>BPLQ01011751.1:308398-883398 GCA_021605075.1 Caerostris darwini | reverse complement strand
ATAAAAAAATAAGAGAAATTACAGTAATAGTTTTCAATTTATTCTATAGACTAGCATTAATAAAGTCTTAAAAATATATGTTAAAATTTAATTTGAATACTTGGATAAAAATTACTTCTTTATTTTGCAAAATTATGTATATATATTAAAAAAGGATTTATTTAAAATCTCCAACCTTTAATACAGCAGAAATATTTTTTTAACAAAATTTACCAAAACTGAAAATGTTTTATTTTTTTGTCTGTAATATTAATAATTATTTATTAATTAATAATTGTTTAATATCTGTTAATAATGACATAAAATTACTGGCAAAGACTTAAAAATATATACTAAAAAAGGGCAAATATATACTGGCAAAGTCTTAAAAATATATGCTAAAAAATTCGTTTGAATATTTGGATAAAAATTACTGCTTTATTTGGTAAAATTATATTACTACAAAGGATTTATTTGAAATTTCCACCCTTAAATACTGCATAGATATTTTTTTAACAAATTTTACCAAAACTGAAAATGTCTTAATTTTTGTCAGTGTAATATTTGTTAATAATGACATAAATGTATACATATACTGGCAAAGACTAAATAACGATTTATTGAAAATCAAGTGCAGGTCTTTTCATAGTAAATTACAACCATTTAGAGAGCAACGTTGTCGCATGAGTGCACGTCCTTGGAAGGAGGCACCAGTACTTTTCCGTACTTGTCTACACACCAGCAGTCTCCTCTGCGTTTACTGCACTGGAGTGGGGCAAAGTATCCTCCTTTCACGCAGTTGGGTTCCTCATCGGGATCTGTAAAAAGAAGAATCATTCATTCAATTGCACATATAAATACAGTAGAACCTCTTTAAATCGAACCTCGATAAATCGAAAACTCCACAACTCGAAAAAAAATTGTTCCCTTCCTTTCAAGCCCCAAAACCTCCATTATCGAAATTTCAAACCTCTATATGTCGAAATAATGAGTCAATCCCCACAAGCCATTTTGGTATATATTTTCCCTCCGTAACTCGAAAAAAAAAATTGGACGTCTGTATCTCGAACAGTAGCAATGTTTGATTTTACAATCTTTTTTACAACTCGATCATTTGAAACTAATTACCTCTATAGCTCGAAAAAAAAATAAGTTACCGACTTTAAGGATTTGCCGACAATGCGCGTCATTGTTTCTTAGAAAACAATGTATGAGTATATAGTAAATAGAATAACCAATACTATGAAATAGCAACTCGGAAGAAAAAGAATTTTCTGCTCTTTATAACTTAGATAATGCTATAGATAGAGGATGATTGAATTGTATAAAGCAAAATAAATAAATAATAATAACTGATTTTTTTAATAAATAATATTTTTAATTTTAAGGTTGTTTCGGAATTATTTTGATTTTTTAGTGTAGTACATAATATAACTTTTAAGTTGCAAATAAACATGTATATTACCTCTGTAACTTGAATTTTAATTTATTTTACCTCTCTAACTCAAAATAAGTTACAAAGAATCTAGACCTCTACAAGTCGAATATTTTCTTACAAAATCCGCGTAAGTCGAAATCCTCCATAAGTCGAAAACTCTATATCTCGAATTATATGGCGTCTCCCTTGAAGTTCGACTTACAGAGGTGCTACTGTATACAGAAAAAAAAGCTTTTCTTCAGTAATATTGTTTTGTTGGTTAAATCAGTTACAAATTTGTATCATAAAATCCCGTATATTATCAATGTCTGATATCACGTGTATCAACAGATTAAGAAAAGGTTTATTACAGTTTCATAGATGTGAAAAAGTTTATATTTTGCTTGAAATTTCACTTGTATCAGTTGCAAAAACATCGAAAATAGACAAGCGACATGATGTTACGCGTCGTTTTTATAGTATTGTTATTTATTATCTATTTTTATACTGATAGTCAATTTAACTGAAGAAGTTTTCCTATGTCACTTTAAAGAAATGCTTCAAGAAGACTTTTTATGTAAATTTTTTACCGTGTGTGAACACGATATTGTCCATGTCTGACATCCATAAAAATCCCAAAGAAAAAATGTGAAAGATATTCAATTCTTTTTAACCAGATTTGTATTATTGTCATTCAACTACCCATAACAAGCACTTTTGTTTTAAATAAAAATTTGCTTTTTAGATGCATTGCATTAGCTTCAGAGAGACATGCTTATGTTGGGAGCTGAGCAATGATGACAACGAGAACCGATTAGAACAATATTTACTGCCATATAATACCTTCCTGTAAAATATTCGTCTATCCGGTATTGTATTCTACATCACAAAATTTGTTGTAAATATGCTGAAATATGAAAAATAAAGAATATTTTATACTATTAGTCATCCAGCTTGACCTTAGATACTGTAGTTTCTACCTACATGATCGACCAGCGAATCAGAGTTTCAGAGTAGATATCCACTGTGACCGAAGTGGCTTGAAACATTAATCACTTGTATCATCATCATCATCAAAACTGGCTCTACAGCCTGTTGTGGGCCTTGGCCTTCTTTAAAAGATCCAGCCAGTCCTTCTTTAAAAGATCCTCTTGGCCGTGGACCTCCAGTTTTTGATCTCAATAACATTAAAATCAGAGTCTAAACAGTCGACCCATCTCTTTTTTGGTCTTTCCCTTGGTCGTTGTCCAAAAGGGATTACATTAAAACCTTCAAAGCAGCTCTATCACTTTCCATTCTCATGAGATGACCGACCCATCTCATTCTGTTATATCTTCATTATATCTTCTTCGCCAATTTCCATCGTCATTGATACCCCCAAAAATAATTCGTAGCCCTCTTCTTTTACAGATTGACAATATTTTCTCTTCTCTTGGTGTTAGTGATAATGTTTCAGACGCATATGTTAATACTGCTCTTATGAGAGATTTGTAAAGTAAAGTTTTAGTTCTTCTTTTAATCAGATGGATTCAGGATATTGCAGCGATTGGCAGCAATAATTCTCTTTCGGATCTCGGGACTGATTATCAGGTTCCAGATAAGTAAACTTTTTAACACTTTCGAATCTATATTGCTTGATTTTAAAGAAATTATCAGGATAGTCTCTTTTTCCGCAAAACGTGTATTTGGTTTTTCCTTCATTTATTGTTAGCTTTGCATTTCTAGCAGCCTTTTTCTGGTGCAAGGAAAGATTATTTTAATGTGTTTTCAGATCAATAACTTGTATACTTGGTATAAATATATCCTAAAAAATTGAATTATTTTAAAGGATGCTTTTCTTTATCACACCAATTTCTCCATTTCTGCAAAAAGATTCATGTACAAAAGTAAAGAAGCTTTTGTATTTACCTTTCACCTCATAGCCGGCAGTAAGACAGACACAAGTTTCGATGTCGATTCCGAAGCCTGCCAGAGTGAGGGTGGTGCCGTCGGGGGCAACGCACATGCACGCATCGGGAGACTCTATGTCGTAGCATTGCTTGTCCTGGAAAGTGCCATCCGCATTGCATTTGGGGACCATCCACTGGCTTGTAGGGTCTTCTAAAATTTTCTGTCGGGCTGTTGGACAGTCGACTCCAGCTGCAACGGAAGCAGGTTATTCTCAGATTGAAATAATTAAAAGTTGGATAAAAATTATGGTTAAAATCGCACCATAGAGGCAGTTGGGATTTGGCGTCAAAAAGTCCTCTCGCCAATGCCCGCCAAGTAAGGGGTTGAGATTTTAAGTGAGATGAATTGGAAACAAAAAAAAAAAAAAAAATCCAAGTTATCACATGTGGCGACTTATTGTTTAGTTGGTGCCACAAAAAGTCGCCAAATCCCAACGGCCCCTATTTTGCTATTTTACCGAATTATGTTTAAACTGTAAAACGCCCCAATTTGCAAGGGAGATATAGAATAATCTTTAATAAAAGAGCAGAAAAATATTTTCTTGCAAACTAACCCAGACTGAAAAAAGAATATAAGAGAAATAGGAGATATAAGAGAAATATTTCTCTCCCGTATAAAACTAAATTTAATTAATGACTTAATATTTGAAAAAACTGTATTAACATCAAGTGCCCTCCAGTACAAGTTTAAAAAAAAGTATTTGAACTTCAGTGTAGGAATAAAAAGTATTTTATTAATGATTGAAACTAATAGAACGAATTGAAAAAAAGGATAAAAATTACGGTTAAAATCACACAATAGCGGCAGTTGGGATTTGGCGTCAAAAATTCCTCTCGCCAATGTCCGCCAAGTAACGGGTTGAGATTTTAAGTAAAGTGAATTGAAAGAAATCCGGATTAACACATTTGGAGACTTATCGCTCAGTTGGCGCCACAAAAAAGTCACCAAATCCAAACGACCCCTATTTTGCGATTTTGTCAAATTATGTTTAAATTGTGAAATGAACTCAACTTGCCTAAGAGATATTGAATGATCTTCGTTTATTCTACACTGAGGCAAGAAATATGTGCATATATGTGACAATTTATTTTTTGAAATTAAACTTATTCTAACCGGAAAAAAATAAGCGAGAATAGATATTAGAGAGTTTTTGCATATCATATTTTGGACGTCCGTTAGCTTTTTCTCCCTACCGCGCACACTCATAGGAAACATTCATTACAGATATGCATGCGCAATTTCCTATGAGCATGCACGCTAGGGAGAAAAAGCTAACGGACGTCCAAAATACGGTATGCAAAAACTCTCTAATATTTACTACAAAATCCTTTAAATACTTCCACCTTATTGTCTATTGGCTAATTTTAATTTCTATTGATTATACCTTGCATTATTTTCCTATACCTCATAGAAAATGAAAATAGTGAGTCTGATATGAAATTTGTAAATACTCATTTACAAAATTTATAGTAAAATTTCAATCCACCATAGGTTTGATTTGTCACTCTAATGTCATTTTCTGCACACTTTAAGATAATTATACCAGAATCTACAGTTTAAAGTGTGTTCTGAACCACTAACAAGCATCCATGCCACCATCAGGATTCGAATCTGACGTCTCGGGTGCCAAAGGCCAGAAAGTCAGCCACTGGCCAACAGGCCACGACGACTTCTAGAAAAGTATCAGGTTATCTTTAAAGAAAGGGGCCTAATGGCCGAGTGGCTAGCGCTCTGGTGCTCGGTACAGGTTTTGGGTTCGAGTCCCGTCGGTGCCACGGATGTTTGTAGTGGTTCAGAATCCACTTTGAATCGTAGGTAACTATCTAACAGGATCGTAGAGTGTTTCGGCGGTATTGTTACACCGCATCCGTAGATTATCTTCAAGTTACGCGCACCTCCTGTGTAGTTCTAAGTAAGTAACGTCGGTGCAGCGCTGGCCTTAAGGTATAAAAGACAACTGTCTAAGTGTTTGCCAGCTGCATTAGGAAAAAAAATCGTAAAAGAAAAATAACGAATTTAAATAGTTTTTTTTAACTAATTTTCTTAAATTTGAATTGATAAATTACTATTTAGGTACCCATATGAATCGCAATATAAAAAGTGAAACAATTTCAATTTTGTAAAAAGCAATTAATGACGGTGTTAGTAAAATATATATTTCTTTCTATGTTTATAATACTTCGTCCAATAATATAAATATCATGTCCTCAGATTTTTTTCAGTCACATATTATTTTATTTAAAATCAAACATAAATGAGCAATATAAAACTTAACATTTAAAATCATATGAATGAATATAACATATTCTCTAACCGTGCTGCCCCCTACGCACTGCAAGAACACCTACTGTGGCGTTCAGGAAAAATGGTCAGCAGGCCTCGAGACTTTCACCGGAGAGGAAGTACAGAACAACCGGCGCTGTAGCTGAGAAACATTCAGCTTATAGTCTATCATACCGAGAGGAAATATGTTTAGTGAATCTCACCTTATTGGTTGGCCTACAGACTCTCACCCGGTGAAGTAGTATATTCCGCGCAAACCTAATTATCGGGTTTTCGGATTAGAAGTGGAATCCTTCCGAGAGTCTAGCATTATCTGTCTGTAAATGTGTTAAATATTCTATATTTCTAATTGTATGTGCGTTGTGTTTGGGAGTGAGTAAATTAATTAAGCTCTGAGTTCACAAACCTGTGTCTCAAGTCTCAACCCAACCACACCCAATGACAACCCAGCTGCACAACAAACAGCACTACCATACTAATATAAAAAGCGATTCGCGTAAAAAATGAATGCAATTAAGAATTTAAAAAAAAATGATTTAATTACATATTATAAAATATATTTTCTTTAAAAAGAGTTTTAACAGAAATTAGGAAATTTTCGTAAGATATGCATTTGTCAACTTTTGAAATTAAAGTGTAAAATTTGTACTTGTGTACTCAAAAAACTCCTAGCTGTAAACAGCATATCAATTGATGCTTATCTTTTTAATATTTATTCTTTAAAACTGAAATCTTAATTTAAACATCATATAAACAAGTATTATAAAAAAAAAAAAAAAATTTTTAAGTCAAATTCCAACTTTTTTTTCACTATATTGCAGAAATTCCTTTATAAATAATTTTCATTCATTTTTTTTAAGTTTGTCTGGCGCCATCTATTGGTAGATATATGCAACTTAAATCTAAAAAAAAAATATATAATTAATTAATTAAATTTAATTACTGAATTAATATTTGAAAAATCTGTATTAACATCAAGTGTCATCCACTACAAGTTCAAAAAAAAATGTATTTGAACTTGAGTGGATGAATAAAAAGTATTTTATAAACGATTGAAAATTTGAACACGATGTATATAGGGAGAGTGTGAGCTAATAGAAGGAATTGAATAAATGAACACGGATGGATTCTAAAATAGAAATATTTATTAACATTTAAAATCGACTTAATCGACTAATATTTTAAATCGACTTACGGTATCCTGGGAAATCCCAGCATAAGCTTGCTGGCAAAAGGCAAGAAATAATCTGAAATAACAGGCATGAGATGCACATTATTTTAACATATTAAATTCAGCAAAAGTAGTTTTTAGATCATACAATAAAAATTAGTAGATAAATTAAATTCAATCTAAAAATGTATTTGTATAAAAATACTGATGTAATGGAATAATTTTTTAATTTCTGTAAATTTATTCAATAAAGAAAATTTCAATTAAGTTTTCTTTAAAATATGGATGCTGCATAAGGATACGATATATATATATATACTAGAAGACCCGGCCACGCGTTGCTGTGGCTTTCTTGTATTTCGTTCAATTATTAGATACTATAATTGGTATTGTTATCGTTTGCTGTCGCGGTTTGATTTGTTGACATGAGGGCCCTCTCAGCACGTCTACGTCGTACCTCACGCCTACGGGTATTGTTGAGGTTAGATTTTTTTGGTGGCATTTTACTGAAAATGATAATCGAAAAAAATACAATACAATTAAAATAAAATCGAGATATAATAATAAATGACTTAAAAAAAAATTCACAATAAAATGTAAACGATTGTTTAAGGTACACGAACACGTTCGAATGAATTTTTTTGAAATTTTTTATCTTTGTACACATTTTGGGATTGAATGTATCTAAAAACTAATGATTTCACATAAAAAAATTTCATTATTATTTTTTTTTATTTTTATTTTTATTAGCTAAAATAAGGGTAAAAATGGCCAAAAATTGATACTGTTACAAAACATGATAACTCAAAATCAAATCAATATTTTTAAATTTCTAAGTTTGTATTTGTTTGTACTAACATATTACAGGGAATGGATCTCTGGTAAATTTATATCTTTATTATTTTGTGCTAGTTTAAATGCTGTCTACACAAAATTCTTTCAAAATTTGCATGTCATTCCAAGCTTAACAATTAAAATAAAAAATACTTATGTAGCTATAATCATTTCAGAGTTTTATTACCTGTAAACATTTATGATAAACATAAATACAAAGTTTTGTAACATTTGGATCAAAATTACTTGTGTTATGGTGCTTCACATGAAAACAAAAAGCATAAAAATTCATTCTGAGAAAAAGTTAAAAACAACTTTTAATTGGAGATATTACTTTTAAAAATGTTGTAAATATATTAAAATGCCATTGAATTATCAAGTTCATAGTCTTATTTATTAAAAACTATAGTTTTATTTTTCCTTAAAGCTCTAAATATTTTCTGAGCTTTGTTTTGAAAAAAGTTAAAATTTGCTCAACAAAATTTTTTTTTTACAACTTCCTCCTATTTGCAAAGGCTTTTTAATATGAAATGACCTGGATTTAAAATATTTAGCCTTTTTCAAGTGTTTTGATTAAATACATTCAAAACCTTTGAACTTCACATAAAAATATCAACTTTAACTATTTTTTATACAATTTATTCTTTAAAATATGGATAAACATTGCAAAAATGTGATATTGTTGCAAAACTTGATAATTCAAAAATAAATAAAACATGAATAGTTTTTTCCCTTGCAAATATTTTTATGCTGGGAATATCCTTATGTAGGTAATATACTGTTTTCAAATTTATATTTTAATTATTTATACATTTTTGTATGCTTAAAGTTTGTCGACACAAACTTTTTTTTTACATATTTACAAAAATTCTTAGTTTAAAAACTGAAATAAAAATAAGTTATGAATTTAGGTTAATTTCCATGTTCTATTCCTTTCATACATTTAAAGAAAACTTTTACATGAAGTTTCAAAGCATTTAAATAAAAATATATGGGTATTATGATGTTTTAAAGGAACACAAAATGCATAAAAATTCAAATAAGAAATAATTAAAACAAACTTCTAAATGTAAATAAAAACAAATGTACAGACATAAAAATGTTATTGAGCTTTAAATTCTCCTTTATTAATATAAACACTTATTTAGTTGTGTTGTTTCCTTTAAATAACTTCCAACTTAAAAGTATCATTTATCAATTTTTCTTCGACAATATTCAAATCACTCACATTTATAACTCAAATTCTTTGTTTTTCAAATAACAAAAGTTTAAAAAAAAAAATGTCCTTGATTTTCAACTTGCAACTATTATAATACCTTTTATAAAATTTTAATGTTATCATTATATGAAATAATTGCAGAGTTTACTTCATTTTGACACTTTTCAAAAAATGCTTAAAATTCATCATATTTCTTTAAAATTATTTACAAAAATTCTTAGTTTAAAAACTGAAATAAAAATAATTTATGAATTTAGGTTAATTTCCATGTTCTATTCCTTTCATACATTTAAAGAAAACTTTTACATGAAGTTTCAAAGCATTTAAATAAAAATATATGGGTATTATGATGTTTTGAAGGTACACAAAATGCATAAAAATTCAAATAAGAAATAATTAAAACCAACTTCTAAATGTAAATAAAAACAAATGTACATACATAAAAATGTTATTGAGCTTTAAATTATCCTTTATTAATATAAAAACTTATTTATTTGTTTTGTGTTTCTTTAAATAACTTCCAATTTAAAAGTACCATTTATCAATTTTTCTTCGACAATATTCAAATCACTCAAATTCTTTGTTTTTCAAATAAAAAAGTTTAAAAAAAATGTCCTTGATTTTCAACTTGCAACTATTATAACACCTTTTATAAAATTTTAATGTTATCATTATATGAAATAATTGCAGAGTTTACTTCATTTTGACACTTTTCAAAAAATGATTAAAATTCATCATATTTCTTTAAAATTATATTGTCTATATTATATTATCTTGCAGATCACATTTCATTTTAGAATTCTTAATCAAATAATACACATGTTGACAAACTTTAAGTATAGAAAAGTTCAATGTTTTGATTCGCAACTTTTCATTCAGTATATTTTATTCCAATTCAAATTTAGAATTTTATGATGAGAGAAATCACAAAACAAATGGGAAAGTTAATGAGCTTTATTGTCTATATTATATTATCTTATAGATCACATTTCATTTTAGAATTCTTAATCAAATACAACACATGTTGACAAACTTTTTCAAAAAATGCTTAAAATTCATCATATTTCTTTAAATTTACAAAAATTCTTAGTTTAAAAACTGAAATAAAAATTGAGCTTTAAATTCTCCTTTATTAATATAAAAACTTATTTATTTGTTTTGCTTTCTTTAAATAACTTCCAATTTAAAAGTACCATTCATCAATTTTTCTTCGACAATATTCAAATCACTCAAATTTATAACTCAAATTCTTTGTTTTTCAAATAACAAAAGTTTTTAAAAAAAAAAATGTCCTTGATTTTCAACTTGAAACTATTATAATACCTTTTATAAAATTTTAATGTTATCATTATATCAAATAATTGCAGAGTTTACTTCATTTTGACACTTTTCAAAAAATGCTTAAAATTCATCATATTTCTTTAAATTTACAAAAATTCTTAGTTTAAATACTGAAATAAAAATAATCTATGAATTTAGGTTAATTTCCATGTTCTATTCCTTTCATACATTTAAAGAAAACTTTTACATGAAGTTTCAAAGCATTTAAATAAAAATATATGGGTATTATGATGTTTTAAAGGAACACAAAATGCATAAAAATTCAAATAAGAAATAATTAAAACCAACTTCTAAATGTAAATAAAAACAAATGTACAGACATAAAAATGTTATTGTGCTTTAAATTCTCCTTTATTAATATAAAAACTTATTTATTTGTTTTGCTTTCTTTAAATAACTTCCAATTTAAAAGTACCATTTACTGCATTTTGACACTTTTCAAAAATGCTTAAAATTCATCAAATTAATATTATCAATATATTATATTATCTTGCAGATCACATTTCTTTTTAGAATTCTTAATCAAATAAAACACATGTTGACAAACTTTAAGCATAGAAAAGTTCAATGTTTTGATTCACAACTTTTCATTCCATATATTTTATTCCAATTCAAATTCAAACTTAGAAAATAAAAAAAATATTGATAATCAAATCAGGTAATACTTGCATACATTTGATTTATTTCGCATAGAAATAATATAAATTTCATACATTATAATTTTCACAACATTTAAAGTAGTACATAAAACAATAATATTCAGAATTTTACGGTTATGTAGTACAGGCATCAGGACACGGCGCCATTTAAAAATAGTCATTATATTGTTCGAAAAAAACACTACACTGTTGCCACTACATTGGTCTGCCAAAGAAATTTTAAAAAATATTTAGGGGTGGACCCCCTTATCACTTAGGGGTTTAAAAAATAGATTACGACCGATTCGCAGACCTACCAAATATGCACAAAAATTTTCATAAGAATCGGTCGAGCCGTTTCGGAGGAGTTTGGCAACAAACACTGTGACACGAGAATTTTATATATTAGATATATATATATGATTATTAAATTTTAATTTATATTTTAAAATACTCAGTGAAATAGATTGAAATATTTGTAAACAATATATAAATAATATAAATTACATTGTAAGAAAACCCTGTAAAAAATTATTCTGTACCCTTTTAATTAGCATTGAAAAATAATTTTTATACATATTTAGCAGTGAAATGTACTTTTTACTTACAGCAACAACTGCAAAGATCTTCATCTTTAGTATGACTGGAAACCCTAAATTAATTAAATAAAAATAATTTTACTATAAATAAAAATACTGAATGATTTTTTCAAAAATTTAACTTGTAAATGTCTTATTTCTTTTTAAAAATTACATTCAAAAAAGGAGATTAAAAATATAAACTTATTAGAAATTTTATCTTCAGACAGACTACGGCGCATTTCTTGAATTTCATTCTCTGAAAGCGAGATTATGGAAATTCAAGCTTTTAAACAACAGAAAATTGATAGTTTAGTCAAAAATGTTAATGTTCTGACAGTAAATAAACTTATATTGAACTGCACTCCTATAGCACGATAAGTTAAACCTTCATTTCTGAGCCTGATAATCGTGTTTTTAACACTGATGTCCAACTCCTTCGATTTCGAAGTCATTTTACTGCAGTAATCGCAAAATAATGCATAGACACTTTTGGAGTATTTTTGTAGACTTTACACCGGTAGAGTTTCTTATCAGTCGAAACACGTGACTTCAATGTAACAAAATTTGCATAGCAGTTAAAACTTTGCCAATACTTTTTTGACATGCAAATTTTCGTTTTTGAAAGAAAAAATCGTAGAAAATGCAAATTAAAATAAAATGTTTACTATTTTTATATATCTAAGATGTCTTGTATTTAATTACGACAGCTAAAATTGCATAACATTTTATTTATTTGTCAATATGGATAAGTTAAGGCAATTGCCAATACTTTTTTTACCCACTGTATATCAAATCCAAAGTTAGTAAGATAACTGAGTAAGTGACTTAAATAAAAGTTTCCTTTATTTCTTTTAATAAAATCTACATTCTAAGTTCTACCATGGCAACTTTGGCTGATTCAACAATGGAAAGATTTTCTTATTATTATTTAAAATTATAGAAATAAAAAAATGAAATCTATATAAATTTCTAATACTTTTCCTTAGAGTTGATAAAGAGGTAAAAACCTTACATCAAATAATTAAATGTCTGACATATCTGTTGATACTGCTTGTTTGAATATGTAGCTGAAATGGCAGATGATTGTATCTACTATATCGTATGGATCAAAGTGAAATAAAAAAATTGATGTCTGTGTCGGAAATGGAAAGATCAATCAGAGAGGAAGAATGAGTAAAATTAGTAAATATTTGAGTATATTAATAATAAGTAAACTGATATCCATGATCCAGTCTATGGTTTAGTTCGGTTTATTCCTCTAATCTATTGGGTCGCTCCGGTCTTTTTTTTTTTTTTTGCACATTTTAGACTAATTAGACTATGATCTACAGTTTAACGTGGATTCTGAATCCTAACAAACATCCATGCCACCGTCAGGATTCGACCCTGAAGCACCAAAGGCAAGAGAGCTAGTCAATTTGCCATCAGGCCGCAAAAAACCGCAAAAACCGCCTGATTTTTGTCATTAAAGTCTCCAAAAATAATGCAGGGTTAGATATTTAACAAAAAGGGCATCTAGCCATTTTGTAATGAAGTGGTCTCTAGGTGTGTAAATATTGAGAATGAAGATTGTTTTGTGAGGAAAGTGTAAAACAACTGAAAAACTGAAAGGATCGACTCAGAAAATGTGAATTTACCATAATAAGAAGGCCTCCTCTTCTGTTGTTACCTACTGTGTTTTTCTAAAATTGATTACAGTAAAATGTAAAAGATGTTGTCATTATTAAGAAAACTTTCTTGATTGGTTTGGTTTGTCGCTTTAAGGTCATATTGTACACACGATTGAACAGACCGGGACGTACAGTTTAATGCGGATTCCGAACCCCTAACAAACATCCATGCCACCGCCAGGATTCGAGGCTGAATGGTGGTGGAATACTAAATTAATGTAACTAAATTATTTTTTAATATAATCATCCTTCACATATTTGAATAACGCACCTAAAAATTGATTAACGTATTTTTAGATGTAATTTTTTTTCATCTTGTGCATCTATATACCCTTTGTCGTAAAATGTATGATTATTTCAAAATATTTATAAAATAAAATATAAATTTTATACTTTTTAAATTTTATTTATAATTCTTGGAACAAAAAATTAAATATCAATGCAACGAAGAGAATATCCTCCAAAAAAAATTATACATTAATAGCTGAAGAAATTATAAAAGTTGCTCCTTAAAAAAATAACAATTAAAATTAAATAACTTCTATCATTATAAATCTAAAACATTAAAAAAACATTTTTTGATTTTAATTATTTTCACATTTCAACACATAAAAAACATTAAAAAACATTCCTTACCTTTTTCTGAGCTGTCAAGTTATGTCTAAGCCAAATTTCGTTACCTATAAGTATCAAATATAATCAGCAGTGAGATAGGTATCTGCGAATAGCATGTGGTAAGTCTTTCAAATTTATCTGTACAGATAAAAATCAAATCACAGAATTCCAAGAATAATCCGCATTAACTGTTAAAAAAACTTATCATAAAATAAAACGCAAGTTAAACGCGTGTTTGCATTTTATCTCTGACGTCATTCATTTTCAAAGAAACAGAAATATTTGTTTTAAAAGTTATCTTTTACATTAATACTCATTTTACATACTTAATGAAATTTAAACACAAATAAATATTTGAATAGTTCACAGTAGGTACCTGTCAATGTTCAAGTACATAAATAGTTTTCACTTTTAAATGGTTATAAAATCCCTCTCGTGGTCTAAGGGTAACATTCACAGTGTAACATTTTTTTCTCTAGGGCAGAGTTTTGACATTTTATTCCCAGAAATGAGGAATGTATGTTATTTGAAAAGTATATAATAACAACCCATCAATCAAATTTGACAATAGAGAAGCAATATTGTGGATATTTACATTACATGCAATTAGAGTTTTGTACTAATGAGAACAACCTGTCACTCAAATCTGATAGCAGATATTAGGTATCATGAATAATGAGACTCAAAATTAGCTAATGTCTGTGCGATCTTCACAGGTCGAAATAATTACAGATTGAATACGGACTACAGCATGAGTTGCCCCATCATATTTGGTGATGGATCACGAGCTGAAAAATATCTACTCAATGAGAAGTGAGGGAAACTGACTTCAGCCCCCTTCTTCATGGATATTCACGTTTTTTTTTCTGAAGTGGCAGAATAGGCCAGAGTTTCCACCTTTTTTCAAAAGTTAACCCCTCATGGTTTTGTGTGTATACCGCGTGTGATAATTAAGGTCTACAGCAGACCAAGCAATTAGTTTCGACGTAGGCTCGAGAACTCTCCTACTTTGGATTAAACTGCATTTGTGATAAAATTTATATTTAAATTTTTATTTCTTTGTATAATACTCCAGTGTTCTGTCTGGTTGTATATATATATATATATATACATATATAGTGCTTGTAAATAAATAGTGTTTCCATGATCCTGAAAGTGGCCTTCTTCTTGAAGCCCTTATAGGTCTAGTATAGATCGAGACGTTACAACGGGATCGAATCCGCTGGATAGGAATAAGATGCGATAGCTTTTTAAACATTATATATAGACATTTGGCCATTGGTGGATGTACTATATGCAAATGCGAAACAATTACCCACGATAATCTTCTGGTAACCCAATGTCCTCTCTTCATCAACCGTTGGCGGACTGTTCGAAATTTGCACAAGCAGATTAAAAAAAAAAAAAAAAAAAAAAAGACGATAAAAAAACCCAGAAAAATTGTGTTAATAGAAAAATGGTGAAAGAAAAGAACAGAAGAATAGTTGTGATAGAAAAATGGTGTGTCACAAATAGCGTTGATAGAAAAATGGTATACAAGAGAATGGTGGTAGAAAAAAATAGTTGTGATAGAAAAATGGCCGATGGAAAAGTGATGGTGTGTCACAAATGGTGATGGAAAAGTGTTAGGAATGGCGATGATAGAAAAATGGTATACAATAGAATCGTGGTATAAAAGAACAGAAAAATAGTGATGATTGAAAAATGATGTGTCACAAGTAGTGATGGTAAAAAAAGTGTATACAAAAAAAAAAATGTTGATAGAAAATGTAAGATGACAATAATTTTTTTAGTTGGTGGAAGAATGTACAAATACGAAAACATATATCATGTTTTGTAAGTAACATGTTTCATAAATACAAATATTACACAATGTTGTTAAAAAACTTCATAAACAGTGTTTAATGTAAAAATAACACATGAACATGTAACACACGAAAGAAAATAAGGCACAGCTTCTTTCTAACACAATTCAAGCTCATGCAACTCACGGCGTTTTGGCGATATGCTCAGAAAATATGAAAGGTGAAACTGAACAACATGAAAGGTGAAAGAAGTTTTTGAGAACAAGTGCAGTCTTACTTAGCATATTTTTTTTCTTACAATTCATGCCGATCCAAAATTTTCTTCGCATATTTTAAACCCATAGTACAAAAAAGAAAAGAAAGCTCTTCCATTAGGATTAATAAAAAGTTTGTGAAATATACGACAGAATAACAGCCCCGAGAAATCTTTCTTGGATGTGAGAAAGGCCCCCTCCAAATTATGGAATTAAACCATGAATATAGTGTAACAGACCCTTGTCGTGTCGATAGGATGAGACAGATTCTCGTAGGTAGCATGTTTTTTCAATTCCTTCTATTAGCTCACACTCTCCCTATATATATCTTGCTCAAATTTTCAATCGTTCATAAAATACTTTTTATTCGTCCACTCGAGTTCAAATACATTTTTTTTAACTTACAGTGGATGACAGTTGACGTTAATACAGTTTTTACACATATTAATTCAGTAATTAAATTTAATTAATTAATTTTAGGGGTTTTTTTACATTTAAGTTGTATATATCTACCAATAGATGGTGCCAGATAAACTTAAAAAAATGAATGAAAATTATTTATAAAGGAATTTCTGCAATAGAGTGAAAAAAAAGTAGGGATTGACTTAAAATTTTTTTTTTATATTACTCGTTTTTCATGAACTAATTAAAAAAAGTCTCACTTTGCCAGCACTTGTGACATATGCACAAGGAATGGGTTCGAGTTGGTTGACATCGCATGTGTATTATAATGAGACGTAGGGACATTCATATTTTTTTTCTATTATTAATTGTTATTATCTATATTGTATGGATAGGGCCTGAATGGCCGAGTGGCTAACGCCCTGGCGCTGGGTACCACGGTTTCGGGTACGAGTCCCGGCGGTGTCATGGATGTTGTAGTGGTTCGGAATCCCCTTTAAACTGTAAGTCCCGGTCCTAATAGGATCGTAGAGCGTTGCGGGGCATAGTTACTTCGCGTCCGTATCTTCAAGTTACACGCGCACCTTGGGTAAAGCAAAGTGAGTAACGTCTGTGCAGCGCTTGCCTTAAGGCATCAAAGACAAGTGTCTAGGTGTTTGCCAGCTGCGTTGGAACAAAAAAAAAAAATATTGTATAGATAGTATATTTGAGTAATTCTATTAGAAATTAATGTGATATAAGTTTCATGATGCGTTTAAACTATTTATATTGTAAATATTAATAAAAAACTTTTTTTTTTTATATTTTAAATCATAAAATTAGCTTTTGATTTATTCCATGTGAATGGGTTTCTTTTTCAAGTTATATAACTTAATTCGAACCTGTAGGTTTATATGTGGTATGGGTTATTGAGGATTTCTAGGTATATTTTTATTAAATGGATTATTGCGAAATTTTTATGTGTGCATTGGGTAGATAGTGTTGAGTGTTCTTTCTAGGTTCGAGTTATTGTATATTTAAGGGTTTAAAGTTGTGTAACAACACCACACCCTGAATAACGTTAAATATGCTAAACGTATGTTATTTCAGTGACTGAGGACCTCGATCCAAACAGAACTGATTTCGGAAACAGAAACCTATAAGCAAATAGTTGATTTTGTGTTTTTTAGTGAAAAAAACCCGTAGAAGTTTGGTTTGTCACTCTACAGTCATTTTGTGCACACTTTAGGCTAAACAACTAGGACCTACTTGTACAGGGGATTCCGAACCACTAATAAACATCCATGCTACTGCCCGGACTCGAACCCGAAACCTGCCGTACCCAGTGCCAGAGAGTTAGCCACTCGCCCCCCAAACCGCAGAAGAGAAAATTTCGCTGTTTATATATATATATATATATATATACACTGAAGTGACAAAAGTCACGGGATAGCAATATACAAATTTTCAGATGGCAGTAGCATCGCGTAGAACAGGTATAAATGCCCAGTGCTTTCGCAGAGCTTTCATTTCTGTTCAAGTTATTCATGTGAAGAGGTTTTGACGTGATGATGACCGCACGACGGGAATTAACAGACTTTGAACGCGGAATGTTCGTTGGAGCTAGACGCATGGGGCATGCCATTTCGGAAATCGTTAGGGAATTCAACATTCCCAGATCCACTGTGTCAAGAGTGTGCCGAGAGTATGAAATTTCAGGCATAACATCCCACCATGGACAGCGCAGTGGTCGACCGCCTGCACTTAACGACCGAGACCGGCGACGTCTGCAAAGAGTCGTAAATTCCAACAGACAAGCAACACTGCGTCAGATAACCGCAGAAATCAATGTGGGACGTACAAGGGACTTGTCTGTTAGAACTGTGCGGAGAAATTTGGCTTTCTTGGGCTATTCCAGCAGAAGACCGACTCGAGTGCCTTTACTGACAGAACGACATCGCTTGCAGCGACTCTCGTGGGCACGTGATCATATCGGTTGGTCCCTAGATGAATGGAAAACCGTGGCCTGGTCCGATGAGTCACGATTTCAGTTGGTAAGAGCTGATGGTAGGGTTCGAGTGTGGCGCAGACCCCACGAAGCCATGGACCCAAACTGTCAGCAAGGCACTGTTCAAGCTGGTGGTGGCTCCGTAATGGTGTGGGCTGTTTTTTCATGCCATGGACTTGGTCCTCTGGTGCGACTGGATCGAACATTGACTGGAAATGCTTATGTTCAGCTACTTGGAGATCACTTGCAGCCATTCATGGACTTCATGTATCCAAACAACGATGGGATTTTTATGGATGACAATGCGCCATGTCACCGGGCCACAACTGTTCGCGATTGGTTTGAAGAACATTCTGGACAATTCCAACGAATGATCTGGCCACCTAGATCGCCCGACATGAATCCCATCGAGCATTTATGGGACATCATCGAGAGGTCTGTTCGTGCCCAAAATCCTGCACCATCAACGCTTTCACAATTATGGACGTCTGTCGAGACAGCATGGCTCAATATTCCTGCAGAAGACTTCCAACGACTTGTTGAGTCCATGCCACGTCGAGTTGCTGCACTTCGCCGGGCGAAAGGAGGGCCGACACGATATTAAGAGGTATCCCATGACTTTTGTCACTTCAGTGTATATAAACAGTATATATATATGTATATATATGCATGTATATATGCATATATATACATATATATATGCATGTATATATATATATATATATATATAATATATATATATATATATATATATATATATATATATATATATATATATATATATATATATACATACATACACATACACACACATGGAATCTACCCTCACTTATTTACACTATTTTTTTATATTTTCTACAATATTAATTCGCATAAAAGGATATTCTTTAGAAATCTCACTGTGATATTACAAGGTTATCTCATTGATTTATATATTATTATACCCAATAAAATAAAGTACATGTATTAATTTATGAGGTTATTTGAATATTAATATTAAAGGTTGTTTGGTAAAAATGATACTATAAGGTTGCTAAATATATCTTTGTAATTAGAAATAACGATAAAAATATTATTACATAAAATTACAATTTTTTTAAAATTGTAATACTCATATCTAAGACATTTATATTCGCCAAATTTCTAATTAAATTTTCTAATATAACTTTTCTAAATTTTAAAAATTTAACTAGAATTTGTCATAAAAAAATGTTTGGATAATGTTTATTTATTTATTTATTACAAATTAAATGAATTAAATACCTTGTTAATTTATTGATAATAATTATATAATATCAAAATTTGCCAATAATTTATTGGGTTTTAATATTTTATAAATAATATTTGGCATTTATTCCAAAAAAATATTTCATTAACATTAATTTAAATTGTCACGTCCAAAAATTTGTTAATAATATTCTGTTAAGATACATTTGTAATAGATTGTTCAATATTTTAGTACACATTAAATTATTCTCTATGCTTTCTTTATTTAAATAAAGTATTTTAGGACTAACTCCTCTTAAAATAACTAAGAATGTTTTTAGAATACGAAAAAAACTTTATAATAAGTTAAATGACATAAAACATTTACCAATCAAAAAATAAAATTCCATTTTAACAGTATATGTGTATTAATCAAATTCTTTGCCTATTTTATAAACTTATATGGCATTTATAAATAATATTTTATCTACTAATACTCACTTTAATTTTTCTGAGCTCTTTGAGCAATTGTCTGTGTATAATATTTAAAGTAAAATAACATGATATAAGAGAGTTTTTACATAACGGAAGTCACGTGCTTTCCGCTTTTAGGCGCATGCGCTTTTAGGCCACTGCACATGCGCTAATCAGAACTCTGAGATTTCTCGGAAAATTTAAAAAGATTAGAGAGTTTTTGCATACCGTATTTTGGACGTCCGTTAGCTTTTTCTCCCTAGCGCGCATGCTCATAGGAAACATTATTACAGATACGCATGCGCAATTTTCTATGAGCATGCGCGCTAGGGAGAAAAAGCTAACTGACGTCCAAAATACGGTATGCAAAAACTCCCTATTATTTGCATAACGTGCGGTGAACATTTTTTGATGATTAGAAACAAATGTGCTATGAATGAACACGACTGATTTTAAACATGTTAATTTGTTTTTCTGAAGTCTAGTTTTAAGAATATGTATTATAAATTTATATTAATTTAAAACAAACAAAAGAGAAGTAATTTTTTATATATAAGCATATTATAAAGTTACTTGCTACAAATAATATGATTTAATTATTAAAATACTAATATTTAACTATTTTTAATTTTAATAACTCTTTTACTTTTATGTTAATTAAAAATACTATAGAAATATTTTCCATTTATTAACCTGCTTCTGTTGATATTTTAATTTTTTAGTCCTATTTTATATTTCATATGATTATTTAAGAAATGATTTGTATATTATATTTGTTACTATGAAGAAATTAGCATTTTTAATAGTATAATATTTTTTAAAAAAATAAAAGATATCAATTTTGTGACCTCCTGTTTTAACTTGATTATATTAGTATGGATTTATTTTTCTGATTATTTAAGAAATAATTTGAACATTGTACTTGTTACTATAAAGAAATTAGCCTTTTTAGTAATGCAATATTTTAAAATATTAAAAATAAACTAATAAAAGATATCAATTACTCTCTCATGCTTTAACGGGGTTATATTAGTATAGGTTTTTTTTATATTTTGAATTGAGTTTTATAATAAATTGAAAGTATACATATAGATAAACTAAATGTAATATCAAATAAGTGCTTAATAATTTTGCTTATTTATTTTGAAAATTATTCATTTAAGAAAACAACATATAACAAGAAATACGTTTTTATTCATTTTCATTCTTTGTATTAGTTACTTTTTTTTAAAGATTTGGCTTATTTTTATATTTGTTAGTCCTTTTTTTGGATAACAACTTTCTGCTCTAGTTCTTGTGATTTTTCTCTTTTTATCAAGATTTTTTGTAATGATGTAAATTTACTCATTTTAAATATATAAAACATTTTCTGCTATCGGCAAATTAAAAGTTACGTAGTAATATATAAAGGAATCATCGCAATTTCCTTCCATGCTTTATGTGAAATTATTAAATAATTTCATGCTAGTACACATATATTTACGACATTGTCTCTTAAAAAATGTGTTTGTTTTGTTAAAACAGTGTTCTTTATTTAAAGAAACAACATATTGTAGAAATCAATTTTTACATTTTCATCATTAATATGTATAAGTTATCAAAAATGTTAGATTATAACATTTTAGATGTTTCTTCAAATCACAACAGCGCTGTTCATGTTAAAAGATCTTTCTGTGATCAGTAGAAACACGTGACTCATCAACATGAGGTTAGCGTATTCTTTTGGAGCTATTAGAGAGTTTTTGCATACCGTACGTTAGTTACCGTAGAACGTCCGTTAGCTTTTTCTCTCTAGCGCGCATGCTCAGTTTCCTATGAGCATGCGCGCTAGGGAGAAAAAGCTAACGGACGTCCTACGGTAACTAACGTACGGTATGCAAAAACTCTCTATTTAGCCCCTGGGGGCTCCATCGTAGATATAACAGAGTAAACACAGTTGAAACATTGAAAATTGCCAAAGATTATATTTACCAAATATATATAAAAATTAATTTACAATCATAACATATAAAAGTAAAAATTAATTGAAATTTTTTGAATTAAAATTTTGCGCGGACGTTTTAAATCATAATTGAGAACGTAAGAGTCAATTTCCTGGATTGCGATGTTTTCATGATTAATAAACGTGCTATAAAATTTAACAGGGATTTGTTTATGAAAATCTTTTGAAGAAAGAATGTTAATATCATTATAGAAATCAAAATTGTGCATGAACCATTTAGCAAAAGTAATTTGGCGGATAGTGATAACTTGTAAAGTTTCAAGCGTTTTTAAATAACTTGGGACCAAACCGGGCAAGCGTTCATGAGAATTGGGCGAAGCATAACACTATACAGAATTCTGTTATCCCTGGTCATGGTAGAATTTCTATTCAGAAGTGGGTAGGGTTTTCTGAAGGCAATACGAAATTTTATTTCGGTGTGCAGAAAATGTTGTTTCCAAATTAAATGCTGATCCAGAGCAACGTCTAAATATTTAATTTGACTATTCCAAGGAATAATATTATTGTTGATCATAATCACAGCCTTTTTAAGTTTATTTGCAATAGAGAAGAGAACAGCTTCAGTCGTAGAAATTTTCCATTTATTGAACCATCTATTGAGAACTTTAAGGTAATTAGTAACTATGATAGCTAAGAATTTAAAGTTTTTATTTTTTCAAAAATTATGTAGACTTCATAGGATTCCCAAACGCTAGGTTGCCTGCAGAAATTTGTCTTCCAAGTTATCTATGAATTTCGTCTTTAAAGGGTTCTGTAGGGGAAATTATTACAAAGCATTCATTCATGATCACAAAATTCATGGGAAACATTGGCTCAGTAACTTATGTTACACTTTAATTTGATGACTGAATTGAATAAAGGATCCAAAAAATAGTTAATTCATTTAAAACATCTCTATCGGCATACATCTTGAAGACGTACTTAAGTTAGCCCCCTCTATCGGCAACATTTTGAACTTTAAAGCTGATTTAAAAGAAATTCCAGCATCCCGAAAATTCTTTAGTGGCAAATCGTCTTTCCTTGTCATTATTCTTCAATGCCTTCTATTAGCTCACACTCTCCCTATATATATCTTGTTTAAATTTTCAATCGTTAATAAAATACTTTTTATGCATCCACTCAAGTTCAAATACATTTTTTTGAGCTTGTAGTAGATGACACTTGATGTTAATACAATTTTTTTCAAGTATTAATTAAGTAAATAAATTTAATTAATTACTTTTAGTTTTTTTTTTAGATTTAAGTTGCATTTATCTACCAATAGATGGTGCCAGATAAACTTAAAAAAAATGAATGAAAAATATTTATAAAGGACTTTCTGCAAAATAGTGGGAAAAAAAAGTAGGAATTGACTTTAAAAATTTTTTTATATTACTTGTTAAGGCTCGGAATTTTAAGTAAATAATTTATTTACTTTTAGAATGATTTAATTTTTTTTATATTACTTGTTTGTTTTTTTGTTTTTTGATGAATTTTCAAAATATGACTTTTTTATGACTTTCTACCACTCTGTATTATTAAAGACTATGAAAAACATTCTATCGAATAGTCAGGTTTTTAAAAATGATTTATTGAAAATCAGATTTGACAAAGTTGATTAAAGCATCTATTTCGATCGAACGTGATCGCAAGATATGTCTTCTTTTCGACCTTCAGAGGATATCTTGTTTCCATTTCTGTCCACGCACCAGCAAATCACGTCTTCCCAGGAGGTGCCTCTTCTGCACTGTCGAGGAGCGAAAGAGCCATCGTCGGCGCAATTGGGAGTCATTGCTCCGTCAACGTGTGCTGTGGAAAATGAAAAAATTATGAATAAGAATGTCTTTAGAATAAAGATAATCTATAAATACTATTCAGTTGTTGGTGTTATCGTGTCCAAGCATTTAAAATATTATTATTAAAATAAGATCAAGTCAAAAGTCTTCACGACAGCGGCCGCTAGCAGTGGCGCCGTTTCACTATACATGACTTCTCTTAAGTTGGCCTCGATTATGAATAGTGAGTGCTGGGCACTCTAGAATGTGCTTAGGTGTTAGGAAAGATTTGCGCAATTTCTGCAGAGGATGTATTCCATGGTCTTGTCTCGGAGAATCTTCATCCCTCTGTAATGATTTGTTCTGAGTCTGCTAATAACTGATGTCAGCTTCCTAGGGCAGTTGAAGTCCGTAATTAGTGGCTTCTTAAAGTTATGAGGAATGAGTCGGCTTTTGGCAACTGCGTTAGCATCTGCAAGTGTGATGGCAGTTCTGGGTTGATCATTGCCCCTGTCTTCTTTGGCTAAAGAGTCAATGTATACCTCAATGTATACTATTGCCTTCAATGTATACTATTCAGTAATCAGCATATAAAACGGATTTATAAGTAAAATAATAATCGAAATTCAGTAAGTTTTTAGTAATCTAAATTTATTAAGCTTTGTTAGAAAAGAGAAATTAATAAATAAATGTTTTATATTGATAGCATTTTATTATGTCCTAAATTTATGCAAATATAATATATGCAAAGAAATCTAATAACACATCACTCAATAAGTCTCTGGTCTGGCTAAGGAAAACAAGTTTTTTTTTAGAAATTCGGCTTTATTCATCAACATACTCTCCTTCAAGAGTTCATTTCAACTTTCCTTTCATTCCAACTTTCCTTTCCTATCTCTTTTTTTAAAACGATTTGTCTCTAAACAGGCTTCAGTTTCAACGATCACTTAATCATTTGAGCCAAATTACTTGACCTGGAACATCTTTTTGATGTCTGCAAAACGCCAGTAGTTGGGGGGCCAGATATCGACAGTATGGTGGGTGGGGAAACAATTCGAAGCGAAATTCGTTAAATTTAACCATAGTTTTCATCGACTTGTGACACGGGACATTGTCTTGATGAAACATCACTTTTTTTTCCTTAATTTCTACGCTGAATTTATCCACTAATGGCATGTAATATTCGATATTGATAGTTTTATCTTTCTAAAGATAGTCGGTGATCAAAATAATATCATGCTTATCCTAAAATAAGGATGCTAAAACCTTGCCAACGGACTTTTGATTATTTGGTCTTTTGGACTGCTTTCACCGACTGCTGTCCACTCACTTGACGATCATTTCGATTCAGGTATATAATAGGGGATCCATGTCACATACCGACGCAAGAAATTCTTTTTATTTCACATGAACAGCGCTCTAAATCGTCGAAGCGTTGTTGTTTTCAATCCGGTGTGAGCCAACGCGGCACCCATTTCGAAAGAAACTTAAGCATGCTCAAATTTTCAAGAAAAATTGTAGAACACATGAAAATTGTAAACACACCACCTTCTGATATCTTTAAGGTGTCAGCTATCTCACGCAACTTCACTTGTTCATTCAAAACCATTTAATAATAGTAATGGGGAATATTTAACGTCTCTCTCCCATTCAACACAGTAAGGTAAGTTTTATATATCCCCAACTCTAAATATTCAGCCATATCTATAGCATTCATAATTAATCTGCCTGGATGTAAGGCATCAGGTTATCCTTAATGTTTTAATGGATGATGGCTATCTATAGTATTCATAATTAATCTGCCTGGATGTAAGGCATCAGGTTATCCTTAATGTTTTAATGGATGATGGTTATCTATAGTATTCATAATTAATCTGCCTGGATGTAAGGCATCAGGTTATCCTTAATGTTTTAATGGATGATGGTTATATCGGCCATGTAAGTGTTCATTCCAAATTTCTGCAAGATCAAAAATAATAATCATTGCAATGGGTTTCTTTTTTTGTATCCTTGAATAACGTTGATTCTGATCCTTATTCATTATAAGTTTGACTCAAATTAAGTTAAGTCCCAAACATTATAAATAAATTGTTTAATAAGCGCATGCTTTACTTTTTAAAGTTTTAAATTTATTAATAAATAAATAATAAATGTGTTCATAAGTATAAGCTCTCGAGTCGTAGCTTAGTAGCAACGCTCGCCGTTGATGACCATTAAGAAGGAGACTTAATCCTTTGGCGGCTTTGTTGTAGACACTATTTCAAAAAACGAGAAGTCTAGAATGCGTTTGGAATTTTCAGCATCTTGCCTCGTTAGTCAGACTACATAGCGAAAATTTTCCGGGTTTTCTCCCATACGATACGAAAAGGGGGTAGTTCCCCCTAAAAGTCCTTGTTGAAGGCACTGCCTTCCTTTTTGAACATCATGGGGCCAAGTCAGACTTCTACCTGCGGGTGATCCATCACAACAGAAGCTTCCCCCTTTCCCTCCCTCCATAAAAGCACATAGGTTGTTGAACTAGGTCTAGATGTTGCTGTCTACCAAGCGGGATAAAAAAAACAACTGAAATCTGCTCGGTAAATTTCAATTTTTCATGTGTGAACATTCGAGAACGGATAAATAAACTCAGGAATATGACAATGTTTAATAATTCACGAGATATATGAAGCAATTGATTGAAACATTACAAGAATGGTCAAATAAATATAGCGATGTTGAATAGATTAAGAACTTCATAAAGAATGAATTGTTCAAGAATCTCTAAAAAAATATACAAAAGTATGATAAATGTCGTCGTAAATGAAGTATTCCAAATTCTATAAGAAACGTTGTCACATTCAATAGCGAAAAGAATATAGAAAAAGTTTGAAAATTCTAGGCATAAATGAAGAATGAAGTATTCCAAACACGATAAGAAGCACTATACAGCTCCATAAGCACGGGGAAATTCCAAAAACGATAAATGTGAAACTTCAAGAAGAAGGAATTACACACACTACACGTACTTATAGTTATTGGTTATGCATATGTTTAAAAGCCCAAGCCAAGTCGTGAAAAAAGCTTCAAAACCATACTACAAAACACTTCAAACAAAAACCAAATTCTCCAGAAAAGTCCGTAAGACTAATGTTATTCATGAAGCATATCAAGAGTTAAGGGGCCCAAAGTGCCATTTTCAGCCAAAATTTGAAATGGAGTTTTATTTGCTTAGCCCACATTTTCGGATAATGTCACGGACCCCTAACCAGGACGACATCATATTCACACATGATAATAAATTTAAGCGGTTTTAACCGCTGTGAATTAAAAAAGCACCTAATTTATACAAATATTTTTAAAAATTCAACACATATCAAAATAATAATTCCGTTCATAAGTCCACGATTTATGAACGGAATCGCTGATACAGAATTTTACTTTTACTATAGGATTACCTACTTAATATTTAAGAATAAATAATATGAAGCAATTAATGAAAGATAATACGTACGGTTTACATAGAAATCATATTTGTAAAGCTCGCAGACACAAGTGTCTAGTGGTTTAAGAAGCGATTCTCGAAGTTTGTACCCCCAGGAAGTGAGGCACATGCAAGACTTGGGGTACACTGGATGGTCAGGGAAGCACTGCAAATTTTGGTAAGTCCCATCCGCGTTACACTTTATTGCCATCCACTTTTCTTCCGTATATTTGGACAACTCTTTTACGGCTGTTGGGCAGTCACCCACTATAGAAAAAAATTCAAAATAAATAGATTTCTTTGAGGATTTGACAATATAATTTTTTCATACAAATTTATCTATAACAAGTGTCTGATGGTTTAGCATTTGAACAAAAGTAGTTCAGTTAGAATCCCAGAGAGTTGAATTTAAATCCATAATAACGCCGACAATATTCACGATTAGCTCGAAAATTATAAAGTAATTAAAAATTCGTGCAGTTATTTTTATCTACGAACATTTAGAATGAATTAATAAATTCAGAGAAAAAAACTGAATTTATAAGTGTTATGATTTTCAAAGAGACCTGAATGGCAGAGTGGCTAGCGCTCGGTACCACAGGTTTCGGGTTCGAGTCCCGGTGGTACCATGGATGTTTGTAGTGGTTAGGACTCCTCTTTAAGCCGTAGGTCCCGGTCTCATATGACTGTTGAGCGTTGTGCGTAGAGCTGACAACCCTACCCCGTAAAAAAGAAAAACCTCTCTCGTCTCGAAATCTGCCAGTAAGTAGACGGCCTTGACCCACACTGGGCTGTTGCGCCAATCATGATGATGTCTTTAGAAAAACAATCAAATCATATTCCAGGTAAAGGATATTGTAGCATTTTTTTTCTCACGTTAAGAGTTTTAGCATTTCATTCCCAGGAGAGATGAATGTATGTTATTTGAATGTTACACATCGAATGTTGTGTTATTTATAGAATGTACAACTGGTTGTCGCACAGTCTGCGATTGGTTTCAGAAGTTTTTGAACTGTGTGATTACATTTTTTAACTTGGGTATATAAACTATGAATAATCGTTTTCCTGCCGATGCCTGGCTGCACATCTATACAGATAGCTCAAAGCTTGATATAAACAAGTAATATAATAAAACAGAAAAAAAAAATGTAAATCAATTCCTACTTTTTTTCACTATATTGCAGAAAGTCCTTTATGAATAATTTTCATTCATTTTTCTAAGTTTATCTGGCGCCATCTATTGATAGATATATGCAACTTATATCTTAAAAAAACTAAAATGAATTAATTAAATTTAATTACTGAATTAATATTAGATAAAACTGCATTAACATCAAGTGTCATCCACCACAAGTTTAAAAAAATGTATTTGAAGTTGAGTGGATGAATAAAAAATATTTTATTAGCGATTGAAAATTTGAAACAAGATATACATATAGGGAGAATGTGAGCTAATAGAAGGAATTGAATGATGATGCAGGAGCCGGAATTTTCTGTGAACATTTCTCACACTACCTTCCTTTAGGAACTGACAAAACCACGTTCGAGGGTGAAGTTGAGGCGATTAAGGTTGCTTTGATCCATCTAAATGTTTGTCCTTCCCTTTCTGAACAGTTTGTCATATTCTCAGACTCTCAGGAAGCAATTCTGGCAATTGATAATGGTTTCCATGCTCCTATTTCTTTATCTGTAATACAATGTAGATCCCTAATATGAGAACTACATGAAAAACATAAAATGGTCGTTTTGCAACGATTCCTTCCCACTGTGAAAACCCCGGAAATTAAAAGGCGGAGGAATTGGCCAAATGGGGACGTCATATTATTCAAGTTTCAAATGGCCAGGTTAGTTACAAGTGTGTATGGTCAAAAATCAATATAACCTTTAAGGCCAAGCAACTGTCACCATTAAAAGAGAGAACAAGAAACAAATGCTGGGAAGGTAACATCCATAATCTCCCAGACTACCCCAGAAGCACTGCTGTTGCTGCCTTTCGTCTTGTTACGAAGTATGACTGCTTTTATACACACCTTCACAAGTTCAAAATAGTTGATAGTCCTGCCTGATCCCTGTGCTGCAATGGTGCGGCGATGAACGCTGGACATCTCGTTTGTTCAGCGCTCTCTCAGATCAATGCTTTTCCCACATACTGGTAGCCGAAAGACCTTCTAAATTATTTGAAGACTTGATCCTGTTTTAATGTTTTAACTTCAATCTGTCCTAATTCTTATATATTTAACTTCTTTTTCAATTCCTTCTATTAGCTCACACTTTTCCCTATAACTATCTTGTTCAAATTTTCAATCGTTCATAAAATACTTTTTATTCATCCACTCAAGTTCAAATACAGTTTTTTCAAATATTAATTCAGTAATTAAATTTAATTAATTAATTTTAGTTTTTTTTAGATTTAAAGCGCATATATCTACCAATAGAGGGCGCCAGATGAACTTAAAAAAATGAATGAAAATTATTTATAAAGGACTTTCTGCACTAAAGTGGAAAAAAAGTAGGAATTGACTTTAAAAAAATTTCTTTTTATATTACTTGATGTATAATTCTTCTATGATTTTTTTTTCTTTGTATGTAATTTTACTGTATTTTTATGGTTTTATGGATCTGTGTATGACATAAGGATAACTTTCTGTCTATTGGCAGCTGCATTAGAAATAAAAAAAGAAGTTTTCGAACTCATGGGTAAACAAAGATCAATCAAAAAGTGGACCCTCTAGAGAGAAAGTCAAATGAGGAGCTATTTCTTGAAACATTACATGTCGTAAAGCAAATTAGCCTTGCCATATACAACAAGTTTTCAATGTGACGGGCCTATGGTGAATTTGTTTGCAAAAGAAAAAACTCATGTAATCACAAACCTCGTTGATTTCGAGGAATAGTGGACCGAATGCCTAACGCTCTGGCGCTTGGTGCCACAGGTTTCGGGTTCGAGTCCCGGCGGTGCCATGAATGTTTGTAGTGGTTCGAAATCCACTTTAAGCCGTAGATCCCGGTCTCCTACGACTGTAAGAGCGTCACGGAGCAGAAGTCAGACTTCTACCTACGGGTGCTCCATCAGAACAGAAGCTGCATCCCTCTTCCCTCCTTCCATGAGGGATACAACAACAACAACAACATTTCGAGGAATAACAGGTTAAGAAACATCTTTCAATTGAGGTACGGGAGGTAAATGTTGGATATCTACGGGTGATTGGATATATATATTCAGTATTTGAGTTACATATTGAAAGTAAAGGTACAAGCCTGTCTGAAAAATCTTCCAGAAGTTCTGAAATGTTGAAAATATTCAATTAAAAGTCATTGAGTTTACTTATTTTTTTTTCTTCTAATGCAAATGGCAAAACGCTGAGACACTTGGTCTTTGATGCCTTCAGGCAAGCTCTGCACAAACGTTACTCACTTTGCATGACCCAGGGGGCGCGTGTAACTTGAAGATAAGCCACGGACGCGGAGTAGCAATGGCCCCGCAACGCTCTACGATCATATTCGACCGGGACCTACAGTTTAAAGTGTTAACCACTGCAAACACCCATGGCACCGCCGGGACTCGAACCCGAGACCTGTGGTACCGAGCGCCAGAGCGCTAGCCACACGGCCATTCAGACCCCTTGAGTTTACTTATAAATCGATAAATAAATAAGACGTGAAACAAGTTTTTTTTTCCCCACTTAAATAGAGGAAGTGAAATTGTATCAAAATCAATATCTTTATTTTGTTAGCAAATTAATCTCGCGAAAAGCGAAACGATGATAAGAATCAAGCCTGTGTGGGTTTTTTTCAGGCAAGTATAATTGCTAGTCGGTATATTAATACCCTTTAACATAAACATCTCAAAAGTGCATTTCCGATATTTTATCATGCCTTACAAGTGCGTTTGAATCTAGATTAGATTAAGATAATTACATACTCGTTCTCGTCTCGAAACCGATGAATTACGCCCTTCACAATTCTCTCCTTACCAACGTAAACAACCTATTAATTTTTCAACGAAAGTTTTTGAATCTTAGAAAAGTGCTTGATTCGTCTTTGTAAAAGCATTTGTATTAACTGATAATAACTTAAATATATATTTTTTTCTTTCTAATGCAGCTGGCAAACACAGACAGCTTGGTCTTAGATGCCTTAAGGCAAGTGCTGCACAGATGTACTCACTTTGCATTACCCAGGGGGCGCGTGTAACTCGAAGATAAGCCACGGACGCGGAGTAACAATGCCCCCGCAACGCTCTACGATCCTACTAGACCGGGACCTACTTTTTAAAGTGGATTCCGAACCACTACAAACGCCCATGGCACCGCCGGGACTCGAACCCGAAACCTGTGGGTACCTGAGTATCTTATAACTGCTTCCTCTTAAACACTGGAAGGACCATGTGGCGTTCAGGACAAAGGGTCATTAGGCCTCAGGACTCTCACCCAAGAAGAAGTAAAAAGCAGCCACGCGCTTCTGTTGAGAAACGTTTAATTTATAGTAACTCATCCCGAGTGGAAATAGATTTAATGTAACCCTGTTGGCCTACAGACGCTTACCAGAAGTATATTTATAATATTCTATATACTATATTATTATAATAATATATATACTATATAGTAGGGGTCCTGATGGCTGGCTAGCGTTCTGGCATCGAATCCTGCCCGTTCCCTGTATGTTTGTAGTGGTTCGGAATCCACTTTAAACTGTAGATAACGGTCCTAATTGGATCGTAGAACGTTATGGGGGTACTCGCGTTACTCGCGTCCGTAGCATATCTTCAAGCGTGCCCCCTGAGTAGTGCTAAATGAGTAACAGCAGTGCAGTCCTTGCTTATGGCATGAAGATTAACTGTCTATATTGCCAGCTGCATTAGAACAACAACAACAACGTATTATATAGTATATAATAATATATATAATATGGAAGTATATTTCGCTCATCCTGAGCGTACCTGAGTTTCGGGGTTTTCGGCTTAGAAGTGAAATCCTTTCATGAATCTATAATTATCTATTTTTAAATGGGTTTATTGTACTTCTCTAATTATATGTGCGTAATGTTTGTACCTGTGTAAATAACACTGCGAAAGTTTTCCAAACTATGCCTCAATCTCAGGACAACCACACCCAGTTAGAATCTGGTTGCCCAACCTGCACGCTGTAATCTTTTTTTTTTTTTTTACATTTATTATTATTATTTTACTTAATTATAACAATTTTAGAATTATAATTTTTTCTTTATTTTCCTTTACCAACATTATCATCTTTGAGAGCAGTTAAAAAATTTTACGTTCTTAATTTTTAAATTAAATAAAATAAATTTAATTAAATTTTTATTGTGTATATCACAATAAAAATAAAATAAGTGGCAGAATAGCAGACAAATATTCCCTTAGAAACAGAAATCCCCTTATATTAAATATTTTTATAACACATTTCCTCAAAAAAAATATTATTAAAATTAAGTAATTAATGCAACTCAAATAAGCAAATGAGATTTCTATTTTTTGGGGTTTCTTTTCGATTTTATATACTTACAAATCCACTTATAATCCTCTTTGAAATTCCAACATAACGCCGCCGGTAAAAAGCAAGAAATCAGCTGTAAAAGATAAATTTATAATTAATGCAGTTTAAATTCAACAAATTGTACAATTACACAGATTACAAATTACAAAAAATTATACAAATTGATCAATAAATGACACAGATAGAAAAAAAATTTATTTTAGAAATTTTCTTTTTTTAAAGTAATTTTGTTGGAATAACTTGTATATACTACTGTGTCCAGACCAATTGTCAATTAAAGAACAATTGTCAATTTAAATTCCCGGGGCTTGTGGAGTTTCAATTTTTTTTTTTTTTTACTTTTTCAGGTTGCTGGTACTGTCCTTGACATCTATGTGAAATTTGACGTCAAAATATTCATTAGTGTTTGAGTTACGCTTAGCTTTGTGAGACGCTAAAACTGATTCCGGCGATTTTTGAAACGTCTGAATTAATTGAGCAAAGAACTTGCATTCAATTTTGATTGCGGAAACGTATACAATGTTGCAGAAGGCATTCGGTGAGCATTCCTATATCGGACAGGAATGTTTAAAAATGGTATAAACAGTTCAAAGAAGGCAGAGAACGCGTTGAAGTCGAAGAGCCCTGTGGTCGACCATCAACCTCAACCAACGAAGCTAACGTCCAAGAAATTAAAGATTTAGTGCTTGCAAACCCTCGATTTACAATTGGAGATCTTGCTGATGTTGTTGGAATTTCAAAAGTATCGGTCAATTCCATTTTGAGCCACAAACGCGTCAAATCTCGATTGGACCGAAAATACTGAATGCGCAGCTCACACTGCATTGATTCTTTGTGACTTTTTCGCCAAAAATTAAACCCATATCGTTCCAAACCACCGTATTCACACTGTACGACTTCTGGCTATTCCATAAACTCAAAAGACCACTCCGGGGCCACCGTTTTGAATCGATTGAAGGGATTCAACGTGAATCGCCGCGGTCTTTAAAGGCCATCCCTGCCTATGACTTGACGTAAGTGCATTGTGTCCGGAGGGGGGATTACTTTGAATGCGGTGAATTAATTTTAGAAGAATAAATAAAGAGATTTTGAAAAAAAAGCTATTGATTTTAGCCTTTGGGCACAGTAGTTTGTTTTTAACTGTCTTTTAAATTTAAACATGGCCAATATCAATTGTTATATCAAATAAAGACTGTATTTTTAAAAAGGACTCCATTAATATTTAATATTGATATCAAAACTCATTACAAGTAAAAAGTAAACGTTCTGATTTCCCTACCAAACAAAAAAATGTTATGAATTAATTTTTATCAATAAATTTCATTCATAAAAACAATTGTTTTGGCGGTGATTAGAGGCGATTTTAAATGACGAACAACCTTTAAATAAACTTTTGATTGATTAACATAAATATTATATATGAATAGAATTTTATGCCGACAACTCTCCACTTTAGGGATAGAAATAATAAAGCTTTGGAGAATTTTCATTATGTTAATTTCTATTTTATATATTATGAAGGTCATCGTAAAGTATTTTTAGTATTTTCCGCGGTAATTTTTTAATTGTAAATCAAAAAGATTTCCTGAGATAAATATTTCTCATTTTCTCATGAATCTTTTAGTCTTACAATAAGTTCTATATTTTTAAATAATTCTAAAAGTATTCCAGGGTATTTAGTCTTCTAGGATACATTGGACACATACGATGCATACGACACATAAAATACATACACAAATTCTTCTATACTTACAATAATTCCTAAAGTATTCATTTCTGCAAATTGAAGTGGTACCTAAGAAGAAAGATTGTTATCTTTTATAATCACTTTAGAATCCATACAAGAAAATCAATCATTATGAATGTAGCATTCTTCAGATTACACGGGAAGAGTTGTAGCATTCCATTAACAGAAGATTGGAATGTATATGCTTTAGCAAGTACATAATAACAACCTATCACTCAAATTTGACAGCAGATAATAAGCAATGTGAATAGTTATATTACATGCAATTAATGTTTTGTACTAATGAGAACAACCTGCCACCTAAATCTGACTGCAGATAATCGGTGTGTTGGATAATGAGACCTCATGAATTTAGCGATTGTCCGTGCGGCCTTCACAGATCAAAACAATTAAAGATGGAATATGAACTACACCATGAGTTGTTCCATCTTGTTTGGTGATAGACCAAAGGATGAGAAAGTACCTACTCCAAAGAAAAATGAAGGAAGCTAATCACCCCCCTTTTGAGCATTTCGTAAATTTTCTGCATTATTAAAAATGGGAAAAATACTGGAATTTCATTAAATTGGTAATAAATAATTGAATAATATTAATCATTTTTGAATATTTTATTCAGCAGGCTTTTTTTATCACAAGTCTGTGTGTGTGTCTCTTAAAATAGGAATATTGCCATGAACATAGGTTATGCCCAGGTATAGAGGCTGGTATGGAGAAAAAATAATTTTCTATTCAAAGTTAAACTAAGTTATATTTATCGAATAATTGTGTTCTTTTAAAAAATGCATAAAACGAGATTAATTTGTATAAGACACTATAGTTATTTATTATATACCTTTTAATAACTATGAAATATACATTTATAAAAATTTAACAAAGCTGAAGATAAGCGTGGAGCTGGTCTAAAGGTTTAGCGTTATTATGAAAGCTCTTGAGCAAAAAAAAATTATAACGTTTAAAGATATTTTAATTCATTTTGCTATAATCTTTTTTTTTTTGGAATAAATTCCTGTATTAGAAATGTATTATTAAAATAATTAAACTCTTAAAATTCTCTTTTTAAAATATCTTATTATTCTATCTTAAAATTCTACTAAAAAAAAATAATAATGATAAAGTTAGAGAGCATTATTTAACTCGAATGGTAACTTTTGCATTTGATAAATTCTTCTGATTGAGCTAAACTACGATACGATGTTCTTTTAATACGGTTACGATATAATGTGAAAAATTTCAATAGTTTCTTCATATTAGTGTTTCGATTTAACTCAACTTAAATTCTCATAGAATATTATCACAGTGATACTGCTGATGATGTCAATAAAATCTATAGTGATTTCAGACCAACAGTGATAATGAAACATTGTGTTTTCATTTTTTAATAAATTCTTGTCATTGCTGAAATTTGATTGATTTAAATGTTATTTAAATGTTAATCACTTATCACTTAAAAATCTCTTATTCTCTCTTAAAATTCAACTAAAAAGAAAAATTATAATAATTAAGTTAGAGAACATTATTTAACTCGATTGACTCGATTTATCGATAATTATTGACTCGATATTTTGCATTTAATAAATTCTATGACTTTCGCATTTAATAAATGCTCTGGGAATACGGTTTCCATATAATGTGAAAAATTTCAATTGTTTCTCCATAATAATGTTTGGGTTTAACACAAATTATTTCCCAGATAGAATGTTATCACAGTGATACTGCTAATGACGTCAATAAAATCTATAGTGATTTCAGACAAAGATAATGAAATATTGCATTTTATTTAATTTTTGAATAGGTTTTTGTTATTGCTGAAATTTGATTTATTAAATGTTATTCAAAATATTAAATCCAAACTGAAATTAAAATTTAAATTTCTAAGTTAAAAAATTGAATGCAAATACTAAATTGCAGAATTAAACATTGTTAATAAACTTTAAAAGTATCTCATTTAAATTAGAGCATAAAAACATTAATTTATATAAATTCAAAATGCAATGATAAAACGAACAATAAAAGCAAGTCCTATAATCAGTTCTATACTTACCTTACTTCCAAGATTGAGTCTGTTGTGTTTATTTGTTGGTATCCTTTATATAAAATTCGATTCATTACTCACATGTTGACATTTGCTAAGTTCCACGTTATCTTTTCTCTTTTTATCACAAAGATTTCGCATATTTCATTTTAGCTGGGAAATCAGAAATGCAACAGCTGTAAGTACTTCTCGTAAAATATAGAATTTATGATCAGCACTTTTTTTTTTTACTTGTAAAAATCAAATGTGAACAATCAAGTTCAATCAAATCTGAAACTTAAATCAATAAACAAAACTGATATTGCTATACTATCAGTAGTGAATGTATTAAACGGATAAAAAGTTAATTGTTTTGATGAGAACTTGACTTCTGCCCTTTAGAAATGTACTTTCATATTTATGATTAATAATTTTTTTAAATCCTAGAAAAGTCTAAATAATGATGTTATCCAGATGCAGGAACTTAGAGTACAGGAATTTACAGTACAGGAACTTAGAGAGTACAGAGTACAGGAACTTTTACAAGTCAACAATTCCCCGTGTATGTCCGGGTTAGAATAGCCCCACTGTAGCCCATGCATGTCGTAAAGGTGACTAAAATGGGTACCCAGTACCTAGGGATATAAAAGCGGGAATTAAGTCAGACTTCTCCCTTTAGGTGCCCCATGTTTCTGTGCTGCAAGGTCAGGGACAAAAAAAAAGATGCATTTTTTAGCCTTCATCATGAACCCTCTGTTCATGGACTTGGTCTAGATGCTGCTGTCGACCAAGTGGGAAAAGAAACAACACCAACAATGAGTTTTCAATGACAACTTTCTATACACATGGTCAAATTAGACCTTCAATATTTTTAGAAAATTTTAAACTTATTTGAAATGATACAATTTAAGTTTTAATACATTGGACCGAATTAAAAAAGTGCCTTTTATCATTAAATTAAGCAATTTGAATAAATAATATCCATTAAAAATGGAGTGGAACTTAGAGGAAGCAATAGTAATTCTTGAATTTAATTCAAATGATGAATTAAATAACTTCAAATTTTGACTTTGTTTTTCTTCGAAATTTTTTCAATAGAAGAAGAGGATCCTGTTTTGCATATCGATCCAAGAAACAGAGTCGAACGACGAGCATCTTTAGTTGCGTATCCTCGGATATCAAAAGATAGAATTTTCAATTAATCTCAATGTATGATTAAAGGATTGCGTTAATTCTTTTTTAAGTCTTCAGTATCTTAAAAAATAACTTCGAGTTTTATTTTTTGAGTTCTAAGTACTTTATTTACACTATTTTTTTAATTCAGTTTTAGAATAAGGTGAATAATTACTTTACTGTCTTTAGAGTAAGTTAGTGAAGTAAACTATTTTACAGTTGTCAAGACAAAAAGAAGCTGCATTTTTTACCCTTTATCATGACTCATCACTGTAGTTTGAGAACCACGGGTTCATGGACTTCTAAATGTCGCTGTCGACCAAGTAGGATAAGAAACAATGCGTCAAAAATTAAGTCCAAGGTCTGTTAAAAGTACTGACAAGCCGTACAGTAGTTCAGGACGAAGCATATTCTTAAGGATGCCGTTAAGGGATTTCCAAAAAATTGTAAAAATAAATAAAAAAAGTTTTGTCAATTTGATGTTTTTCAGATGGAAAAAAATAGTATATGCAAAACTCAATAAAAAAAGGAACAAGCCACTTTTTAGAATCGCTAACAATTTATATAACAAAACCATAATAGCATTTGCTGAATATCCTTATAGTTAATATAACGAAAACAGAGAAAGAAAATTTCGAAGCTTGCATAACATATTTGTAATTTATCTGCTCTTTGTAAGTGCACATTATTCTATAGAACTTTTTCCCATGGTTTACAATTTCACTATATCCTGCATAGTTTGAGAATTTTACTATAGTTCAACTAAAATATACTAAATCAATATAGTCACTTCATAACCTTTCCATCTTCCCACGCTGCTAATTGTTGGTATTAGATATCCTAGCAGCAGGCAATAAATTACCACGCTTTGAAAATTTACACATTAATAACTAGTCATAGTCTGTAATGCGATCACTCTTATATGGTTCAATCATAAATTGTCAACATGATTCCAATTTGTCTACAAAACCCGCCACAAATGCATCGCTGTTCGAATTGTCATATGTTCCTTACCACCTGATACATCGTTCCTGTTGTTAAATTTCCTTCTGTACTGGTTTTTAATTTCTAGACGGAATTAAAAGAACTTCTATTAATTTATTTTTTATTTTCTGGTCTCTAATTACTCCTGACTTCCTACAGAGCACCCGGCTCATCACTGAATATTCCTTTTTTTGCGCAATTAAATTAATTTTTTTTAATTAGTTTGCTTTTAGTTAAATTACGTAACTGAAGTTTAAAAGGAATTATTTAAGTTAAAGAGGAAATTATTTAGTTAAATTATCTTTACCTTCACTTTGAAATTTACAGCATCTAATTTGAAAGAATTATTAGTTCCTCCTTGTTATTGAAATGTGTCACTAGATGTGTTATGACTTGGATCCGGTCATCTAGCAAGCAGAAATAACATGGTTTATAATGTCCTGATGGTATCTAATCTTTGATAAAGTTAGTGTCAATTTATTATAGTTAATTTCTTACGGTTTTTATTGATCCTTGAATAACTTTTAATATTTTTTTTTTTATTTGCCTTCAAAACTTTTTCGCTCATCCTTTAATGTTTGTAGTTTGTATAATATATATATATATATATATCTGTAAAACATCAAAATCCTAGTTCATAAAAGTTCAATTCTTGAATTCTTTATTATTTACCTTGTACGTAGTCAAAAAAAAAAATCGTGGAAAAGTTCAAATTAGTTACTTGTAAAACATAAATAAAAACAAATATATATTATTAAATAAACACTGTAAGTTTAACAACACATTAGACAGCAATAAAAAGGTATTGTATTACAAAATACTTTTTAAAAAATTGAAATATCATGGTTTTGTAATAATTTATTTTTATTACAATATTATTTTGAAAATTAATTTATACCAGTGTTCGTGCTAAATTGTATAATTAAAAATCAGTGTAACCTTTTTATGCAAATATTTTTAAATTCAAATGCTCTTAACGATACGTAAATATGCTCGGTTGCCAAATCTTTGTTTTATATGTATCTCTCTATGCCAATCCTTTCTGCAGTTTATTATTGATATTTGCTTTAGTGTACGATCCGTTATTCCCCTAAAAAAAGGCAAAAAGTATCTGCTGAGCATATTATCAGACATCAATGTGACAGCTGCAATTTTTCTTTTGTATCTGAGACATTTCTTGTGTGTTTTGTTTTTTCAATAGTGTTTTTATTTGTTTTCTTCAGACATTATGGATTTATTTTAATTTTTCCTATTTCTAAAATTATGAAAGGCCTCCAAAAAATTATTAGATTATAAAAACTGAAAATGCTATTTTCAACACAAGAACAATTTTTATGTTGGAAGAATGTTTTAAATAAAAAGAAATACCCAAAGAAATCAAGTTTATTTCAGTCCCAAGTCAATCAGTAGGGTCAACGTCATCTAAACTTCTTCAACTACATATATCTCTATTTGTCTACCTCATTATTGTAAAGTTAAACCCCTTAAAGACGCTGAATTTTCTGAAGAAAATAACAGCTGTACGTATTAATTGAAAGATCAGATTCACAACTGCATTACGATTGAAGATTTAGTCTTAAGCAATGTTATCATACTCATAGCAATGAATACTGGGAATTTAAGTAAGTTTTTGACACGCAAGCAAAATAATTGGCCCAGTACACTGGCTAGTGATTTATCAATAATTGAAAAAGACCAAACAAAATGACCCCATACAAAGTGACCATATCATTTTGTATGGGATAGATCTCATTAATAAATAGTATAATTTTCCAAAATAAGCAAATAAACGTAGCTCTTCTGTGATAATGATGTATAGAGATAAAAAACATTGGCGAGAATTTTCTCAGAAGAAGACTTATTTATTAAGAGGACAAAAACAAAATTTATTACTTTTTTTGTTTTATTGCTTTAATGTTATAGAAGATTAAGGTTTTTTGGGATGATAAATTTCTGGTATTATATCTTAGAGAGAGTAAATGTTTTCAGCAAAACTATGCAAACCAGCTTTGTGAAATTATTTATTGCAGTTTTACAAGTGAATAGTGTCACTGATTACTTAATCGACTACCGCGCAAATGAATATGAAAAAGTATTAGAGTCATCAAAAGAATTAGCGACAGAATTATATGAATTAGAACTACAAATAAATTAAATTAGAATTACAAGAGAATTAACGACAGAATTAGATGAATTAAAACTACAAAAGAATTGAATTAGAATTACAAAATAATTAGCAAGAATTAGATTTAGAACTCATTTTTGGAAGTAAAGAATAAGTGAAAATGAATATGAAAATGTACTAGAGTCAACAAAAGAATTAACGACAGCATTAGGTGAATTAAAACTTCAAAAGCATTGAATTAGAATTACAAAAGAATTAACGACAGAATTAGATGAATTAAAACTACAAAAGAATTGAATTAGAATTACAAAAGAATTAGCAAGAATTAGATTTAGAACTCATTTTTGGAAATAAAAAATAAGTGAGATTATTTGAATATGAGTGCAATATTGGGATTCCAAGTGCAGAAAATCGATAATCATTCATTTTTGTACATCAGAACGTAAATCCCTCCATTTCTGCTTAACAACAACAATTGAAAGGTTTTTGATATGCATAGAACACGCTTTATACACCCCCCAAATTTGATGATGATACTTATTTTATTCAATTAGTTATTTAGCACTGACATCATTTTCAACAGATTTGGTTTCGTCCAGTTAAATGCTTCAAAACCTTCTTTCCCTCTATACACTGCATTAGATACTATTTTTACCTTCGTTACGTTATCATGAACTGGTTTAATTTGCTAATCCTTTTTCATTTCTCTTTTTTTTTTATAACTTTCTTAAGATAAATCTGATTCGGAATTTTTTTTAAGTTGTAAATAGTAACTACTTCAACAGGTCAAGTAGTGAGTGTTTACAAAATATGATTTAATGTAGGGATAGTTTATAAATTATTTGCCAATAAATTCCTCGGAGATCTAGAATAGTACCTGGACTGTAATTATCAGTCATATTGCAGAAAATTAAGAAAACTTCAAGTGTGACTTTAAGCTGCCACGTCTCCACTGGGTCCATTCTTTTCTCAAAACAATACTTTTAAGACAAGTCCGAGTAACTAGCACTCTGGCGTTCAGTGCTATAGGATTCGAGTCCAGGCCGTGTCTTGGATGCTTGTAGTGATTCGGAATCAACTTTAAACCGTAGGCTGACCACGTTACCTCCAACGAAACTAACCCCTACCTTAAAAAGAAAATATGTCCTCTCTCGAAATCTGCCAGTAAGCAAACGGCCTGGGTCCACCATGAGATTTTTGCACTAATGAAGGAGAAGAATACCTTTAGAACATAAAGGCACTGACATGCACTGTCATTTCGCATCGAGTAGGGACTGTCAAAATGCCTTTAGACTTTTTTGAGTTCGAAATTTCGTCACACAGAATGATCTGCAAGGAATTCGAATATAGGTTTCGTTTAGTTGTTGTCCCTTATCATTTCCCACTTTAGCAAACCACATTACCATTTTAGCAAACCACATTAAATTTATGTCGAGAGTTGTTGACTCTCTTGATTATCCCCACTAATAAAGATGCTGACAATTTAATTGACATTATAGGCCAAATGTTGATTCTTCCTTTTCACCTCCCATTATTTAAGCATTAAATATTTCTTGACTCGGGTTCATTTGACTCGATGAAATCTATTTTTTATCGATGATTCGTTTTTATAGATTATCCTTTATTTACAGAACTAGAATTGCCCGGACAAAACAGGATTCACGTCCATATATAGTAAATGTATTCAAATTCAAATATTTAGAGGGTAGAATAAGGTAATAAGGTGAAAAATCATCATTCAAATAGACTTTTGAAACTATTATTAAAATAAAATACAGGGATTATACAAAAATTTAATGTAGTTTACTAAACAAAATGTGCAATGTTAAAAGACAATAACAAAACGAAACCTGTACTCGACTCCGGGCAGATCATTTCATGTAACGAAATTTCGAACTCTTAAACCGAATACTGTTTCAGACATGAAACAATTTTTTTTTATTTCAAAAGCACTTGATTTTACATCATTGGCGCCCATGAATGACATATGCATGAGATTGGAACATAAAGCTGGAATACAAAACAGTAACTCATAACAATAACAATAATTACATTCAAGACTGTGACTACATAAAGATAAAAAAAAATGAGTCTCTGGATGACAATTGCATAAAATACTCTAGCCAGTAAATATCTGCTGTATAAGTTTTGTTCATTCAAAGAAAAACAATTTTGCAAATGATCTTTGTTTATCTCAGAGTTCTAGTTGCACAGAGGACTTTTATATATACCAGTGTTGTGTAGAGGTTTAACAGGACAATCATGCCCAGTCTCCAGGTGGAAGGCTACTATTGTGATGGATCTAGGGGAGTCTGGGTTTTTACAAATCGAGCCCCTCCACTTCTTTTACTTAATTTCTTCTAATAATTTGATGTCACAATTTTTTCCCCATAGCATTTTTAGTAATTCTTTTAATTGATGAAAATGGCACTTCACCATTATTTGATTGATGAAATTTCCCCCCTTTGATGATGATTGATGATGTCCCCTTTTTAGCTAATTTATCAACCCACTCATTTCCAGCTATTCCTACATGAGATGGGATCCACTGCAAAACAACAGTCCTTCCTTTAGAGCTAGAAGATCAAGAGTTCTTCTGCAGGAGTCAATAATTTTGGAAACAGTTTATAAATATACAAAAATGGGGAGGGTAATGAAACGGAAAAAGGACATAAATAATGGCAGAAAGGGAAAATCTCGTGAAGAAGTAATTGTGAAAACACTATTAAATAAAACTAAAAAATATGCATTTAAAAAGGTTTATTGAAAATCTAGAGACTGTTGCTTTATTTAAATTAAACTCTAGAGACAGGGTCACAGGAGTGTATATATTTTGATTTAGGAGTCAGTTGGTTTCCATCTCTGTCCACGCACCAACAGTTATTGGTGATCTCACTGCATTGAAGAGGAGCAAAGGAACCATCATCGGCGCATAGCAGTACATCTTGCCTTGTAAAATCTGTAAAATAAAACATTCACCATGAGAAATAAGCATTTTTTTAATCAGAATTTAGTTGTAATTACCGTCTCAAAATAAAAATATCGTCTCCTAAATCAAAATACGTTTTGAAAAAAAAAACAAAAAATTTCAGAATGCAGATAATAAGGCGCTGAGACTGAATGCAATCTCCGGACAGTTTTTTCCGGGAGTTTCAAAAAAATAAATTCCATAAAACCGGCACTCAAAAAATCTTATTGTCAACTAAAATTGAAAGAACTTTGTGAGAAAAAAAAAAAAAAAAACCCTTCAATCATGAAATAAGAAATATATTAGTTGCGTACGATGAACAGCAGTCGGATTTTAACAAAATTATAAAAAATGTGACACACATTCCATATCCAATGTAATAGGCATAAAAAAATTAATAATGAGAATTAAAAACACTTTGCAGAATCATAGTACTGTGCCCAGAAATTAAGACCAATTTTTTTTTTTTTTTTTTCAAAAACTTTTTATTTATTCACCAAAATTTATTTCATAGCCTTCAAAGTAATCCCCTCCGGCGGACACAATGCACTTATGACAACGTTTATTCCAATTCAATATTCTTCAATCAACTCAAAACGGTGTCCCGGAGTGGTCTTTTGAGTTTAGGAAATAGCCAGAAGTCGTACGGTGTGAATACGGTGGTTGCAGAACGATATGGGTTTCATTTTTGGCGAAAAGGTTACGAAGAATCAATGCAGTGTGAACTGGCGCATTCAGTGTTTTCGGTACCAATCGAGATTTGACGCGTTTGAGGCCCAAAATGGAACTGACCGATCTTTTTGAAATTCCAACATCATCGGCAAGGTCTCTAATTGTAAATTTACTGTTTGCAAGCACCAAATCTTTAATTTTTTGGACGTGAGCTGCGTCGGTTGAGGTTGATTGAAGAACAGATGGCTCTTCGTCTTCAACGCTTTCTCTGCCTTCTGTGAACTGTTTATACCCCTTCTAAACATTTCTTTTCGGTATAGGAATGCTCGCCGAATGGCTTCTGAAACATTCTATACGTTTCCTCAAACAAAATTTAATGCAAGGTCTTTGCTCAATCAATTCAGTCATTGCTAAAATCGCCGGAATCAGTCTTGGCGTCTCACAAAGCCAAGCATAAGTCAAACACTAATGAATATTTTGATGTCAAATTTCGCACAGTTGGTAAGTACAGTGCCAGCAACTAAAAAAAAAAAAAAAAATTGAAATTCCATAAGCCCCGGAAATTTTAAATTGATAAATTGGTCTTAATATTTGGAGACAGTAGTAAAAACCAAATTACCTCTCCAGAATTTACAAAAAAAAACCTATAAATTTGGCGTCACAAAAATCTACATACAAGCGAAATTTTTAGAATGACACAGAATTTTGATCTCACTTAAGCAGGAAGGAAAAATATTGCATGTCATCATTAAAAACGAAAATTGGAGTATCGAATTAAGCTATTTGTGTTGTTACTGTTCCAGTTAAAATGGCTCTAATAGCTTTGATAATTAAGTAAGGTGAAATAAAAAAAATATTACGGTGAAATTTTATAAATTATTGGGAAACTCAGTTTACAATCCGAACCATTATAAGAAATTACGAAACAACTCACATTATTTATAAGATCTTAAGACTAAGGATCTTGAATGATCCAAACGCAAACAAATGATCTATGAGCAATGATGAGGAAAATGAGATTGAATCCGTAACTATCCGCTCCTCAATTAACGGAATATGTTGCGGAGACAATTTGTAAGAATTTTAATGCTGAAACAATTTTAAACAATTAAAATCTGCTCGGCAAATTTCAACTTATCATGTGTGAACATTTGAAGAATATGCCAATGTTTAATATTGCACAAGATATATGGAGCAATTGATTGGAATACTACAAGAATGGCCAGATTCAATAGCAACATGACTATATCAATATTGAATAGATCAAAAAGTTCATTCTCCGATAATCTCTAAAAAGAATATACAAAAATAAGATAGATGTAGTCGTAAATGAAGAATGAAGTATTCGAAATTCTACAAGAAATACTACAACGTTCAATTGCCAAAAGAACACATCAAAGTTTGAAAATTCTAGGTATAAATGAAGAATGAAGTACTCCAAATTCTACAAGAAACATAATATTCAATACCCAAAAGAATATATCAATGTTTGAAAATTCTAGGCATAAATGACAGAATGAAGTATTCCAAATACAATAAGAAGCACTACACTGAAGTGACAAAAGTCATGGGATAGCAATATGCAAATTTTCAGATGGCAGTAGCATCGCGTAGAACAGGTATAAATGCGCAGAGCTTTCATTTCTGTTCAAGTTATTCATGTGAAGAGGTTTTGACGTCTTGATGACCGCACGACGGGAATTAACAGACTTTGAACGCGGAATGTTAGTTGGAGCTAGACGCATGGGCCATGCCATTTCGGAAATCGTTAGGGAATTCAACATTCCCAGATCCACTGTGTCAAGAGTGTGCCGAGAGTATGAAATTTCAGGCATAACATCCCACCATGGACAGCGCAGTGGTCGACCGCCTGCACTTAACGACCGAGACCGGCGACGTCTGCAAAGAGTCGTAAATTCTAACAGACAAGCAACACTGCGTCAAATAACCGCAGAAATCAATGTGGGACGTACAAGGGACTTGTCTGTTAGAACTGTGCGGAGAAATTTGGCTTTCTTGGGCTATTCCAGCAGAAGACCGACTCGAGTGCCTTTACTGACAGAACGACATCGCTTGCAGCGACTCTCGTGGACACGTGAGCATATCGGTTGGTCCCTAGATGAATGGAAAACCGTGGCCTGGTCCGATGAGTCACGATTTCAGTTGGTAAGAGCTGATGGTAGGGTTCGAGTGTGGCGCAGACCCCACGAAGCCATGGACCCAAACTGTCAGCAAGGCACTGTTCAAGCTGGTGGTGGCTCCGTAATGGTGTGGGCTGTTTTTTCATGGCATGGACTTGGTCCTCTGGTGCGACTGGACCGAACATTGACTGGAAATGCTTATGTTCAGCTACTTGGAGATCACTTGCAGCCATTCATGGACTTCATGTACCCAAACAACGATGGGATTTTTATGGATGACAATGCGCCATGTCACCGGGCCACAACTGTTCGCGATTGGTTTGAAGAACATTCTGGACAATTCCAACGAATGATCTGGCCACCTAGATCTCCCGACATGAATCCCATCGAGCATTTATGGTACATCATCGAGAGGTCTGTTCGTGCCCAAAATCCTGCACCATCAACGCTTTCACAATTATGGACGTCTATCGAGACAGCATGGCTCAATATTCCTGCAGAAGACTTCCAACGACTTGTTGAGTCCATGCCACGTCGAGTTGCTGCACTTCGCCGGGCGAAAGGAGGGCCGACACGATATTAAGAGGTATCCCATGACTTTTGTCACTTCAGTGTATAAAGCTCCATAAGCACGAAAAAATGCCAAAAATGATAAATGTGAAATTTCATAAAGAAGGAATTGATCAACGGGTGCTTACAGCTATTGGATATACAAATGTGCTTCAAAACCATACTACAAAACACTTCAAACAAAGGCTCCAGAAAATTCCTTAAGACTAAAGTTATTCATAAAGCTTTTCAAGAGTTAAGGGGCCCAAAGTGCCATTTTCCGCCAAAATTTAAAATGGAGTTTTATTTGCTTGGCCCTCATTTTCGTGACGGACCCCTAACAAGGACAACATCAAGCTCACACATTTATAAAAATTCTCCTATCTGAAGTCCACGTTCCGCGAAGAAAACAATTTAGATATCTACAGCAAATCAAAGAAAAAAGCTGGACTTTGTTAAAGAATATATCCATGGAGATTTTAATTTTGAGGGCAACTATCATTTTTATCCCTGAAGAGAAATATGTTATCAGAAGTGAGGGACAAGTGGCCAAATTTGGCGACTTGGAAACGAAGAATTGAAACTCAAATGTTGGATCAACAGTAAAACATGGTAGAGAGTCATGGTTTAAGGATCAATGCCGGCTAGATGGGGATTCCAATTTCGTGAAAAACTATCCTTTTTTTCCATGAAGAGAAATATATTGTTATCAGAAGTGAAGGACGTGGCCAAATTTGGGACTTAAGAAAGAAGAATTGAAACTCAAATATTGGTCCAACAGTAAAGCGTAGTGGAGAGTGAGAGCCATGGTTTATGGGTCAATTTCGGCTGCATGTGGTGGAAAATTAACAATTATTGCAGGTACGATGGATCATTTCAAATAGTTGAAGATATTGAAAGTGTAGACATCTGTTGGCAGTTTGCAGCTTGGAATCCATTGAAAGCCATCTCTCAGCATGTCAATGATCCAAAATGCATAACGAAGATTGTGTTATTTCTTAACCCACTTAGTCGACAGCAACATCTAGATCCAGTCCATCAATCCGTGTGTTTTAAACCGACGAGTCATGATAAATGGTAAAAAAAAAATGCAGCTTCTTTTTATCCTTGACTTTGCAGGAACAAAGACATGGGTTACCCAAAGGAAGAAGTCTGACTTAGACATAAATATATAGATATAGATAGATAGACAGATTAAATATAGATATATCGTCATATGCTGTTAAAAACCATTTCATTTCTTTAAAAATATAATTAGCTTTACTTTATGAATATCACTAGATTTACGCAAATCTAAAAACTAATGGATAGTGTATATTTTGACACACGTGATGCATTAAAGATTTTTAATTGTAAAGCTTAGAAATACTTAAAAGTAAAAGATCTTCCTGAAAATTGTAATTGATAAAAATAATTCCAAGAAGAAAGTAAACGCAATTAATAACAAGTAATATAAAAAAAATTTAAGTCATTTCCTACTTAGGTCAACAAAGAAAATTTTTTTATTTTAGTTACTTTTTATTAAATAATTACAATTAATATAAACATGTATATACATATGATAGAATCACAATATTAAGTGGTAAAATAGAAAGCTAATTTCCTTGCAATTTTCCTTTCTATATATGGTGTTGGACTATTATTTTTGTTTGTTACTATTTATTCAATTTCTTTTTTTTTTTTTTTTTTTTTTTTTTCCGTTTCTAATTTATGAAGCTGATGGTGGTTTATAATTTCTCATTCAATCCATCTCTTGTAATGATTCATTATTGCAAGGAACATTTCCAGTGAGTTTCGAGCGGTCCAGTACTTCAATTAGCAGTCCAATGTAATTAATGAATTAATATTTGAAAAAACTGTATTAACATCAAGTGTCATCCACTACAAGTTTAAAAAAAATTTATCTGAACTTGAGTGGATGAATAAAAAGTATTTTATGAACGATTGAAAATTTGAACAAGATATATAAATATATATAGGGAGGGTGTGAACTAATAGTAGGAATTGGAAAATATACAGAGTGCTGGAAAAAAATACGTGATGCTTACATTGTGTGAGAACATTCCACTGAGCAACAGGACACGCACAGGTGGTGATATTAAATTCCTCAGTTAGTGCTACGATAAGAGTGCCCTCAGAAGTGATACACATGCATGGGTGGGAATAGTGGGGATGATTGTCAAAGCATTGCAGATTCTGGAAGGTACCATCAGCGTTGCACTTGGGCATAAACCATTTCATTTCAGGATCCTTTGATAATTTTTCTCTAACTGTTGGACAGTCATTGTTGTCACCTTCTAAAAATGAAGAATTTAATTCTTCAGTTATTTTTTTACTTTTACATAAGCAAATGAAAGAGAATATATAATATTGTATTGCTTCATAATCTTTCCTGTAACGGTATCTTTGATTTGGATAGATACAGCTCCCTTGTCCTTAACCTCGTCAGGAACATTGTACATGTGCACGTTTAGTTCATTAAAACCAAAATTATTTTAAAGGGGTCTTCTGTTTGGCTAGATAGAGTTTTCCCGTCCTGTCTTAACAGCACCAGGAACATTGACACATATGTGCACGTTTAGTTTATTAAAACCAAAATTATTTTAAAGAAGGTCTTTGGTTTGGCTAGATAGAGTTTCCCAGTCCTGTCTTAATCTCATCAGGAATATTAACACATATGTGCACATTTAGTTCTTTTTTAAATAAAAATTATTCCGAATTAAGTGGTAAAATAAGAACGAATTTTTTTCAAGCGAATTCTTTCCCACTATTTGTGAGAAAAAGAGGTCGAACATCCACATTCTTGGAGTTACAACTACAAGGTCAATTAATAATTTTTAGAAGGTTTTAAAGTTTGTAAAGCTTTGGTGATACATTAATTAATAAACGGGAATCCATAAAACATCAGTCTTTAATATTCGATTGCAATTTAGACTTTTACAGAAATAGTCATTAAATACAAAAATTAAAAGTTTTATTTGGGGGAGGGGAGAGGAGGGATCATGGGATGGGAATTCCAACTGATTTTATTTTTAAGAAGTAATATAAAAAAAAGTTATTGCACCATATTGCAGAAAGTCCTTTATAAATAATTTTCATTCATTTTTTTAAGTTTATCTGGTGACATCTGTTGGTAGATATATGCAACTTAAATCTAAAAAAAAACTAAAATTAATTAATTAAATTTAATGAATTAATTAATATTTGAAAAAACTGTATTAACATCAAGTGTCATCCACTACAAGTTCAAAAAAAAATTTATTTGAACTTGAGTGGAGCAATAAAAAGTATTTTATGAACGATTGAAAATTTGAACAAGATATATATACGGAGAGTGTGAGCTAATAGAAGAAATTGAAAAAAATCATGCAGCAGACGTTAAAAAGACATTAGAGAGTTTTTGCATACCGTACGTTAGTTACCGTAGGACGTCCGTTAGCTTTTCTCCATAGCGCGCATGCTCATTTTCCTATGAGCATGCGCGCTAGGGAGAAAAAGCTAACGGACGTCCTACGGTAACTAACGTACGGTATGCAAAAACTCTCTATTATCTAATTTTGAAATGGTAAAAAGTCAATTTCTCAACAAATTACTCGGTTTCTCTGCAGGTATTTTTATATTAAAAATACCTCTAGATCTGTACCATCATTTGTTTCTAGGGGGAAAATTCCTCCATAATTCTTATATAGATAAATTTCATATGTATGAAATATGTTGCTGGTTTAAAGAAATAAGAGATTTTTTAGCACATTCTGTTTTATTGTACCTAGTAGGACGTTTTAGAACTGCTTTATTTAGTGCATATTTTCAATACATTTGATTTACCATTTGTTGTTATTTTGATTTATATAAGACATAGTGGAGTTCAAAAATTTTAAATGTGTGGTGAAAAAATGCACGCAGCGCAGCAAACAACCCGGTATGCATCTTAGTTGACTCTGAATCTGATATTATATGTATGACATATTAGTTGCTATGTATCTGCTTTTGTAGCTGCGATTGACCTCCAGTTAATGTGTCCGAGCAACAACATACGTTTATGATTTGTTTTTAATTAGTTTTTCTTTAATTTGCATTTATATATTTAAATGTTTATTTTCTAATGAATAAAACATAAAATATTTCCACAAATTTAAGCCTGTTTGATGTTTTTTATGAAAGTGAGATTGATTATTTCAAAAAAGAATCAAATATTGTTAATAACAAATATTATTATTAGTTTAAAATATTATTGTTAGTAATTAATATTATAGTTAGTTTAAAATATTAATGTTTGTTAATCATTATTATTGTTCTGGGAAAAAAGTTTCCTGAACTTTTTTTTTAACTTTTCAACTCAAAAATATAGCAAAGAAATGAAAAATTCACTCACCAAAACCTGGATAATCCCAACATAAAGCAGCTGGTAAAAGGCAAGACAGTAGCTGTGCAAGATATAAAGCTAAAATTAATAATTTCAAGAAAAGATGTTTAAAGTTTGTAAAGATTTGGTGGCACATTAATTATTAAACATGTCTTCATGAAAAATCAATCTTTCATAAATATAATACCTTCATAAAAGATAAAATATTGAAATATAGTTATAACTTTTATGGAGATAATCATTAAACACAAAAATGAAAGTAATTTTTTTTAAAATTTTCTATTGTGGTATTCTTAAATAAATTTAAATATAGCACTATTCCATAACAATAAGCTAAACCTTAATAAACTGTACTTATTATAGCATTAAATTCATACTAGAAATTTTATATCTTGTTTCATCATTTTCTACATTATTCTATATATTTTTACAAACGAAAATATTATTCATAAAGATATATTATGTTGTTTATAATGTTTATATTATGTTTATAGTTTCGATAGAAGTAAGGTACTATTTAAGTTATTTCATGGCATAGATTACTTATGTCGCAATCAGTATGTGTATTATTTAAATTTAAAACCAAAATATTCTCTCTATAACATTTCATTACAATTTGACCTAATTTAGTTTATTTATTTAGCAGTTTCACAACCCTTGTAACAAAAAAAAATTTATCCTTTTCAAAACTCTGACTTCAATACTTTTCATTTGAGTTATATATGTATAGATATATACATGTTTCGTGGACGAATGGGAATGCATATAAATACAGGAGATAACCGAAAATAAACAGTTAGATGTTTGAACTGTCCTAAATTTTGAGTTTGGAATGATAAGATCATCATTTTAATTTGATATTACGGGCCTTCTGCGTAAATTTGTATAAATATGGAAAAGAAGCAAGAGATAAAAAAACTGAAATCTGCTCGGCAAATTTCAACTTATCAGGTGTGAACATTCGAGAACGATGAATAAACTCAGGAATATAACAATGTTTAATAATGCACGAGATACATGAAGCAATTGATTGGAATACTACAAGAATGACCAATTCAATAACCACATGAATACTTATAGCAGTGTTGAATAGATCAAGAACTTCATGAAGAATGAATTGTTCAAGAATCTCTAAAAAGAATTTACAAAAGTAAGATAAATGTAGTCGTAAATGACGAATTAAATATTCCAAATTCGAAAAAAAACGTTAAGAAACGTTATCACATTCATTAGCCAAAAGAATATATCAAAGTTTGAAAATTTTAGTCGTAAATGAAGAATGAAGTATTCCCAATTCTATAAGAAACGTTGTCACATTCAATAGCCAAAAGAATATACCAAAGTTTGAACATTCTAGGAATAAATGAAGAATGAAGTATTCCAAATTCTACAAGAAACGTTATCACATATACAATACCCAAAAGAATATTTCAAAGTTTGAATATTCTAGGCAGCGCTGGATTTTCCTATTGGCTAACTAGGCTTCAGCCTAGGGCCTCAAGATCAAGAGAGGCCTACATTCAAATTGTTAAGAAAATTAGAATTACACTATTTTAAAAACAGTAAACACTAAGACACTGAGCCGAAAATAAGGAAACATTTTACACATATGACTCACAGTAATGATATATTTTGTTATCTCTCATGTAATTTATAAACTTAAAAATGGGAGGTGAAAGGGCCTCATAAGTGGAAAAGCCCTAAATCCGGCCCTGATTCTAGGCATAAATGATGAATGAAGTATGCCAAATGCAATAAGAAGCACTATACAGGTCCATAAGCACGGGAAAATAGCAAAAGTGATAAATATGAAACATCAAAAAGAAAGAATTGATCAACGCACTACGAGTACTTATAGCCATTAGATATACAAATGTTTAAAATCCCAACCCAAAACATGAAAGTGGTTCAAACCATACTACAAAACACTTCAAGCAACAGCCGAATTCTCCAGAAAATTCCTAAAGATTAATGTTATTCATAAATCATTTCAAGAGTTAAGGGCCCAAAGTACCATTTTCCGCCAAAATTTGAAATAGAGTGTTATTTGCTTGGCCCTCATTTTTGGATTACGTCACGGACTCCTAACCAGGACAACATCATGTTCACACATGATAAAAATCCTCCTATCTGAAGTCCACGTTCCGCAAAGAAAACCATTTAGATATCTACATCAAATCAAAGAAATCAGTGCAATATATTTAAAGAGAAACAAGAATATCAATATTGCATGTTTGAGTCAAGTAATAAGGCAATGTGTGAAATTTGCAATGAAACAATATCAGTCCTCAAAGAATGCTATATAAAACGTCATTATGAGACTAAGTATTCTAAGAAGAATTCCAAATTTACAAATAGATTACGGTTATAAAAATATAAATCTTTGAAACGATGAAATAATTTTAAGAAAATAAGTTTAAGAAAAGTTTCTTAAATAAGTTTAAAATAATTGCTAAATAAGAAATAGCAGCTCGTGCTAATTTCCTAGTGACTCATTCAATCATGAAACATGAGAAACCATTTACTGACGGCTAATTAATCAAGGATTGCATGATTTCAGCATCACCACAAATGTGTCCAGAAAAAGCTAATTTATTTAAAAACATCAGTTTCTAAGCAAACACTGGGGCTCGAAGTGTAGATGATTTTGAAGAAAATATGTTAACTCATTTGTCTGACAAAAATCGATCTGTATTCTCTTCAGCCCTGGTGAATGAAAAGATGTTTTAGAAACTATACATATTTGTAATCAGAATTTTTATTATATAATACATTGTATTTCATGTTAAAATATTTTGTGCATAAGTTTTAATAGAAATAAAATTTAAATTGAAGGTCATTTAACGTTCAGTCAACAAATCGACAAATAAAACATGAAATATTTATTTTTACTTACAGCCAAGGCTAAAATATTCATTCCGATAGATTGCATTGCTACCTAAAGCATGAAAAAAACATCTGTTAATTTAAAATTTTGTAACTTATTCAGATGAGATTTTTGTAATATAATCGGATAAAAAAGTTTCTCTTAATTCAACATTTTTATTTTATAACTATCCAGCAATTATTATGAATGTATGCAAATATATATGCATTTGATATCTTGTGTAAGAAGTTCAAAAAGATTAATATTACAGAAATTTTTTTCTATGAAACAAGCTTTCAGTTTTATGAAAATTTTGGCTGGCTAAAATTATTATATTTATTAACATTATTTTACAATTTGGGTGAAAACTTCTTGTTGGTCCTTATCATCTAACCGTTTCAGATAAAACAAATTCATTTTGCAATATAATAATAATAATACATTAACATCTTCAAAGTTCTTATATAATAAAGTACATCATCAAAATTGTACTAGATCGTCATCTTTTGAATCAAAAATATAATTATTAATGCATCTGTTCCAAAATAACATGTCTATTACTAATTATATTGTTTTTCTAATAATTAAAAATAGAATTTCAATTTTTATTTATAATTTTGAATTCTACACATTTAAAATAGACAAATCTTTAGTTTTTGTTATCTACAATAAATCTGTAAAATTAAACTAGTCATAGTTTAAAATTCATTACACGAGTTTTTAATAGGACATTAAGTAAATTTATTTTGAAATCAATCAAAATTTTTTATTGAAAAGATGCTTAATTAAATAAATCATTGAATGTATTTTTTTTTATTTTTGCCGTAAAAATATATCAATTTTAATTTTTGAATTATAATCAAAATTATGAACGAAATTAATTGAAGTACAATTTTCCGTTAATAAAATAGTACTAGAATTTTAATAAACATAAGATTTGACAGCTTCTAATTATGATCTAATGTCTATTACAATCTATTCAAATTCTCAATTAAACCATTACTGACGGCGAATTAATCAAGGATTGCATGATTGCAGCAGCAGTACAAATGTGTCCAGAAAAAACTAATTTATTTAAAAAGATCAGTTTCTCAGCAAACACTATGGTACGATGCATGGCTATATAGCAAAATATTAACGAAAATATCCTGTAAATTAATGCCATTAAGTCTCTTACTTTGTAAATAAAACCCGTAGAATTAAAATTGATTTATCAAATATGACCTTTTGAATTTTAAATAACCATCTAACAATAATTATTTATTTTACTGAAAAGCATTATAAACTGTAGAACAATGGATTTCTATAAATCTTTTAGTTTATAATACTTTTAGCAAATATATTCATTTGCATTTTAAAATGGAAAAATTGTTTAAAATTCAAAGCATTCTGTTCTTTAAGAATCGTTTTTAAGAACTCTCTCGTAATAATCATCGAGCAATAATTATGTATTTTACTGAGAAGGCACTATGAGCATAAGAACAATGGATTTCTATAAATCTTTTAGTTTATGATATTTTTTTAGCAATTATAATAGTTTGAACCGTTCGAGTTTTAAAATGCAATTTATTATTTAAAATTCGAAGCATTCTCTACTTTAAAAATCGTTTGTAAAAATTCTTTTACAGATCATCCAACAATATATTTTTATTTTACTAATAATAATTAGTAACTACACGAAATTATAAGAATCCTATAAAAAAACTTAATTGCTGCCCAAATGTTAAATTCAACAACAATATCTTACCTTTCAAACTTTTTTAAGATTACTAATTAAATGGACAACTTAAAATTAAGTTTTCTAGATGAAATTAAGAAGAACGAAGAAGAAATTAAGAAGAACGTATTACATTATTATCTGCTTATATAGTTCAAATCATGTCATGGGTAACACTTGCTGAGTTCCACAATCCTTATCTAGCCACAGATTTAACACTTTTTTCTATCAGCATCATCAAAAACGCACCAGATGTGCCGAATCCTTATATGGAAAGTTGTAAACAACCCGTTACCACATTATCGTCTAGATGATAGATTCTTATAAAATAACTGAAAATAGAAAAAAAATTTGAGGTACAAAGATGAAAGTTATTTAAAATGTGGGAAAGTATAGTTTAAATCCAATATACTCTGATTGATCAAATTATAGTATTAGTGCATTTAAAAAGTTGGCTCAAAAGTTCATAGGCTGACACATAGATGGCACTACTAGTATTAAATTCATGTGATTTTTAGTTAGCCCTAACCTTCGAAAGACTCGTGCATAAATTTGACAGCGTTGCACTATTAGTATGTGAGTTATAGCATTTTTAGTGAAGTTACAGAATTTGTAGTGTTCATCACGTGCAGTCCACTCGGCTGACTGTCGATTGGACTCCGGTGCGAAATGATGGAGTCATGTTTCATCCATTGTCACATATCGACGTAAAAATTCGGGTTTATTACGATTGAATAGCTCCAAACACTGCTTAGAATCGTCAATTCGTTGTTGTTTTGGGTCGATTGTGAGCTCGCGCGGCACCCACTTTCAACAGAGCTTTCGCATATCCAAATATTCCTTCCCGATATGTCCAACACGTTCCTTTGATATCTTTAGGGTCTCAACTATCTCAATCAACTTCACTTTACGCTTATCAGAAATTATTTTGTGGACTTTTTTGATGTTTTCGTCGGTAACAGCCTCTTTGGGGCGTCCACTGCGTGCATCGTCTTCGGTGCTCATTTCGTCTCGTTTAAATTTAGCACTTACTTCTCTACGGTTGATTTTCCTGGTGCAAAGTCCGAATAATGTTTATCAAGCCAAGCCTTGGCTTCAATAGTATTTTTTTTTCTCCAAAAAGCAATGTTTTAATTAACACACGCAATTTCCTTTTTATCCATTTTTTCAAACTAACAAAAGTTGCTTCACTAAAAATGCTATAACTCACATACTAATAGTGCAACAGTTGTCAAATTTATACGCGTGTGAAGGTTTTGAAGGTTAGGGGTAACTAAAAATCATATGGATTTAATACTGGTAGCGCCATCTATGTGTCAGCCTACGAACCTTTCAGCCCACCTGTTAACTGTATGTACAGCAACCCATCGTTATAGTGTTCATGCTGGGAAAGAAAGGAATAGATATATATATATATATACATACTACAAGTTCGAAAAAAATCTATTTGAAATTGAGTGAATGAATAAAAAGTATTTTATTAACGATTGAAAATTTGAACAAGATATATATATAGGGAGAGTGTGAACTAATAGAAGGAATTGAAAAAAAAAAGATATCAAATTAAATTTCAGAAAGAATTGTCAGTATTATTCTAAATATTCTATTTGTTAAAAGTTCCCACGATTTTGTTTGATAAAATATGTCCTGTATTCAGTTCAAAGAATACCAGAAAAAAAGTTTTAAAAAAAAAATGGCTTTCTTTAGGACTCATCAAAGGACTTTAATTCAAAATGTAGAAAGAATCTTTGATTCTTTCTAAAATACTTTGAAAGAATTCTTAAGAAGAATTAAGAATTCTTTTAAAGAATTCTTCTTAAGAATTCTTTGATGAAGGTTTTAAATCAAAGAATTTAATTCATGTAGCTCTATACGTTACGGTTGAGGGAGAATGTACTGGCATAGGTATAGGACGATGAAGATTCATCCAATGGAATCCACACTTTGAAAAACAATCAGGACTTTTTAAAAATGAGTCAATTGTCGCAACGACTGTTATGATTGGAAGTTTATGGGTTCTCCCCAATATGATACAAAATACTGGCAGTTCCACTAAACTTCTTTTCAGAATATATTACTTCCCCCTTGTTTCTAAATAATATGAATGCCTGAATGTGTGAGTGTTTATGAATGAATAATATGAATGCCTGAATAATAACATTGCCTGCCGAATGAGATCCTTATATTTTATATAATTAAAAAGTATACTTATATATATAAATTAGCTGTTACCCAGCATGCTATACAATGCTACTTAAAGGAAAGAAAGTATTTGCATTTTAATTTTGTTTATTAAAATGCTTTTGAAATACACAATATTTTTTGTTTTATATCTGGTGTGAACACCATTAAATCAGAAGATTTTCCGGCGCATGAGCAGATCACGTATAGCTAGCTGACCATGTGAAATGTGTGGATTTTTCAGATTTGAATGATCATGTGCTTTGTTGATGGACATTACAAATGTGAGTGGCACCGGAAGCTGCAAATGTTGCAATTCGAATTTCATATTTGACGGAATCATTGGATAGTAAGTGGCAACAGTTTATCTTCTGCATTAAATTTTTCATTTAAAATTGTTCATTACATGATGTTGTTCATCATCTTTTTCACAAAGAAAGCCTGGTACCCTTGCAAATAAGTCTTTTAGGCATCATTTCATACATATCCCATCAGATATGTGTGGTGAGTAGGTTTATTTGTTGTTAATTTCTCATTTGATGTTGTAATGATATCCATCTTTTCATTGCCAAAATAAAATTGAATATTGTAATTCGTCGTATGAGTGATAAATTTCTAAGACTCGCTGAACATCATTCCTGTGATAAAGAATTATATCAAGCGAGTTAACCTCTTCACCAATTATAACGATCACCCCTTCATTAATTGTTGGTATCTTGTACAGTTTCTGTGTTGGCCAAAAGGTGCTTTGTCTGCTCTAATTACAACTGTGTAGCTATCAGCTGGCATTTGTTCAAGAGCCTTGAATAACAGAATTAATAGAATTCAAAGAATATAATAGAACAATAGAATTAATAGTGTTGATCAAATAAAGTTTGTAATGCAGCAACAACTTCTTTTTCAGTGCCCGTATTCAATCGCAAATGTTAAGCTGTTTGTTTATCAATGTTTCCCATGAAATAAGTTTGATGACATTTGTAATCAGCATTCGAAAGTGGTAGTAGTTATGTTGTACGATGAAAAATTATCCCTTGCACTTTGTATATCGACATGTAACTCTTCCGCACGATACTTTTTGCCCCTAACGATGCCCTTTAGAAACGTGAATTGTATTTGCTTATGTTTACCACGAAATGTTTCCATTGGCTTGTGTTACCTGATAACAAAGTTGATAATGGTTCAAGTGATGAATTTAATTCTGGCTATTTTACTTTTACATCTGTGCGCAACACATTCCTCGTGTTTCATCCTTAAATTTGAGACCTCTGCAATACACACATAATTTATGCATCTTTTTCCACGAATACACACGAAAGAAGGTTATAATCATAATTAACATCGTAATGGAATGCATAAAGATTTAAATCATCGTCCATTCGTCTGGATACTCGAAGGTTTCCCAATCTTGCTTCCCATTCCTCGTCTATTTCAGACGAACGGGTTTGAGTAATACGTACCCGAATGGTTTCAATCTTGCTTTTCGTTTCTCGTTTATTTCTGAAGCTCGTGATGCCCTTTTATTCGGTGATGATGAATGAAGTGGTATATGGGAATGTGAAGCAACAAAGACTATAATCCCCTAATCACTATATATATGAACAGTTAGTTTTTCCTTATTTTTAAAATGTCACTCTCCACAACGCTCTACGATCGTGTTAGACCGGGACCTACCGTTTAAAGTGGATTCCGAACCACTACAAACATCCATGGCACCTCCGGGACTCGAACCCGAAACCTGTGGTACCGAGCGCCAGAGCGCTAGCCACTCGATCATTCAGGCCCCCGCCCTTTTATTCTGTGTTTCAGATGTAGATCAACTAATTGCTTTTCGTTTTGGTGGCATAAGTGATTTAACTGCGAAAATAATGCTTTGTGACTACTATTACAAATTCATTTGGATATATTTTTCCAAATTAATTTGTAATAAGCAAAGAAAATATGTGTAATTTCGTATTATTTATTGTCTAATTTGAACCGGCAATTTTTCAATCTCAAATGTGCAACTGTCTAAAGTCTTTTAAATAATATTGCATGGCTCAAATGTAAAAAAAAAATAAATAAAAATAAAAATAAAAAAAACGTAGAATTTAATTAAACACAGTTAATGTTAATTACACTGTTGCTCACTTTTTGAAGTTCTTAGAAAATAAAATATAAATATTTTTTGTAAAATCGATATAAACAAAAAAACAGCAAATGACAGAGGCCGTGAGAGGCTTTCAAAGACTATTATTTGAAAAGTAAAGGAAGTGTGTGTGATTTTGTATTATTTATTATCTAAAGTGAACTGACAATAGAAATGTCACTGTTTGCATTTGATTCAATTAAATTCTGCCGAACATGCGCACTCATATGAAGAAAGCATATGAATCCGTTAAATTGCGTAACAACTCACGCGCCGCCGATTGGAAAATAATTGTACTGATTCAAAACCTTGGTGAATGGACGAGCGACAGCTCACCAAAGTTTCATTGCAATCGGAATAGTGTTTAAAAACGCATGTGGGACAAACAAACTAACACACCTAAAAATTCGAGCACCGCTTACTGTAAAATGGTTGTAGAATTTAAAAACTTTGACGAGCGGGCAAACAACAACTTACTAAAGTTACGTCATAATCGAATCATTAGCTTAGACGTGGTCATGGTCACGCGTGACAAACAAATATATATATTTAAAGATCGTTAAAAAGCTAAGAATTAAATGAAGTAGGTTGATCTTTGATCCATTTGTTCCTCAAAATTTGTCTCCCAACCATAACGTAATTTAACAGATGGGCTGAAAAGTTCATAGGCTGACCCATAGATGGCTCTACTAGTATTGAATCCATATGATTTTTAGTCAGCCCTAACCTTCAAAAGACACGTGTATAAATTTGACAGCTGTTGCACTATTAGTATGTGAATTATAGCATTTTTAGAGAAGCAACTTTTGTTAGATTGAAAAAATGGATAAAAACGAATTTCGGGTGTTAAATAAAGCATTGCTTTTTGGAGAAAAAAAATACTATTGAAGCCAAGGCTTGGCTTGATAAACATTATTCGGACTTCGCACCAGGAAAATCAACCGCAGAGGAGTGATTTGCTAAATTTAAACTAGGCGAAATGAGCACCGAGGACGATGCACGCAATGGACGCCCCAAAGAGGCTGTTATTGACGAAAACATCAAAAAAGTCCACAAAATAATTTCTGATAACCATAAAGTGAAGTTGATTGAGATAGCTGAGACCCTAAACATATCAAAGGAACGTGTTGGGCATATCGCGAATGAATATTTGGATATGCGAAAGCTCTGTTCAAAGTGGGTGCCGCGCGAGCTCACAATCGACCGAAAACAACAACGAATGGATGATTCTAAAGGCTCGTTCCCACCGAGGCGAGAGACGTGAAGATGCAAGAGGCAAGCGACCAAATTTTTTCGACCCCTTCACAGCGAAACGTCAGAAATAGCATTACGCATAGTGAAAAACCGCTTGGAGTTGAAAGTTGGGCTACTCCACGCGGCGAACTGCAAACCGGTTTCAGGCGACCGCGGTGAGGTCAAATTTTGGTCGCTTGCATCTTGTCGCCTTGGTGAGCACGAGCCTTAAGCAGTGTTTGGAGCTGTTCAATCGTAATAAACCCGAATTTTTGCGTCTATATGTGATAATGGATGAAACATGGCTCCATCATTTCACACCGGAGACCAATCGACAGTCAACCGAGTGGACTGCACGTGATGAACACTAAAAATGCTATAACTTCACTAAAATTGCTATAACTCACATACTAATAGTGCAACAGCTGTCAAATTTATACACGTATCTTTTGAAGGTTAAAGCTAACTAAAAATCATACGGATTTAATACTAGTAGAGCCATCTATGTGTCAGCCTATGAACTTTTCAGTCCACCTGTTACGTACCCGAATGGTTTCAAGTTTGCTTTTCGTTGCTCGTTCATTTCTGAAGCTCGTGATGCCTTTTTCTTTTGTGTTTGGAGATGTAGATCAACTAATTGCTTTTCGTTTTGGTGGCATAAGTGATTTAACTGCGAAAATAATGCTTTGTGACGACTATTATAAATTCGTTTGGATATATTTTTCCAAATTAATTTGTAATAAGCAAAGAAAATATGTGTAATTTCGTATTATTTATTGTCTAATTTGAACCGGCAATTTTTCAATCTCAAATGTGCAACTGTCTAAAGTCTTTTAAATAATATTGCATGGCTCAAATGTAAAAAAAAAATAAATAAAAATAAAAATAAAAAAAACGTAGAATTTAATTAAGCACAGTTAATGTTAATTACACTGTTGCTCACTTTTTGAAGTTCTTAGAAAATAAAATATAAATATTTTTTGTAAAATCGATATAAACAAAAAAACAGCAAATGACAGAGGCCGTGAGAGGCTTTCAAAGACTATTATTTGAAAAGTGAAGGAAGTGTGTGTGATTTTGTATTATTTATTATCTAAAGTGAACTGACAATAGAAATGTCACTGTTTGCATTTGATTCAATTAAATTCTGCCGAACATGCGCACTCATATGAAGAAAGCATATGAATCCGTTAAATTGCGTAACAACTCACGCGCCGCCGATTGGAAAATAATTGTACTGATTCAAAACCTTGGTGAATGGGCGAGCGACAGCTCACCAAAGTTTCATTGCAATCGGAATAGTGTTTAAAAACGCATGTGGGACAAACAAACTAACACACCTAAAAATTCGAGCACCGCTTACTGTAAAATGGTTGTAGAATTTAAAAACTTTGACGAGCGGGCAAACAACAACTTACTAAAGTTTCGTCATAATCGAATCATTAGCTTAGACGTGGTCATGGTCACGCGTGACAAACAAATATATATATTTAAAGATCGTTAAAAAGCTAAGAATTAAATGAAGTAGGTTGATCTTTGATCCATTTGTTCCTCAAAATTTGTCTCCCAACCATAACGTAATTTAACAGATGGGCTGAAAAGTTCATAGGCTGACCCATAGATGGCTCTACTAGTATTGAATCCATATGATTTTTAGTCAGCCCTAACCTTCAAAAGACACGTGTATAAATTTGACAGCTGTTGCACTATTAGTATGTGAATTATAGCATTTTTAGAGAAGCAACTTTTGTTAGATTGAAAAAATGGATAAAAACGAATTTCGGGTGTTAAATAAAGCATTGCTTTTTGGAGAAAAAAAATACTATTGAAGCCAAGGCTTGGCTTGATAAACATTATTCGGACTTCGCACCAGGAAAATCAACCGCAGAGGAGTGATTTGCTAAATTTAAACTAGGCGAAATGAGCACCGAGGACGATGCACGCAATGGACGCCCCAAAGAGGCTGTTATTGACGAAAACATCAAAAAAGTCCACAAAATAATTTCTGATAACCATAAAGTGAAGTTGATTGAGATAGCTGAGACCCTAAACATATCAAAGGAACGTGTTGGGCATATCGCGAATGAATATTTGGATATGCGAAAGCTCTGTTCAAAGTGGGTGCCGCGCGAGCTCACAATCGACCGAAAACAACAACGAATGGATGATTCTAAAGGCTCGTTCCCACCGAGGCGAGAGACGTGAAGATGCAAGAGGCAAGCGACCAAATTTTTTCGACCCCTTCACAGCGAAACGTCAGAAATAGCATTACGCATAGTGAAAAACCGCTTGGAGTTGAAAGTTGGGCTACTCCACGCGGCGAACTGCAAACCGGTTTCAGGCGACCGCGGTGAGGTCAAATTTTGGTCGCTTGCATCTTGTCGCCTTGGTGAGCACGAGCCTTAAGCAGTGTTTGGAGCTGTTCAATCGTAATAAACCAGAATTTTTGCGTCTATATGTGATAATGGATGAAACATGGCTCCATCATTTCACACCGGAGACCAATCGACAGTCAACCGAGTGGACTGCACGTGATGAACACTAAAAATGCTATAACTTCACTAAAATTGCTATAACTCACATACTAATAGTGCAACAGCTGTCAAATTTATACACGTATCTTTTGAAGGTTAAAGCTAACTAAAAATCATACGGATTTAATACTAGTAGAGCCATCTATGTGTCAGCCTATGAACTTTTCAGTCCACCTGTTACGTACCCGAATGGTTTCAAGTTTGCTTTTCGTTGCTCGTTCATTTCTGAAGCTCGTGATGCCTTTTTCTTTTGTGTTTGGAGATGTAGATCAACTAATTGCTTTTCGTTTTGGTGGCATAAGTGATTTAACTGCGAAAATAATGCTTTGTGACGACTATTATAAATTCGTTTGGATATATTTTTCCAAATTAATTTGTAATAAGCAAAGAAAATATGTGTAATTTCGTATTATTTATTGTCTAATGTATGTATTTATTGGGACCTGATGGCCGAATGGCTAGCGCTCTGGCTTTCGGTACCACAGGTATCGGGTTCAAATCCCGGCTTTGCCCATGGGTGTTGTAGTGGTTCGGAATCCTCTTTAAACCGTAGATCCCGGTCCTAATAGGATCGTAGAGCGTTGCGGGGGCATTGTTACTCCGCGACCGCGGCTTACCATCAAGTTGCACTCGTCCCTTGGGTAATGCAAAGTGAGTAACATCAGTGCAGCCCTTATAGGCATCCAAAGACGTCCATGTCTGTTTGCCAGTTGCATTGGAAAAAAATGTATTTATTGTCTAATGTATGTATTTCGTATTATTTATTGTCTAATGTTATTGTCTATAATAATATTGTATCGCTCAAATGTAAAAAAAAAAATAAAACATAAAAAAACCGTGCAATTTAATCAAACACTGTTAATGTTAATTACACTGTTGCTCACTTTTTGAAGTTCTTAGAAAATAAAATATAAATATTTATTGTAAAATCGATATAAACAAAAAAACAGCAAAGGACAGAGGGCATGAGAGGCTTTCAAAGACCATTATTGAAAAGTAAAGAAAGTGGATGGGATTTCGTATTCTTTATTATCTAAAGTGAACAGACAATCGAAATGTCACTGTTTAAATTTGATTCAATTCAATTCAATTCTGCCGAACACTCATACGCAACAAGCATATGAATCCGTTAAACTGCCTAAGAACTCGCTCCACCTATGGTAAAATAATTGCATTAATTCAAAAAGCTTTTCGAGTTTCAAAAAGTTTTTTTTTTTTTTTTTTCGTGTTCACCAAAGTTTCATTGCAATCGGAATAGTGTTTAAAAACGCATGTGGGACAAACAAACTAACACACCTAAAAATTCGAGCACCGCTTACTGTAAAATGGTTGTAGAATTTAAAAACTTTGGCGAGCCTGCAAACAACAACTCACTACAATTTCATCATAATCGGATCATTTGTTTAGAAAATCATGCGTGACTAATAAATATTCATCTATATATATTTGTATCTATGTATGTATATGTATATAAATTTTTAAAGATCGTTAGAAGCTCAGAATTAAATTAAGAAGGCTGATCTTTGATGCTATTTGTTTCTCAAATTTTATCTCCCAAATTTAATATAATTTATCTCCATCTTATAAATGAACAATTTGATTCTTTTGTTTATTTTTTAATTTAATAAACGTTAAAAAAGTCAGAGGTCGATTTTTTCGAAATGTTTCTTTAATAATATACATAGTATTTGGAAAATAGAAACGAAATGCGCTACAACATAAAGAATCTCAATGTTGGTTCACTTAAGAATAAAACTGACCTCGAGCTTAATTCTTAAAATGGAAAATCACTTTGTAGACAATACGTTCAGATTTCCTAAGCAACTCAGTTCGTTAAGTAGATCTGAAGTAATAATTCTCCTAGATGTATATTGTGGACAGCCATGATGAATTTGCATATTATAAGTCCTTTCGTTTGGTTCGATGAGGAAATTAGGAGCTTGATGATGGGGCTATTGTCTCGCCCCGTAGCCATTGTGAATTTCCACTAGTCATCTTAATTGTCCATGTAAGACGTTATACACACATTATAAATAACTATTGATTTTTATTTCTAAATGGCTTGTATTGTAATAGACACATTCAGGGGATTCAAATCTTAGCCCTTTCGCACCTTATCACTCAAAAAACTTTCAAATTTTTTTGGTTAAAATAAATGATTTACTCTTAGATTCATAATGTTTTCGATCCATACTAAATTTAATATCCTCCCTTCCAGTAGCGAAGGACTTTAGGAACTCATTCATCAAATTTTGGGAAAGTATTTATGAGTGCCATATATGAATATTACTTCTTTGTAATATTATTCTGTGATCATTAATTTTTTTCCTCTTTAATGAAAAGAAGATATTTAAAATATGAATGGATTGTCAAATCGATAATTTGAAATTCTAGTTATGAAGGTCATGTTTTCAATGTAATTTATTAAATATTTCGTAAGGTGGAAAGAAACTCCATGCTTCATTAAGAATTCTGAAACAATCTTAAGGAGTTTCTGTATCAACTGTTTTTGTATTAACACAAAAAAATTTAATTTGTTCTATCATCTTTGCTTTAATATTATTCTCTAACATTTTAATTGTTAAATTTTGGTTGTATGAAATACTTACTAATCTTTAAAAAAAAAAAAAATACTTGGAAAATAATGTTTGTCCTTTGAAGTTTTATAATTTTACGTCCTGCAACTTTACTCTTCCGCATTTAATTTTTCAGTAACTGAAGCTTCACATTTGTATTATTTTTATGCCGAAATTTGTGACTGTCAAATTGAAAATGTTATTGTTTTTACAAGAGAGATTATCAAGAAAGGCTTGAGCACTGTAAAACCGTGGTTTTATAATAGTCGCACTGGAACTGCTTTATGCACTGAGAATTACTTAATACAATATTTATATTCTTTTACAAAAATACCGAATAGCTGCGAAGTATCAAATAAATAAAGCTCTAATATCTTTTCAGTAAATAATTTTTTTATATGACTGGATTGCTAAAAAGATAATTTGAAACTCTAGTTAGAAGGGCGGCCTGATGGCCAAGTGGCTAGCGCTCTGGCCCTTGGTAACCCAGGGTACAGGTTTGAATCCTAGCATTGGCATGTATGTTTGTGTGTGTTTCGGAATACACTTTAAAATATAGGTCTTGTTCTGTTTAATCGTCGTGTGCACAATATAACCGTAGAGCGACAAACCAAACCAATTTTGTTAGAAGGGTTTTGTTTTCAATGTAATTTATAAAATATTTCTCATCACACTTTTATTTATCGAAATCATGAATAATTTTTAGGTATTTTAATAATTTTAAGTAATTCATTATGTTATATTTTCAAAATATAAAAATACAATAATTAAATTTACTCAATGATATATGAATAAATATATTAGAAATAGAAATTGAAAACAACTTCAACTTTTACTTATTTAATACGCTATTTCTCGTAGTTTGTATATTTTGAAGTTCGAGAAATTATTTCAAAATCTTTTGTGACATTTTTATTGTTTACTTTTATCATTTTGAAATATTGATGCATCTTTAACTACAGGTATGTTATTGTTTTTAATGTAGCTTCATTTTTTTTTATCTTTGACCGGTAAATACATCCCTTCCTTCCGGTAAACCTGACGTTTTCCTGTGGTCATTTCAGCAGTCATTATATTCTTTTTATGATGCAGCTGTCAATGAAATTTGAAAAAGTCAGTTTTTATTTCATTTTTATGAATCCAATTTAAAATTTCGTCGTAATAAAACTGTACCGTAATTTAGCTTCAAATCGAAATTTGATTACATTTATTAATGCAATCTGATCACTGCATTTGTTATTATTCTGGAATATTAAGAATTTTTCTTAAACTGCGATTTGGCTGAATTTGTTCAGAACTTAATTTTTTTTTGTTGAAATACATGTTAAATAAATAAATACTATTTGCATTGAGAGATAGTAAAATAAATTGATTCAGTGTTATTTAAAATAGTTCGATATATTTTAACGATGTTGTCTGTTTCTATTCTAATTTTATGTAAAAAAATCAAAATTATTACATGTTTAGAAAAAATATTTTTGAAAATTTTATGTCGATTAATAAATCAGTAATAAGGGTAAAGTTTACAAATAGATATTTAAATACTATGCTGAATTATTTCATAATAAAATATTCTTTAATTTCAATATATAAATTTGTCTCCGAATACATAAACACAATATTTATGAATTTTTCAATATTAGATATAACTTTTAAAAAGTTTTTTTACTGTTAAAGTTTATTTCTTTTATTTTATAATTTTGATTTTTTAATCATTAGAATGTGTTGAGTGATCCTGCATATAGAATTCTGTTAAAGTTTTAATTAATCTTTGATGGTATATATATATATATATATATATATTAATAATGAAACAAGTAACTATAGAGTTGATCTCAAGTTTTTATTTTTAATTTGCTGTGATGATTTGCATGCATTATGTGTATCAGTATTTGTATTAAACCAAATGCTATTTTTAATTACTATTAACATTTTTGACATTTATTATAATATATCTTTATTTTTATTATTTTTACAGTATGGGCTAAAATTTGTGATTATTTAAGATGGTTATTAAATTATGTGAACCTTAATAATTTATAAAATAAACTCATGTGAATTTATATTTATTGATAATCAGATATAATGTTTATTTTATTAGTTGTAATTTGTGTAATTACATTATCCAGGATTGCATTTTGCTTTATTTATTTTTTACAGAAAATTTTATTTAGTTCTTTTTAAAAGATATTGATAAAAAAAAATTTCATTTAAAAATGCAGCAGAAAAATAAGCAAAAAATGTTGGTAACATAATTGATAAAAAAATAAAATTATTTTTCATAGTGATGATCTATTATTAATTCAATAAAATAAATGAAAAAATTATAAATGTTTTTCAAATGGGGATGTAATATGTTTATTAAGACCGCATTAGTTAAAATCTTTTTTTCAATACATGCATGATTACGATTTTATATTATATGGTGAATATTAAGAATACAATTTTTATATCTTGTAATAGTTCATTGGCTATAGTAAAATATACGCTTTGTTTTCATTTCATATATGTTAATTAGTTTTCCTTTAGTAGAATCAGCTTATGTGCAAGCAGATAAGCTTTTTTAAACCTTTTGCTATGAATTCTGCAAAACATTGTGGCATATTGTATTATAAATGCCAGTTTTTACATTTAACATAAAATGGCACCCCACTAACTTAAAAGTGTCCGTAATATATGCAGATATTTTTTCTGTTGGTGGGACATACATAACATTGAATTTTGTAATATGTTTATTATAATATATAATAACAAACAAATTAATTTATAATGGTAATAGAACATGTCTTACATTTAAATACCTTTGACTTCTTTTTTAAGAATATGCTCATAATTTATTTATAATATTTTAATCTAAAGTTTTAAACAAATAGTTTCCTTCATTTTTTTTTCCTCAGAATGAAATCAATTTAATTATCATCAGCAATTAGGAAAACAGAAATATATCATTAACCAGCATACAGTGCTGTATTAGTCAGTTATTATGTCAGCAAGATTTAAAAAATGATGCTGGAATTTCAGGGTTTGTGTGTTGGACAGAATATCAAAAAATTCCTATGATTAAAAAAAAATTGACATTTAATATCAAAATAGATTTGAATTGGAAATAAAAATTTGTGTAATATAGCTCTACAAATTATGAGTATATATATATATATATATATCAATTATTACAGAAAATGAAAATCAGTAGGAATATAAATTCAATCGCACTGAAAGATCTATTTGTCTTGTGATTATTAAATAAAATTGCATTCATGATATTAGTTTTTGCTATTCTTTTAATTACTTTTTACTACTCAATTTAATTAATTCTTCTTACTAAGGGAAAATTATATTTTGCACTTATTCCAACCTATGTAGCAATCGAATTTAAATAGTTGACAAATGTGAATCCTTGTCTATATAAATATAATAATCCTGTGCCTCTATACAATACATTAATTATAGTTAATTTTATAGTAGTTTTGAAACCAACATTGTGAAAATAGCATTAAAGTTGTTCAATATATAAATCCAATAAACTTTTAAAAGATGTGTTTTATTTTGAATTTTTAAATAGGAAATAAAAGGCAAATTTGAGTGTAAAATTTGACTTGAAATTAAGTAACAATTTTTCTATCTTTAAAGTAATTTAAATTGTAATTTAGCTAGTTTCCTTAGAGGATGGATTTTAAACCTTTCTGGTTTCATTACATCATTTCTTTTATCTAAGTAACTGATGTCAGCGATTCTAAAAATCTGTTTGCTATCTATCCCTGCAAATCAATTGTTAGTAGTTCAATGTCGGGATTTTGTTTTAATTTGATTATGCATAAACAGAAATGCTATTTCAGTTGGCTAGTGTTGTATATTTTTATTCAAGATTTGTGTAGCTTTCATGTGTTGATATTACTTTAGATATTGATTTAGTAAAAGGCTATATGTAATACTAAATTTTTTTTATTAGTAGTTTTAAAATCTGATCTATTAAATTAACAAATATTCCTATTAATAATTTAATTATGCATATATTGATACTGAACATTAAAATAATTGAGAATACCAAATTACTTTGATTAAACTATTTTTACATTTCATATAGGGTTATTTATTTATTTATGTATTTTACCTTGAATTTTGGAACAGAATTTTTTCAATCCAAGTTAAAATTTGATTTATATATGGGAGAACTAAATGCTTTTTTAGAAAGTTATTGTTCAATTTTTCCATTTCTCTTCGTACTATTTTGATTAATGTTTTAATATACAGTCTAATATTTAAATTAATATATGATCTTTATTATTTTTTTTTATTTCAAAAACCAATGTTTCATAATAATTAAGGTTTTTGTTTATTGTTGTTCATTATTAGATCTACTCTGTTGTTCATTATTAAATATTTCTTGTAATTCAAATTATAGTTTCTAAATATGCATTTTATTTGTAATATTTAATTTTTTAATTTAATTTTCATTTGAAGTTTTATTTATTTGCTGAATGTGTCCTCTGAATTTGCATAATGCATTTTTCATATTTAATTTTGTATTATTAATAAAATAACTAAAATAAGAATATTTTATTTGTAAAAGATTTCTATTTGGCGCTTTGCCTTTTTTTTTTTTTTTTTTTTTTTTTTTTTTTAAATGTTTTTTTATCACCGTAATATTTGGCTGAATCTTTGTAGATTATTAATATAAAGTGATTGTTTCACTTTTATTTAAGAAAAAATAATATATATTTTCATGTGTTTTTATAATCTTATAAAAAAACAAATGCATAATCAGCAGATATGGTTTTTTTTTTTTAATAATATGCTTTTAATATAATTAAAAAATTAATATTTTAAAATATTTTTTGTTATTAAGGATACGTTTTCTTGTACACATAAATAAATGTTACTTACTGCATATGAAAATTGCCTGATATTTTCGTTTCGACTCCCATGGACAGAATCCAAATTATAGTTTCAAAATATGCATTTTATTTGTAATATTTAATTTTTAAATTTAGTTTTCATTTGAAGTTTTATTTATTTGATAAACAAATAAAACTGGTGTTTAAATTTTTTTAAATATTTTAACTTATTCTAAAATGTAATTAATAAACTATTTTAACTTCCTGTAAAACACAGGAAAATTAAGGATTGAAATATTTAAAAAGAAGATTGCAATGATAAATTGTTTATTCTGTACTCAATTATCATTGATTTAATGTACATCTTTTTAGATGGCATTTTTGCAATTACTGTTATTGGAATTTTTTTAATATTGTAACAGCTATAGCAGATTCAATAATATCCATCTAAAAAGGTTTTCTATATTTAAAATCTTGAATATTTAAGTAGAAAAATTTTCACACACACACTCGAATGCCTTTAAGTGTGTGCGTGTGTGCTTTAATTAAATTAAGTAGTTTAAGAAAAGTTTTTACCAAATAAGAATAAATAGGCTTTTAAGATGAAGTGCATATTATCATTTATTTTAACTAAAAACATACATATATGCAAAATTTTATGAAAATTTTTTTTAAATTAATAATGAATTTAGTAAAGCTGAAATACTTTTGATTTCATTTTATTATATTTCATGTTTCTATTTAATAAAGAAAAAAACATACTATATGATAATATTCTCATTAATTAACTCAGATTGCCTTTTCTAAAAAAAAATCTGTAATTTATAAAAACATAATAATCAGCATTTATTATTATTATTTTCAAATTGATGGATTTTAATTATCTGTCATTTTAAGAGTATTTTATATGACAAATAAATCAAATAAAATAGCAGGATTGTAAAACTTATTATTTAATTTGTATCCAAAATACAGATTAAATAATACATTTTAAGTTATTAAAATTAGAAATTTTATTATATTTTTATAATCTAAGTAAAATGAAGTATGTATATTTTTGTATGTATGTATATTTTTTATAATCTAAGTAAGTGATGAAGTAAAATTATTCTTATTCTGCATTTAGAAATAAACCTACAATTCAATATTCTTCTAGGTTTTTTTTTTTTTTAACTTCGTTTATCAGATTTTAAAACATTTTTTTTTTTTTTTTTTTTTTTTTTTTTTTTTTTTTTTTAACAGTTGCTGTAACATTTTAAGATAATTTTTATCAGTTATTGTAACATTATCAGTTTCTTTCTTGGATTTTATTGCAGACTTTCAATTCATATTTCCTTTATCTTCTGATTGAATTTAAAAAAGTAGATAGAAAAAAATTGCATTAAGTGTATTACTTTTCTTTGATTTCAACAATCATTCATGCATTTTACTGGTTGAACTAAGATGATGAATTAAAATTCTTGACCGTACTGAGGGGGGAAGGGCCTCCTGGAAGGAATTTTAAGCGTTGCATGTCGTATTGGAAAAAACTCTCAAATCGATGCTTTTCGCACCATATTCTCGATTGAGTCTCCTCGTTTCTGAAAACAGTGACTACAACAATTTCGCCAACGGATTCGAAGCTCGGTCCTCTTGCCTATCAGCTGCTCTCGTTGCCACTGTGGCACGAGTCTTGTGCAGTTATACTTCTAAAGGCGGATTTACACCAAGGCGTCGAGCGGCCAGACAATAAAGCGTTAACCAATTACTGTTCTCGGTGTGCGACTCCTGAGGCTTGTGATTGGTTGACGCATCGACACGTTAGTGTAAATGCGGCTTAAATATATATACTATACTACTCTATTTCTGGAAAAAATGAGAAATGATACCATAATTGAAATTGTTCTATTCTAATGCTACCCCCGACGTGTCTGCTATGGATTAATGGTCTGTTTTGGTCTTTTAAAAGAAGCTCTATATAAGTGCCATCTCAAATATTGGATAGACTCCGGAAATTGTAGAGGCGGAGTGAAACAAAATCAACCCAACTATTTTAAGAAAAGCTCTTTTATTCTGAAAATCAAGGTCTAATATGAGTTTAACAAAGAGGTTATGAGACTCAATATGCTAGAAAAAAAATTATCTTTGTTTATGTATAAGTATATATATGTTCAAAATCGGTACAAATGAGTTGTACACAGTCTTCATTTGCTTTCACATATATTGGTTTACCAAATTTCCCACTATTTAATTAGAAAATTATTATTTTATGACATTGTATTAAGATAAAGTTTACCTAACTATTTGATTCATCAGAAAGTATAGCCTACGATAAATATTACACCGGAAAATAATTGTGAATTAGAAGCTATTACACTTCAAGTTTAGTTTTTAGCAGATAATTGCAGCCTCTTTTGGCTTTTCAGACGGACTTTTCTAAATCGCTTGCTTTCTAGACTTTCTCTGATTGTACGTCCAGTTACTTTTGATATGTGAGCAACCAGTTTAAATTAAGTTTTTCTTTGATTTCTCATTGATTTTTAAAATTGTTTGCGCATTTAAAAGTGTGTGTGTGCGCCGTTCTTTTTCTATTAAGATATGAATTTTTCATCATGACAATATTACAGTCCAAGGTAATTAATTGCCTTTTGGTAATCTTAAATATGATGTTTTTCTTATTCGTTTTACACGAAAGTTTTAATAAATACTGAGGTTTTTTTTAGTTTTTTAACAAAAGGCTTAATTTCTATGATTCAATAATATTGAATCAGCACAATAAATTATTCATAAAATTAAGTTGCTGTGCTATTAGAAATGAAATTCTTTCTATAAAGCCGACTAGGAAAAAGAAATAAAACTTTATTCTTTGAATTTCGTATTTAAATCATAAAAATAACAATATTTTAAACTTTCCCGTAGACAAGTATTTGATAGTTCGTTTAATAAATTTTGTATTATGTCTGAAGTAATTGATAAATCAAAATAAAAAAGCTATTAAAAGCATCCTTTTAGAAATCTTGTTCCTCCCTTCCAAAAAAAATATTTTTCAAAGTTTTCTATTAAGTAACTTTGCTATTAAAAGCTAATATTTATTTATCGGTTTCGATGAAACAGCGAATTTGTGTTAAAATTTTTATTTTCTTGATTCATCTACTCTTGCGTGACACAACAAAATATGAGGCTCAAATGCCGTCTTTTATATTACTGTCATTCGTGGGAGAAAAAAATTCCCAAAACAGTCGCTTTTCTCACATTTGTACTGTAAGGTCTGTATCAATTTTCTATTCCTGATATTATTAAATGTCCATCAAGTTTTCATACAGTTCTATATTTACGAGTGTTTTCATTGATTCCTTCATTTCTATAGTTATTAAATGAAATCGAGGGTTTTTATTTTTAAAGATAGTTTAAAATTCGTTTAAATGAATCTGTTGTTGTTTTCGAGTGCCCTTCACCTTAATCAAGTCCTTCTCCATTGGATGGCATTGTTATAGTAGATTCATCATTACCAATCTGGCGACTTCCCATTGCATCACATTTTGAGCGAACACTTCTAAATGTGGTTTCTGTTTAGTTTGTACTCTTCTTTTAGAGTGCAACTTAAGAGCAATGCGGCCTCCAGATTTAACAGGCGACCTGATGGCCAATTGACTACCCCTCTGGCCATTGGTACCACGTGTTTCAGATTCTAATCCTGGCGATGGCATGGATGTTTGTGAGGGGTTCGGAATCCACGTTAAACTATAGGTCCCGGTCTAATTAGTCTAAAGTGTGCACAAAATGACCGTATAAACAGCAAACCAATCGAGATTTAATGTGCTGTTCCTCGGCATAGTATATCACTTGCAGAGTTACGAATTATCAGGCCGTTTCGGCACATTTAAACACCCATGTTAAAAGATACATGAAAAAAATCAAACTATAAATCAATATTAAAAAAAAAAAAACATTCTTTGTATACTATACCTCAAGTTTAAATCAATTGATGGTGGAAGTACTTATGGGTTTAGTGCACAATTAAGTTACTTAACAAATTACATGTTTAATTTTTATGCTAATCAGATGGACAGTTCTGTAAAATATGACTTTGAAAAGTTTTTTTTTTTTTTACGTTCTGGTAACATTATACAATAGATGAAAGTAAAATAAGCCATTTTCAGTTCAGAAGGAAAATATGTCTATCACATCCACACTCTAAAAAATTGCTATGTATAATATTTCAAGTCATTATTTAGAATAAAGAAGAAGAAAGAAAAAAAAAATCTATCGGAAATCGTTATTTTTGATTTCTGAAATTCTATAGAAAGCAACGCATTTCATTGTGAATTGGAAAGAAGAAGAATGACGCATTTTCGGCGTGGCATGTGCCAGTGACGTCTGTCACTTGAAGAAAAAAAACCTCATTGAATTCCGTTGACGACAGGCGAATAATTCTTTCATTCAACTTTTTCCAAGCAATATTATAATAGCCTTTTTCTGGGGGTTGACATTTACGAGTTGTGGAGATCGATTTCGGTAGGACAATTTGACCCGTAGCATCTCCGTCTTCAATGCTGTAAATCACAGGTGCTCTCTGGCTGATGAGTTATTTTTAAATCGTAAGAAAGGGTTCCGGTCTTGTTTTGATCGTTAAGATATGGACACTGGTTTTTTCTTGTCTTACTTGTTTGTTTTTTAATGTATTAGGAATTTGAATTTTTTTTAAATTGGTGGTGGCGGGTTGCATGAAATGGTTTGTTGACTTGCATACCTATGAACAAACCGTATGCTAATTGAATGAGAAGGACCTGCTCATGAAATGATGTTTGCTCGTTAGTATCGTTGTATATCATGTTGAATTTTTATTGCTCGATATTTTATATCGGAAGTATTGTAAAGCAGTATCCATGGCGTCTTTTGTACCCATTTTTAGACTATTATTTTTATTTTAATACAGTAACAATATTCTGATTTTTTACTTTTCGGTTATTATTATTATTAGTGTTCAATATCATCCAGACTGTTCCCGTGTTCGAGGTTTTTATGGGAAATTCAACATTTGTATAATCATTAGTTGAATTAAGTTGTTACATTAATTTATTAAATAGACACAGAATTAAGTCATTAACTTATTTAGTAGACACAGAATTGAGCTCAAATATCTTGCTTAAAAAAATATAATATTCTGTCCAATGAAAAGGCATTTAAAAAATCGTTAAGAAATCAAACATTAAAATTGTTAAAATTTTATAGTTTTTTCGTCTATTTATTATGCTAGTTATTATCGTCTAGTATCATATATGCTAACTTGATTATCTCCTCCATTCTTGTGGCGGCCTGATGACCAATTGACTAGCGCTCTGACCGTTGGTATCACAGGCTTCATGTTCGAAACCTTTGTTGTGGTTCGGAATCAACGTTAAACCGTAAGTCCCGGTCTAATTAGCCCAAAGTGTGCAAAAAAATGACCGTAGAGGGGAGCACCAAATCAAACCTATATTCTTGGGGTTTTTATTATTATTATTATTATTATTATTTATTATTATGTATTTTTAAAAAAGTCACATAACATTAAAATTTATATTTAAACTTACTATATTGTGGCATGTGTCAAATGTTTCAATTTTACTTTGCTTGCATTTTTTTTAATAATGTGTTTATTCAAAAAGAGAAAAAAAAAATTTTTTTAGTTAAAAAAATGTTAATACCAAAACTTTACTATTGAAGCATATATTTTCGTCAATATTGTTATTTTTTCCCAGTAACTTTATGATGAAGCCACTTTAGATTTTAGGAAAGAAAACTATATTAAAATTATTCTTTTATCAGAAGTACATTACTCTTTGGAAGGGAAATAAACTCAATACTAAGCAATCTACTGTTTTTAAAATATTAAAGAAGTTTATAAAAAAACAGGTGAAATAAATGACAGACCATGAAATGAATGTCCATAAAAGTAGCAATATCTTGTTTTAAAAGCATTAGCCTTATCAACCTGCATTTGACATCACCAGACTTGCTCTTTTCTTCAAACCAGCATTCTGTAACTATTTAAAAAGGCCTATCAACATTTCTCGGAAGTAGATATTAGGCGATTGGTCCGATTTTCAAAAATGTCTACAAAACAATTAATTTAATGGGCCAAAGAACATTTATATTGGTATGAAACAAAATGGCATGCTGGTAATATTCAGTAAGGAAAGTCAATTTTGCTTTTTCGTAAGTTTTTAGTATGTTTACCTTCAAAAAGAATGAATTTTATATATGAATTTCAACTAGAGTGTCACAGTCAAATGTCCAGTTATATTAATGGTCTAGAGGTATATTTCTGCTTTTGGGGTAGGATGCTTTCGCATTTTCATTGGGACGATAATTTTTTAACAATACATTCTTAATATTTAAAACTTGGATGCTTACTTCAGCAGTGGAAATGTTTTTTAATGGGGAATTTATATTTCAAGGTGACAATATATAACAAAGAAGTTCCTTGAACAAGGAAGATAAAATAATTGTTTGACATGCATCAGAATGGCCTGGACCATCACTGGATTTTAATCCGTGACATTAAATTGTGTATATTTGCGTATAACATTTTATTAAAATTGCGTATATTTCAAAAATGAAGCCAGGAACAAAGCAGTTATACATTAAGGTTCTTATTGTAACGTGGAACCAAATAATTTCTCCGAAGTTGCTAAAAAGTTTGGTTTATTCTTTATCTTCCAAATGCTCAGTTGTTCAAGTGGAGGGGGAAAAAAAAAAGCCAATTAACTATTATAAGAATATATTACTGAACTTTTTACATTTCATAAATGCATTCTTTTTTCATGTTCATATTTAATAATTTATGCAAGATCTGTCATATGGACCAGGGGTCTCCCAAATTTTTTAACCAAAGAATCACATTGACTCCTCCACTAATTCTGAAGGGACAAGAGCTAGCAAGCTCATCAGCTAGTTCGTTTGGAACTAGCCAGTGAGTGAGGCAGCTATGGTGCAGGGGTGGAATCTGCTCCGTTAGCAATTTCGATTGGTACTTAATTTGGAAGTGTTGAGGCTGTGTCATTGCGGTGGAGATGCCATGTTGCGCAACAGTAGTACAACGCTTAATTTTTGGGAAGCGGCGGAATTACATAAAAACGTTAATTATGCTTGGTTAGTCGAAGTATACAGCACCATTTTGTAGCTAGTAACAGAGCTGGAGCATATGCTGAAAAATTCTGCTGCATAATCACCCTCCCCCTTCGTTTCGGAGCTACATATATGTGTGCAAAAACCTTCTCCAAAATGGAATATAATATACAAAAATATTTACAAATCTAAAGTTTATTGATGTCGTTGCTGTTAATTTCCTAGTAAACTTGATCTACAACTGCCATCAATTGAAAGGTATATGGTATATATATATAAGGTATACAAATCTCAGTAATGATAATTATAACGTTTGGTTTCCTTTATTTGAATTACCTTTGTAGGTCACTTGTAAGTTTTTAGGACTGATTCCATATCATTAATTACTGTTAAAATGCTGAATTCCATCCTGTTTGTCGTTTTTGTGTGTGTGTGTGTGTGTCTTATGTGATCATTACATAAAAATACTTGATTATTACTTTGTACATTGTAATTAAAATAAACCGTGGCGGGCCGGAATTTAGAAACCCCTGATATAGACAATAATATTTACTTAAAAATTTGTATTTTTGCGGCATCTTGATATTTCAGCTGATGTGTTTTTTCAGAAAATCTACTATAAATAGCTCACAAAATATATCTTTTTATACGTTTGGGTCTTCAACTATTCTGCTTTCAAAACCAATTTTTATGAATCATTCCTTTCTTTATTTGGCAGATGTTTTCATTTCAATGATAAGACATTTTTTCTTCAACGCTTTTGTTTATTTTATGTGTTTAATGTTGTGAAATGTAGGCTGGTTTAAGCCAACACAATTACTTCTATAATTAAATGATGACAAAGAAAACAAATTTACAATCGTATATTTTTCATAGTTTTAAATAAAGGAATGTAACATGTTATATTTATTATTATTCGGAGTGTTCTGTTTTTTTTAATTTTTTTACAGTATATAAAATATTTAAACTTAAAAAAACCTAGATGATTTGATGAATAATTCATGAAATCCTGTTTTAGCAGATGATAGACATATTTTAATTTTTCTTTTTTAATAGCTTCTAGTTTTAAGCAATGTACTGCTTCATGCACTGCTAAATTCATCTCGTATTTATTAACTCATTTTACGTATTAATTTTTAAGTACTTTTGTATTCGTCATATTAATTTTTAAGTACTTTTGTATTTGTCGTATTAATTTTTAAGTACTTTTGTATTTGTCGTATTAATTTTTAAGTACTTTTTGCTTGTTGAACCTTCATATAATGGGAAAGTTTGTTAATTAGATCCTTCCATGAAATGAATTTAATGAGGATTGCCGTGAAATTCTTTTTAAAATGAGCTATTCATCTTAGATATTTCATTAAAAAAATCTTTTATTTCGAATCATAACTGATTATAATGTACAATAGAGAATTTTTGCCTTGGTGAAATCGTTAAATATTGCTTTCCTGATGATATTCGTGGTATGATACTATTGCGCATCTGTTCCCCAGAATAATTAAAAAGAGTTTTGCATACTCGTATACAATTTAACATATACATTTTACCAGCTTATTAAAAAGAGTTTTTGCATAACCGTGTGTACTATTTGGAAAGCAACAAACTGGATGCTGCTCTACTAATGCAAATATTTAATCTCGTAAATGAATGTTATATAAAATTTAATACATATTATATATTTATCTTTCTTGATTATATGTATATAATAATAAAAATATATAATAAATTGCTGTTGCAAAATGTGTCTCGCATATGTGCTTGTGCTCCACGTCTTGCCATTCACCTTTGTATGTGAATGTCAAACAGTTGCAGTTTCAACAAACCATCATATATTCCCGTGATATGTAGAACAATATTATTTTTTAGGTCTTTTTTGGAGTAAAATAATTATACATTCGTAATGTTTTTTAATACAGTTTGCTGTATAATTCTGTTCTTATAATTATATATATATATATATTAATTTTTGGAGGATTCTTACAAGAATTATGGTAAAACAATAAGAATTTTAAATTAATGTACAAGAACAAATATAATTTTAATGAAATGTTAAAGGGAATAAAATATGAAAAACAATTTTCAGTTACAAAAGCTTTTTATGGTGTGTTTTTTTTCTGCAGCTATTTTGTTGATTAACAAAAATTATATGTTTTTATCTCTAAGGGCTTTCTACTGTACTATTTAAAACAATGTATTAATTTGCATCTCATATATTGTGGAGCTAATAGCTTGATTTAAATTATCTCTAGAAGATATATAATTTTAGCTTCAGAAGTATGTACTACAATTTTAGCAATGCCATGTATTGTAATAATTAAAATTCTAATATTATTTTATTTTTAATTTAGAAAACATTTTTATCTAATTTTTTTGTGGATTTACTAGATTTGCTAATTTTTTTTTTTATTGTTATTCATTTTCATTGCATTTCAACGTTCTGTTCCATTTTTTTTTTTTTGTAGATTTCCTGCTTTGACAATATTTTTTTTCCCTTGTAATGATTTTTGTTATGATGTAAAGTTCATAATTTTTATTAAATAAAATTCTATCTACAATGATGCAAATTAAAAGTAAAGTAGTAATATACAAATAAATCTTTGGCATATTTTTTCTTGACATGCTGTGTATGGAATTTTATTTAATTATAATATTGGTTTTATATTAATGTTTAATTATTCTTTTAATTACAACTATTTTCAATTTATTAGTCTGTTTTTGTTTAATTCTTTTTTTAACTCATTAGACTATTTAAAATACAATTAGACAGAGCACACAATAAGCAATAAAATGATGTAAAACACTCTTATTAACTTTTAATATTAGTGGTTATATATATTATATAAGGTCAACTAATACTAAAAAGTTAATTACATGTGAAATTTCTATTGATGTTTATTTTTGTTGTGTAAATTCCATATTTTTAAAGAAAATCTCTATGTAATATTCAATGAAATTAAGAAAATATATGTTATTTATATATATATATATATACATAATTTTTTTCTGTAAAAATTTATGTGGGATTACAATAGTGTGCATTTAGTTGTTTAGTTATTCTTTGTACAGCTTTTCAATAAATTGAAATTGTACATTTATTAAAAATATTTAATAAGGAGATATTCGATGGCACTCTTTTTCTCCATGTCGTAAACTTGAAAAAAAATATTGATTATAATTAAATAATTTATTGATATGTGTAATTGTAATAATTATATTCTTAATAATAATAAAATAAATGACTTCAATGCAAAACTACTAATAATTATCAAACTTTTAAATGACAGCGGCTGTAAGATTTTTTTTTATTTCGAGACATGTAAAATAAGGAAGATCTCGAGTTGCAATTCAATTATAGTCAAAACGAAAAATTCCAACAAACCATGACTTGTGAAATTATTTAAAGAAGTTCTTTCAATCGAAAATAAAGTAATGATTTAGTTTTGAAATACATGGTAATCAAAGCTTGTGTCACTGAATGGTTTTTGCATACTTATACTTTCTGATAATCTAATTGATTTTGTGTAGTGTAGTTTAGTTTTACCTCATGTAAGTAAATCTACCACAAGCTTCAGGTTCGCATCCTGGCCGTGGCATGGATGTTAGAGATTCGCAATTCACTTTAAACTATAGGTCCCGGTCTAATGTGCCGAAAAAGCCGTAGTGTACAAAAAATGATCGTAGAGCGACAAGCCAAATCTTGTAGGGCAACGGACGTGCCGATTACTGATTTCCTATGTGGTTTTAAGAACCACTAAACCTTCACTTCTTAAATTAGTTAAATATTTGTACAAATTGAGGTTGCTTGAATTGAAGAAATAAGAATGCAATAAAGAAATAAGTAAAACTTACAGTTTATGCAGCGCTGCTGAAGCGAAATGTTATTTGTTCTCACCAAAACACTTTTATTGTGTATATTTTCTTTTTGTTAAGTATTATATTGCCTATTGATAAAAAATTCTTATTCTTATAATAATTATTTAGTTTCCATGCATTCATTATATGAGTTCTTCAAATTGAAGAAACCCATTAATCAAGTCGTATGTTGCATTGTTGGAAAAGGTGGAGTTTTATTGCATCATTACATGAAAAACTTAAAACAAATGGCATGCCACATTTATAAGCAAAAAATGCAGAAGTTTACAACTTATTTCTCGCAAAGGGAAGTAATTCCTTGATTTTCTATAAAAGTGGTAAAGTTTTTCTAGCAAGTAGAAAAAAAAACAATAAAACCACCGATAGTAGCATGGAAAAGCACTTATGTGGTTATATCTCCAAGAAAACAATTATTAAGATTGGCGGAATCATACATCATCTACCAATACTACTTGGTTAACAAAATTGGTACTGCTAAACTCTTAATGTATTCAATTCTTGAGACAGCTTCTTTTAGTTTTCTACTCCAGAAAATGTTCCTACTTATGCAAAGTTCATAAAATATTCTCAAGACGAAAAGCTTATATTTTATCATGTTTTGGAAATAGTAACCAACTAATTCAGAATTTAACATGAAACTTTTTTTTTCTTTTTCTTTGTCAATTAAAAATGATTGATTGGGAGATTTTGTTTCAAAACGTTGAGAAGTGATTGATTGTTCCAATTTTGTTATTATAAGGTGAGAGTATTTAAAAAAAGTAAGATTCATTAAACATAGTACATGTTTATTTTTACCTAATCACTTTTAAAGAAAAACATTGCGAAATAAAGTGACAAATTAGTTTTGAATATTGCAATTTTGTTTGGTAATCGTTGTATTCCAAATAAAGCAGCAGAAGTATTTTTCTTGCTGGAAAAGAATTCAATGTTTCGAAGTTGAATTTTGAATATAAATTTGCATTCTTATTTTACCTGATCATTTAAAAAAAAAAAAAAAAAAAGTTTAAAGTGATATTTTGCCAATATATTATAAATATTGTAATTAATACTTTAGTTAATGCATGATCAAATTAAGATTGTGTAAATCAATTTTTGACCCATGTGTTCTATGATTGGATTAAACAAATATGTTATATGCATTGTACATCATTAGAAAAAAATATATTAACATCAACCGGATGAGATGGTATAAATAACTAGACATATTCTTTAATGCTGTAGTTGATAATATGGTGGTTGATAGTATGTAAATTTCTTTCATCTATATAGCTTTCCTATATTCTTTCATTTACATGCCACCCATCATTAATAAATCGTTGCTGCTTATTTTTTTTCTTAAGCCACTTTATATACTTTGTAGATAAAAAAATATTTCGAAAGAAACAAAAATCATAAAATCCTTCATGTTTCTAAATAATAATGAAATTAGCTATCTAATGATCTAATATAATTTTTATTCATTCTTACAAATCTGTTGAAAAATCAGTTATTAAATATTTCTCCTAATTATTAAATAGTTTAATTATTAAAATCGAAAAGCAAAAAGAAAAAAATGTTTTATATTACTTCATTGCGGCTGTGCACACACATAAAAAAAGTGGATCAAAAACTTGTGTTACATGAGTAGATGAAATTTATTTTTAGTGCTGCTTTTCGATGCATTTTTTTTTTATTCGATATTTGGAAAATTTTTGAACAACATTTCTAATTTTAATAAGAAATTTCCATTATTTGTTGATAAGGTAAAATTTATTAGAGACCATTATTTCTGCCATGGCTTTTCATTTAATTTGAAAATAGTCTTATCTATTCTTTTTATTGTAGATATAATAGATTCAAGAACTTTAAACAATTTAAAGTTGTTTTTTAAAACACACTACCGAATTACACCTCCCCTTTGAAAAATTATCAGTTTTGTCTCGTTTAATAAACTGCCAAGTGTGCACGGTTTTGTTTTATCTTCTAGTAATTGTAGAGTTATCGTATGAAAATAGAAATTAATTTACAATTATGATAATTCATTCTTGTGTATGTCATTGCTTTCAGTTTTTTAACCGCAGAAAACTTATGAAACCGAGAAAGAAATTCGTGACATTTTTTCAGAGATATCCTCTAAAGGTGGAGGTGTTTTTTAATATTTAGCTGTCTTGTCCAATTGATACATTTTTTTTTTAAATTTAAGAGTTAATTTTTGATAATGATTTTTAATACGCTTTTATTAGCTTCACCTGTATGTTTGTATGTAACTCACTTTTTGGGACTGATGGCGCCATCTACTGGCGAGTCAGTCAACTGATCCGCGATCGAATTGCGCTCTTCCTATTGGCCGAAAATTTCGGTGGCTAAAAAGAGGCGGATCTCAAAGGCATAGGAGTGCGATCATGTCGAATTGCGCTCTTCCTATTGGCCGAAAATTTCGGTGGGTAAAAAGTATGTAAACTTAGCGGATAACCGGCCAAGTGGAAAACAAAGTAAAAACAATTATAGTTTAAAAAAAAAAAAAAATATGCTTTTAGAGTTAATCAGACTAAAAAGTAAAAAATAAATTAATAGTTTAAAAATTAAATTCTAGTTAGCAGAGACAGTATATTATTTAAATGTCTGTTTATAATATTTGGGAGTATATCATACATCCAAACTGCATTAACAGCATATTATATTGCCAAGGCCAATATAGAAGAAAAGAATTGAAATTTTAAAATTTATAAATTTAATATATAAATGAAATTTTTAAAAATTTAAGATGTTCAAGCAAAACAAAGAAAAATAAATTTACTACAGTAATAAAAAACTAAAACAGAATTAAAAAAAAAAAAAAAACAGAACACATATATAAAACTATAATCCTTAATAAATGTGTTATTCACAATATAGAAATATGAATACAATAGTTGATGAATGAAATAATAAATAGTTAATTCATCTTTAAATTACTTCATATGTAGATAAAATTTTCCATAAGTAGATAAAATTTTCTATAAGTTAAAAAATTTTCTCTAATATAAAGAAGAAGATTCAATGGAGTTTTTACATTTTTAAAATAAAAATACAAATCATCTTGAAAACAAACGAAAAATATTAAATAAAAAATAATAAATTAACATACCTCTAAACTATCCAAGTAAGTTAATATGCTAGGATGCCTTAAAGTTTTAAGACGTTTAACAGAAGATTTTGCAATATCCAGCTAACAAATATAAATAAATCACTTTTAATATTGATTTATTTATTTTACTTTTTAAGATAAAAAAATGGAACTTCCAATCATTATTTAATAAAAATTAACATTTAATAAGAGAAATTACATAACATATATAGTTCATAGAAAAACAACATTTATATACATCACAAGAAATAATAAACTAAAATTTAATGTTAAACATATTTTCCACAACTAGGAAGAATTTCCATAAAAATGTTAATATATTTAATTGCTTTGATACTATACATAAAATTATTTTAAGCTTATTTAAAAATACTTCACAGAGTTTTAGCTTTATTTAGAAAATGCATTTAGTTATTTTTAAATTACATTTTTTTTATTTTATTATTATTATTTAAATAAAATATGTAGAAAAAGAATGAGGAAATTCTCATAAAAAATTTTTTTCAATTTAAAAATACTACTTATTTCCAAATAAATTCACACAAAACAAAAACTTCAACTTATATAAATATAATAATAAAAAAAAAATTCGAAGGTAAATTTAAAATAAAAAGAATATTCATGTTTTCATATGAAAGTTAAAACATTATATTAAGTTGAAATATTATTATTTGATATTATAATTTCATGTGTATTTTCTAATAAATAGATTCTCTGTTCTTATCAAAAATTCTTTATTTTTTCCCCTCAAAATATTTACAACATATATATTAGACAAACATTTACTAATTTTAAAAAGGAAAACTATTTTCAATCTTTCTCTTTCAACTAATATTGATTATAATGATTTTAAGATCATAACTATTCAAGCAATTTTTAAATACAAATACAATTTATGTAAAGAACTTTTTTTTTCCACATACTAAAGTTTGTGTTTCTGATGAGGCTTCAAACACAAAAATTGTAACAGGTTCTCCAGTTACCTAAAAATAAATACATTTATTAAATTTACTGAAGTCTCAGAAAAAAATTAAATTTACGCTATATAACAACATCTGAAAAATATGATCGAATTTAAGAAATATTACTTTCATTTAATTAAAATTAAAGTTATTAAAAGAAGGAAAATAAGAACATTTATATTAATTTTCAGAGAATAAGACATGACTTTAAAATTTATTTAATTCTTAATATACGTCTTTTAAGAAAAAAAAATACTTTTTTCTTTCCAGTGTGAATTTTCCAAAAAGAAAATTCAGCAGAATCTTCTAATTCTGTTAATATCTCATAACCAAAATCTTTTGCAGCATCTCTGCTAAAAAATGACCACATTTTTAGCAATGGTGAATCTAATATTTATTCATTAAAATATATAGAGAAGTTTTCAACAATTTATCCTCAAAAAATTAAATAAATAGAATGAAACAATCAAAATTTATACGAAATGACAACACGTAAACATAATCATCATCACTCAACTCCTACAAAAAAGTAAACATACTGACAGGATACCTGTAAGCAATTACAGTTAAAATTCGTCTCCATTACTGTTTTTCATTATTATAATTATAATAGGCATAATTAAAATTTCTAAATTTTAATTATTAATTGTTTATTCATTGTTGTTATTGTTTTGGTTTTGATGAAATAAGTCTTCGATTTTAGAGAAATTTGCATTTCATTAAAGCTACTTGATATACTTCTAATATTAGATTTAAACTTAAGTAATTAATATTAGATTAAATTACTAACTTAAACAAATGATATATAATTATTAATAAATACTGTTTATTTATTTTAATGAACTATTTATTTATTCCTTTAATTAAAAAAAAAAAAATGTTTTTAGTCACCGTTACTTGTGATCTTGGGTAAAATCTGGCAATAATATAAAGGTAAATAAATAAAAAGCGACTAGAGGGCACTGTGTTGGTCTTCTAATTAATTTTTTGTTAATAAGCTTGTACATTTTTATTATTTATTGATAATCATGAATCGAATTTTAAGATTATCAAATTTTAAGTATCCAGTTAACGAGAGTTTCAGTCGATTAGGTTAGTTCTGCATTTAAGATAAAGTATAGGTCAAATATACTTTTAGTTTTGTTATTATTAGACAATTTTTGAAATTTCCTATGTTCTTAATACATACCTATTCAATACCTATGAAAGATGAAAATTATGCTTACAGCTTTTTAATTTTGCAATAAAGATTATTCTGTATTCTTTTATGTTTTTGTTACAGACACTATAAAACTCTTTAAATCCTGTAATTTTAAAAATTAGCTTTTTATTTTATCAATTAAATAAATATTCTTGAAATAACAATTTTTTTCTTATTCTAGTATGGAAAAATACAATTTTTTCTTATTGTATTCTAAAAAAAGTTTTAATAATTATCTAATTTTCTTTTCTCTGTGCCATATTATTTATTTTACTAAATTTACCTGCTAGTAAAATGATAATTTAGCGCTTGAAAGTGTAGAAATAATTTTTAAATAATATAGATTTTTTTTTTATTTTTTTTAATTTTATATTACGCTTTATAATTTAAGTAGAAGAAATTTTTTTAATTAATTTATTATTTGTATTTTTCGCGCTATTTATTTTAAAATTGAATATTCAATAACTACGGAATCTCACGTTCAGATACAGATTTTTGATGTTTGGAAAATCATTTTCATTAATTGAATTTCTAGATTATTTTATATTGATTAGGAGTTTGAACCATTTCAAAAATGTATAGAAGGAATTTAAAATAAAATAAAATTTCTGTGAATTGCATATTTGTCATCGTTTTGGTTTTATGTGCATTATTAATTTGTCAGGGGCTATTACGCTTAAATTATTCAGATACACAAGAGAATATTATCCAAGTATAGTTTGTTCAAGAAATTTTCATTTTTATTCGCAATTATAAAATGGCAAAAGCAGTTTATATTTATCATTGCGCAATAAAGTACTATAATGATATCATTGTCTATGTATTAATTGGTTTCATGGAAGAAAAGTGTACAGGGGGTGAACGTCTAAATATGATAATATTCTAACTTTTTTCAATCGATTAACCATCTCAAGCAGTGTTGAATGTGAGAGTATTCTTTATGTTATTCAATCAGTTAATTAAATTCTAAACGTTTCTATCAGAAGAATGTTTTAACTGTAAGGATCTAATTGTTTTAATTGTAAGAATTTCAACATGGTTTCAGCTATAGCAATCTTAAGCAACTATAGCAATCGACTACGCATGAGTTTCAAAACTTTTGCATTGCATATAATTGTCATATGGTATATAATTAATCTTAGGGATCAAAAGAAGCAAGATCCTAAAGGGAAAAGAAGAACATTTATTAAGTATACTTCACATCTGTGAAAAGAAAATGGTGACAAACTGGGAAATGTATTGATGGGTTATTTTTATAGAACATAAATTGTTATAATGGTCATTTTTGAAAGCAATTTTCTGAAATTGCTTTTATTATTTCCAGTGATTGAAAGAAATCGACGAAGAATAAATTCATTTAAAAAAATAACTTTTCTGCCGCAAATAAAGTAAATCTGCATTATTTTTATTTTTTATTATTATTAAATACCCTTCTCTAAAGTTCTTTACAAACCATTGCATATAAATCTATTACTGCATATGGACAAATTCAATATTACCACCTTCCCCTAAATTTTTCTAACAATCCATTTTCCCCAAATCCGATTGCGTCATAGATAACAGCACTCCCATAAAAAAAACAAATTCTTTAAAGGGAAACGGGGACAATAAAGGAAAGAGAAAAATTAAAAAAAAATAGCATTCCATTCCATCTATTAATAGACCGACTTCCATTTTTCGGTAGCGGATATTAGATAGAGCACATATGAACGAAAAAAATTTAATATTTTTTTTTTTTTTTTTTTTAAAAATCTCGGTTGCACAATCGATCTCCACTGTTTATCACCTCTTCCCGAATCGTGGTGGATGAATCCCCACGTTTGAAGCTGCCGCCGAGCTCGGGCCTACAGACAGACACCGCCACCGCATTGAGTGCCCGGCTTCTACGCTGCCGCAGTGCTTGCTGCTTTTTCTTCGATCGATTCTCTCTCGCAAAGGGTCCAGCAGCCAAACTCTCTTTGGATAACCCAAATACCTTTACCCTAAAAGCCAGGGATTCTATTTATCGCTTTCTTTTCGCATAAGAGAGGCGCAGTGTGTTGTTGCTTCTGCTTCTGTTTCTTTCTGTGCGCCCACTAGTGTGGGACTGCACCATCGGACGACCATCATCAGATGGAAGGAACAGAGGGTGAGTTTCTGCAGTCGCTCATTCATCATTTTTCCATCCCCATCCCTTTCTCTCTGCATGCTTTCGAAATCCGGTGCGCGAAATATCCGATTGCTGGCTTGCTTTTGCTTTACTGGAATGTCGGGATTGAATCGAATTTGGATCGTTTCCCTATTGATTCACACTGTACGGGAGCTGGCGAGCTACTGTGTCATTCGGCCATGCACGGATAGGGTTTGTTAGTGTGAAGAGATATGCAATGGTATGTTAGAATGTTTGATTTTTTTTTTTTTTTTTTTTTCCCCTTTCCCTGTTAGTACTGCAGTGAGAGTAGTTGATCGACATGCATCTGTCTTGTAGCATACCTTTAGATTTTTTTTTTCAAGTGCTTGATATGTAAATGTGGTCTTCGATCACATGCAGCTTAATTTCGTTATTGCGTGTTTTGTACTAACCCGTTTTCCTCATTAGCTTAATAAATGCATATCATTAAATATTAATCACTTGTAGTATGCACACATATGCGCTAAAATTACCATCAAAAGCATCTATAATCCATTTGCATATTTAATTTCAAAACTAATATTAAAAAAGCTATTATAAAGTATGCTATTTTTTTTTATCTAATATGCTATTTATAAAAGTATGTTTATTAAATCTCCGTAATTCAGATAAGTTTATTACATCGATAACATTGCTGGAAATGGATTAAAATGTGTAATGCTTGCTTAAAAATATCTTTAAAAAATGCATGTTATGATTAAGCCATTCCATTTTTCAATACTAAATATGTACAGAGATTTTAAATGTGTGTGTTGCATATGAGTTCGACATTGTTTTTACATTAATGCATTGATTGATAGAATTTCGTTGCACTTTACTATTTAATATTTAAAATTATGCTGATAAAAATGAAAAAGTATATTTTTTGTCCTCTATTTCGTATTTTAAATTATACCTCTGCGAATAGTGTTTTACATTTTAACATTTGCTACACTTTCTCAATATAACATTAATTAACGAATTGGAGATCATTTTGAATGTTTTATTTTATAGCAACAATAATTATAAAAAATTTCAAAAATTAGATTCTTTAAATTTTTTTCCCCTATATTTTAATTTATAGTTGTTTAAATTGAATTATCTTAAAACAACCATAAGAACGTTTAAGATAATACAGGTGAAAAAAATACACTAAAGGTCAATTTTACGATTGTATTAATTACCGATTACCAAGAGCTTGTATACGTGCTGTATTTGAGCTATACTATTTTTTATACTATTTAATTTTATTAAAGATATTAATTAAGTTTTCTGTGGTAATTGTTTAAAGCTTAATTTTAGTTATTTTTAATTCATAATCTTGCTGTTTAAACAAAATATTGAAGGCACTTTTTTTATTTATGTTAAAAAAAAACTTTATATTTTTTTGCGTTGTATTTTAAGTAATATTTTTAATTTTTTGTCCATGTGAGTATTGTATCCTGATTTTATGCTGCTTAATATATAACTTAAATTTTAGATCTTTTTAAAAACATCATCAATATATATGTATATATATTCCCTTTACTCGCTCTTTTCTCTCAATTTATACTAGCTCAAACTAATATCTATAAAAAAAAAAAAATTTTAAAGATTGATTAAAAATTAAAAGAAATTTTAGAACTATTAATTCTAGTGCTTTAGTGTTTTAATTGAAATTTGATTTATGTAGTCATTTAATAATTAAATAATTAGAATGTCGTAATGTTTATCTAATGCTTGTTTTGATTAAAAAGATTTCAAATGTTTTGTATCTGAGATTATCATGGAATACTATTTTTTATGAATTAATAAATGAATTGATAGGAAAACATTATGCATTAATTTTTTATTGATAAAATTTGAATTGCCTTAGTTGCATGGAGGTGTGATAGGATTGATGCACAAAATAATAAAATACCAAGAGATTATTCGTTCGGTTAATTGTTATTATATATTAATTAATTGTTGTATTTAATAGTTGGTTAATAATTCTCGAAGTATTCATTAGTAAATTTCGTTTCTTTTATTGTTCTGCTTATTTTATAACTTTTATATTACTATAATTATATAAATGAAGCGTTTTCTATTCAGAATGAGATTATGTGCTCCTCCTGAATTGATGGTAAAACAGGAGGAAAGGGACATGCTCTTCTAACTTTATATATATATATATATATATATATATACATATATATAATATTGAAATATGTATGCAAGTTTGAAATATATATACATATTTCAAACTTGCTTACTATTTTATTTTTTTAAACATATTAGATGTAATTTAATTATAATGAATCTCTGTGTTTGTTGTGGATAGAAAAATTGTGTTAATGGTAATGTGTTTTTTTCTTTAATATCCGAATATTAATTGCTGTATTTTTTCAATATTTGCCTATGTAAGTAATTTTATATTATTTATTTACTTATGATCGTTAAACGTCATATCTATGCTACGTACTGCATAGACGTCAAACATTCGGCATGTTGTACCACAACACTGCTGACATACCAGCACAATTGTAGTGTCTCGTTTTTAGCCAAGTACTAGTCAATAGTGATGAAGCAATTTCAAAGACATTAAATATAAAGATATATTTCCATTAATTGTCTTCAAAACTGCAATTGTTGGAAATTAGATATATTTGATAAATTTTGCTACCAGTAGAAAAATTCCATCTATGGCGATCGAGGTAAATTTTTGTATTTTTCCATAATTTCATACTTTTAAATTTGTCAAGACTTTCGTTGTAATCGAAATTCTGTCTAATTTGTCTGTTAGGAATATTGATTTTAATGGATTGGTTTATAAAGAGAAATGAACTAAAAATATAAAAATTACTGCATATAGTATATAAATAGTTTTTAAATATCGTTTTACTTTCGTTGTCGATATATATAACCCGTAAAAAAATATATGAAAGGAATATTGAATGAAAACTACTAAGAATAAAAGTAAAGTCACTATTCACTTGCAAATTGCAAGAAAAAAGCAATCCTTATTAAATAAAACGAAAATTATTAGAATTTAATAATTACTTAATGTTGCATTTTAAGTCATAACACTGCTTAATCATGTACATGTCTGCAAAAATGTCTAAATATAGGATCCGGTTTTAGAATAATTAATATCTTAAAGTAATGCCGTGGCTCATGTTCTAGAATTATTTGCGGAAAGAATGGGTTTTATCGCCATCACTCATTAGCTGTTGACATTGAACCTCCAGTTCATTATCGTAGGCGTGTTTTTTAATCATGCCATTAATTCACAGCGGAAGTATAGGGAGACACGTGTCAGACTGTAAAATGGATGACGTTCATTAAGTCCGAAGGCTTTAATTGAACTATTGAAATAATAAACCATTTTGTTACTTAATAATTTTTGGCTAATTGACGTAATAGTTTTATCATCTATCAATGTTTAGAAATTAGAATTAATTTAACTATAGCATTTTGTAGTATTTTTTCCCCTTAACTATGTACATTCTTATGTCTTCAGTACTTTGAATTTCTGACTTTGGTTGGTTCTTGGATTAGATTTAGATTTTTCCGCCTTATAAACATTTTAATTATGCGAAATTTATTATTTTTTTTTCTTGGAGTAAAAATTTCATTGGGACTATTTTCTGTCGTGTTAGTAATCACAGATACGTAAAAAAATTTATCCTTAATTTTCATACTTTCTGAATTGAGTGTTAAATTTATATATTATTTTCCACTTTGTAACAAAAGTCTTAGATTTATATATTGAGGATAAAATAAATATTGACGAAAAAAAAAATTTTTTTATTCGTTTGAAATTGACTAACATTTGAAATATCTAAAGAAAACCTATGTATACTGCAATTTCTACGAAAAGTCTCGTAACCCTGTAAGCTATGGGGTACCCCACTTTTTCTTTCTGGGAATTATTACTTTTTATTTCAAATACTAGTTGTACTTCATATATACTAATCATCGTTAAAATACTATGGTCTATTTGATCTGCAATTTTAACCATGTCTTTCTTTTTCAAATTTTCCCATCTTATTTAGCTACTTTTGGTTGCCGAAAGTACTTGCAACGATTCCTTTTTGTTAAAATGGGATTTGTAATTCATCATAGGCAATGAAATCAAGAATTTCGAGTTTTACAGTAGTTCCTTTATAAAGGTTTCATTTTCACTTTTGTCTGTAGTATTTTAAACAGCATTTGGATAAAGCAGTAATAGGAGCATACAAAGCACCTAACTTATTTAGGTGCTTTGTATGCTCCTATGCATAATTTAATAAGCCAAGCCAATATTTAGCATCATTTTATAGAAATAATAAAATGAAATTACATATACCAGAGCTCTCTATGCGTCATAACCGCAGTGGATACCAGCATTTATTGGGGTTTTTTTGCCATTGATATTTTAGGAAAAAGTATATCGAGAGGAAACCAGAGTTATTCTTTGTTAAATTTTCCTTTCATTCATATACATTTTCGCCAATTTATTTATGAATTACGTAATAGCTTCATTAACAACATTTATGTTTCCATACTATTCTTTGCTTTTTGATTATTGCAACTCTTTTTATTGCGTTATTCTATTCTGTGACTTCCAATCTTCCTGATCTTATGCAATGAAATAAGCACTTTTCATCGTATATTTCTGCAGTCATTGCATTTTAAGAAAAAATATTCTTGAATTTGAAAATATTTATGTAAATTTAAAACCTCTGTATGCTTTAAAATAAGCAAAAGCACTAGAATCGATTTCTACAACTTCAAGTATTCTTCATCATATTTTTAAATTGAAATGTGTTGATATCAAAAATATTTTTAGACAACTGGCGTAAAAAAAATTCTAAATTTCATATTTGCATTTAGATGGATGCATTTTTTTTGCTATGACCTACTACTACTGAAAGTATTACTTTAAATCGTTACCTGTTTTTAAGCTGCTCATATAATAAATTAAATGTTTTAATCTAATAATTAATTAGTAATCTCAATCAATTCACCAGAAATTCAAAATATTAAATAAATTAATTTTGAAAAGAATACATTCTTAAATTAAAACTAGAAACAAAAATTTCGAGCATGCTTTGTAAAACATACTTATGACATGTGTGAGATCAGTTACATTAAGCCATTGTTAAAATTCAGATAACATAAAGTAAAAAATATTATTTTAATAATATTCTTCATCTCGTGATTCGTCGCATATTTATCTAATCGATCTATATATATATTTATCTAATATCGATATTTATCTAAAAAATCGAGTGCTATGTCTAATTTTTTTCCTCGAAAATGAATTCATTCTTCTGTAGTTTAATATTTTTATAGTGATGTGGGTATAAATTTAATATTCCTCAAATTCTTATATCGAATGTTTAAAAAAATCGGTGTTAAGTAAAACGTATAAAAAAAGGTCTATGAATCGGTGAAACATGCGGTTTGGAGATTAATATTCATCGTGATCAGTAATTTTGCAAGGTACGAAACAAAAATTTAAAATCTAGACAATTGAGGTTCTGTTGCGGCGGGTATGGAGGGTAATAATTGTGAAATGAGGCATCTATTTCGACATGATTTACAGTTGCCAATGCATAATGTGTACCGCCGCATTTCAGTGTTGAGTGTCTCACCCAGCATACCAATGACTGGGAATTTCCTCCTATAGGCATGTAATTTGAGGTACCCCCACAACCAGAAATCACAGGGTGTGAGATCTAGTGATCTCGTATGTAATTCATATCTGCTGTGTTGTGTCATGGATCATTACATTCCTATAAATTAGGATGAACAATGGTGCACAGTAAATCGTAATATCATGCACCTAATCATGGAGCAAGTGCGGTTCATTGTTCCTCAAATAACTTGCGGCTTGGTGGCCAATTGGCTAGCGGTCTGGCCTTTGGTACCACAAACTTCAGGTTTAAATTCTGGTGGTGACATAGATGTTTGTTATTGGTTCAGTATCCATGTTAATCTGTAGGTCGCAGTCTAATTAGCCTAAAGTGTGCAAAAAATGACCGTAGAGCGGCAAACCAAACCTCAAATAACTTAACATTAACGATGTGGTAAATCCATTCCACACATTTGTTTGTTTTGACCATACCGGTACTTTAGATTGCTAATAACCCAAATGCTAAATTTTGAGGATTAATTTCTTCCATCTAGAAAGAAATGTACTTCGTCCGTCCATAAAATGTGAAATAACTAATCGCCATATTATACATCAACGAATGAACCCCGTGAAAATGCTCCCCAATTTCGTCTATCCACTGACAACAGTTGCTAAACATGTTGAATTTTATATGAATACCTTAGTTATGTTATTAGGAGGACTTTTTAAACTGTAGGTACCGTATACCTAAGACATGTTAACTAACACCAGCACTGGTTATTTCTTGTGATTATGACTGATGATTATCGATATATTCTACCACAATTGCAGCCTTAGTACTTGAGATTTATTGTCTCACAATTCGTGACACTTCTTGAACAGAACCTATTACTCCAAATCGCCATGTTTGCAGCATAGCAAATGCTGAAAGTGGTTCTTTTCCACGCTTTGCCCTTTTCATTAAACAAAACTTCTGTAGAACAATTGCCTAGATTATGAATTCGTATAGTACAGCATAACCAGCGATACTTTATTAAGACAATAACTTAACAGCAAATAGTAGTAGCTATAAGTAACACATATAGGACTCTTGATTTTTATCATTTCAAACCTAATTCATGACATTTGACGCCAAATGAAAGTTTTTGTATATGACATGATTAGGTACCTTGTGCGTTTTAAAGAATAATATCCTGCACTATTATTATTATTACTTATTAAAAATATGCATAGTATTCATTAATGTTTTTGTATCCAAATTTTGTGTTATTTAAGCTATATTCATACGTTATATTTCCCTTAAATTATCTACAATATCGTCCTTTATTTTCGAAATTTGGAACTAAATTATATATCTTGTATCATACAAAAGACCATACCACGGTGAATAATAATTGGCAAACTAATATCTCTCCGACTCATTATCACATTTATTTTACTTTTGCGGCTTATTTTTAAACGATTATTGATTTAATATTCAAAAACAAAAAAATATGTTTTTATATACAATCTTCTTTTTTATTTATATTAATTGAAATGGTTTATAGATTGAAATCCCATTTTGTATACATGGAACGTCGGATTTTAACCAGAATTTAAACAAGCAAATTGCAATGACTGCTTTTTCCCACAACTGCACGAGCATTGTTATCATGTTTTGGTGCGCCAGATGTTCTTCGCATGTTCTCTGATTCTACGCCTACACGTTACTTTTTTTTTTTTTTTTTTTTTTTAAATAAAAATATGCTGTCATTCAAATTTTGAAAAGAAAATGGGGGAAAAAAAACCATATATTAGATAATTACAATTGAGCAGAGAATGTGATACTATGTTTAAGAAAAAAGAAGCTGTGATAGTAGAAATGAGTTCTTTCATTTTTTGAGGAAATAAAAATTACAAAAAATAAATCAATAAAAACTTAGAATTAAAATTAAATTTTATACTATGCTTTCTTTAAAAATTAAATAGCTTATTTGTATATAAAAGTAATTGATAAGTCCTTTTATGTTGGTTAATAACGTAGACTAAAATAATTTATTATATTATATTATCATTAATTGAATTTAAATTAAATATAAATGAAATTATTAATTCTTTATAAATGATCAAATAATTGTAATAAATTGATTAATTATCAGTTCGTTATAATTTTATTATTTATAGGGAATTCAGGAGTTAGAATATTTAAATCGCCTTTTTTTATTGAATTTTTTCGTTACTAATTTTTTTTTTTATTATTATTATTATTATTATTATTATTATATTTATTTGTCAAAAGTTGCATTTCTTCAATAGTCTTCATAGAAAGAAGTAAATTGAAAAAAATAATAATTTAATCTGTGCATTACTGATTGATCTCTGATTAATATATAAAAGATTATAGATAGTAAAGCAATAAAACAAAGACGTTAAGCCCAGCACTGCTTTGAATTTACGTCAAAACCTATAAATACAAACGATCATTATGATATTTTAACTTCAATTTCAAAGGATATTTCCTAATTGAATAATCCGATTGCAAATTATGGTAATAAATAAAGATATTCATCTTTATTTATTACCATAATTTGCAATATTTTAAGCAACTTTCATTTCATTTGAATTTTAATATTGCAAAATAATTGAATGGATCTTTTCAAAAAAATTATATTGAATTATTAAGCGTTTATTTTATTAACTGAAGGTTGTGATATATTTTAAAAGTTAAAAAATTTGAAAGAAATTAAGTACTAAAAATATGTTAAAAATAATCAAATTTAAAAGTGATTTTTAAAATAAATAACCAAATTAAAAGTAATTTTGTTTTTCTTCAATTCCTACTATTAGTTCACACTCTCCCTATATATATTTATATATCTTGTTCAAATTTTCAATCATTAATAAAATACTTTTTATTCAACCACTCAAGTTCAAATACATTTTTTTAAACTTGTAGTGGATGACACTTGATGTTAATACAGCTTTATCAAATATTCATTAATTAAATTTAATTGATTAATTTTAGTTTTATTATGGTAGAAAAAAATTTCTCTTATATAAAATATTTAGCAGGATATAAAGTTAGGAATAAATACCGTCAGTGGCGAAGCGTGTAGATCGCTGGGAAAAAAATGTCTTTTTCAGATTTTTTTTTCATTCTGGCTTCTAGTCTGAGTCAAGGAGGTAGTATACCTATTGGTAGATATATGCAACTTAAATCTAAAAAAAAAAACTAAAATTAATTTATTTAATTTAATTACTGAATTAATATTTGAAAAAATTGTATTAACATCCAGTGTCATCCACTACAAATTAAAAAAAAAAATGTATTTGAACTTTGAGTGGATGAATAAAAAATATTTTATTAACGATGGAAAATTTGAACAAGATATATATAGGGAGAGTGTGAGCTAATAGAAGGAATTTATTTTTTTATATGTATTACTCATTATCATTATTTATTTATTATTAACTAATATCTGTTTAAATGTTTTTAAACATCAGTATTCCGTGAACCGTGTAACTCATAGATGTTTTTTTAAAGTCGTATAGTTTGAATGATGGATATTGAATAGTCGTATTTTGAATGCACTCTCCATTTCACAATTAAACTTGAATCAATCATTCGTGTAAGCAGTATTTCCTTGCAATGCATTCATGTATTTTGTATTCCTGTCCATCCATCATTCGTAGAAATGACGTTTTCCTTAATCCTTCAGATAGGATCTTGTATTGATCGTACCTGAAATGCAGGAAAAATGAGTCTTATCAGTATCACTCCATTACAATATTGTTTAACCTTTTTCCAGGGGCATTGATTTGATTTCTATAAAAATTGCATGTAGAACGTGATTTGTGTTTGTAAACAGCACTATGTTGTAATTCGTGACAGTGGTTTGCAATTTATTTTAAATTATATATGAATTTATTATTTATTAATAACAATTTGACGTTTCCCATGACAATGATATTGGCATCTTATTGCGAAAATAATATCTTAGTAAAAAAAAAAAAATCAATCATTTTAATTTTACGACGTCTCAAGTGAAAGTTGTATGTTTAACTTTTAATACTACCTTCATCTCTCTCATGCATTAAGGTAAATAATCTTTTTAATAATCGTTTGTTTTTTCTTTGGAAATAACTCGTCTTATCAATATAATTGCAAAATAAACCTTGAAGAAAAATATGTAACTTCGAAAAGGAATTTAAATCAGAATTTTTAAAAGCAAATGTTGCATTAATTGTTATTCAATTTTCAGATAATCCATTTCTGTACTTGTCTAAGAAAACAGAGTAATCGTAAATATTTTACGTAATTATCGCAAAATAGTATTAATGATAATAACAACTAGGGGAAATTACATATTTTGTTTATGTAAAATCTTTATTTATTTTCCTTACATGTTCTTATTATACACAGACTGCATTTATACTCTTCTTGTAGCGCATTTCATCAAATGTTAATTTTACTTAAAAGTCCTATAGTATACAATTTAAAATTAAAAAAAATAAAGCATTCGAAATATATAGTATTCATCGTTTTCTAATTCATTACAATCTAGGAAATAAGAACTTTTTCTGTTGACGCTAATCTGGATGTAGGGTTCTTAATTACTGATTTTTTTTTTTTTTTTTTTTTTCCGTGCCCTCACAAAAAAAAAAAAAAAAAAAAAAAAGTCTTCCTTCTGTTTGGCTATCAAAACATTAACCATAGACAAATGTATTTTTCAAAAATATCGTTACATATTTTATGAAAACATGTTTCATTTTAAGTTGCGATCTAATAAGTAGCTGTGGTTGTTGCTAGATAATGCATTAAAATTCGCAGATATTCTGATATCTGCGAACAAAAATCTTTTGGCATAAATCTCTGAAAAAAATCAAATTGAAATACACACATATATATAAATATGAAGAAAAAAATATTCGCAATTATCAGTGCTCACTTTAAAATGTTCTGACTCTGGCCGGCGGTCATGTTATAGTTAGTTTGTGCAGCTCAGAGCCTTCAGGGGTCTTTGCATCCCTGTTAAAAAAAAAAAAGTGTATTTATATATTCTAACTTAATACAAATATTAATTACTTATAAAATTTGTTTTGGTGATAAAATAACAATTATAACCCTTTAATGTTTTAATATATAATGTGTTTTATATAAAATTTTTTTGTTTTGTTTTGTTTAAATTCTATTCGAAAAGGAGCCAAATAATTGCAAATGAAAGAGACGAAATAGATCAGCGATACTTCAAAAAGTAAAGAAATGTCAATTCAGATTTATTTGATACGATTTGCACAAAATGTTTTAAGTACTTTTTTAGAAGCAGGATCATTTTTCAATTCCTTCTATCAGCTCACACTCTCCCTATATATATCTTGTTCAAATTTTCAATCGTTCATAAAATACTTTTTATTCATCCACTCAAGTTCAAATACATTTTTTTTTTTGAACTTGTAATGAATGACACTGGATGTTAATACAGTTTTTTCAAATATTAATTCAGTAATTAAATTTAATTAGTTAATTTTCAGGGGTTTTTTTTAGATTTAAGTTGCATATATCTAGCAATAGATGGCAATAAAATGAATGAAAATTATTTATAAAGGACTTTCTGCAATAAAGTGAAAAAAAAAGTAGGAATTGACTTTAAAAAAAAAAATTTTTTTACCTTACTTGTTTTAGGTATATCAGCTCGGTATTTAATTCAACAATATAGACCCAATGGTATACCAAGAACATGAGAGGCAATTCTATTAAATACGATACAATTCTCATCACCTCCCTCCTTCTTCTGTTAATTTAATTCTCATTCTTTTGTGATTATTAGTAAATTTTCTTTGGACTTTTTGTATGGCATTTCTTTCTTTCTGTACTGGTACAGTTGCTTTGTTCAACTTTTTATCATGGATCTGCTAAATTTTGACATCATTATAAAACATCGTTAGGTAAGGATAAAAGAAATTATGCTAAAGGTATTATTCCATCCTAAAATAACTCTTTCCTATATAAAGTGATGTAGGGCAATCTTTAACTTGTTTTTTGAACAAATGGCACCAACTTGCACTCTAGTGGGGATGAAAGTCGAACCAACTCATACATATTAATTGCACTATACTATAAATCAAAGTCGCAATAAGTTACGATTAAAATTAAATACCATAAGATTCTTTGAGATATATATATATATATAATTGTATAACATACTTGTGCAAAAAATACAGTTGAATAATAATAGTTAATGTATTATTATTATTTAAATTAGAAGTTTATGCAGTATGTAAATGTTGAAAAATATTTTTTGAAACCATTTTTATTTTCCTATCGAGTAATAAATAATTAAAGCAGTATAAGTTAGCCATTGTGTTGAATAGTGTTGAACTTCACACTAAACGGGAGTAATGGCCGATTGGATGGTGTTAAAAATGGAAGTAATTGTGCACTGCAAGCGGTTATTAGCTGTGCGTAAAATCGCATTCGGTTTCCTTGTAAGAACTCAACGAAGGACATTTCCATTTTGTATTTTAACTCGCTTCATTTTTTTTTTTTCTCCCTCCTTTCTTCCTGCGTGATTATTGTATCCGGTGTACGAGATAGCATTGGGCTAATGTCCCAGAAACTTCTTTTGGGAGGAAATTGAAAAGGGGAGGGAGCCTTGCTTCATTTATAATGCTCAGAAAAGGATTGAAACGCTGAACTTTTTTTTTTTTTTCTTTCTAGTAAACTGTTATTTCATCTGCGCCATGTTGATTCTGAGAAGAAAATTAACGGAGGCATCACGTTAAAATTTGGTGCAATTATCAATTTTAATTAATTTATTTTTTTTCAGTGTAGCATTGATATAATTTCCTCTAGTCGTATATTTACTCCACTTTTTTTGAGGATATATCAATCTGGTATGATTCATTATTATTCTTAATATAATTTTAATTATTATGTGTATATGTCATTCCGGTAATTATGTGAGAAGCATTTTCTGACTTTCTAAATATTTTTAACGTTTGCTTCGATTAATAGTTTTTCAACCTTTTACAACGATAAATGGAGAGGTTATTGCTAGCCTTAAGTTGAAAAAACGGGATTGTGGGTGATAAACTCCATAAAAATATGTTATCGTATTGTCGTGAACAGTAGTAGACAAAAAGTGTTCAACATATTCTAGAGTCACCGTTCTAGACAATAAATTGCAAATTATTTTCACAACAGAGCTTGAGGAGGATATGCTAATTATTAATAATTTTTTTAAAAAGTATTGTTAGTCATGTTGGAGCTCAATTATGTATTTACTCAATTATTGTTCAAGCTCAATTATGTATTCACTTTGCCCATACCTGCATGACATAATTGGCATTGGAGGCTTCTTTAACAATGTCTCCGTCATAAGGCGACTTTTAAAGTTATGGATTTGTTTTAATTTTTAATTAATTTTCCTTTAAAACTGTTAAGAATGTGTGTAAAAAAACTATTAATGAAGAACATTAATTTAACTAAATCTTTTGACTGAATGTTTTTTAATGTATAAGCGTTTTTGTCCATTCGGTTTATTATAAATTTATTTTTAAATAAATTTAGAATATAATTTATGAATTTATAAAAAATTTTAGAAATCGAAAGAAATGGATTAGATTTCTATGTTGTCCTAAAACTCATGGGAAATAATCGCTTTGTGGAATTTCAGTGAATGGTTTTTACTAATTTTTATGGAATATTATTTCCAAATTATTTTTAAAAGCGTAATATTATTATTTACTTGCCATCAAATGCTATAAAAACATAAGAAATAATAGTCTATGCATGAACATTTATGAAAAATTCAGAATACTGCGGTGCTGTAGACATACGATTTACCACAAAAATTGGTATGAATAAATAACGTATTAAAACTGTTTCAGATTGCGAATTTACAAGATAAAAGTGTTTTTTATTTTATTTTTATTTATTTTTTTTGTTTTTGTTTAAATATACAATTAAAATAAAGTGAAAACACATGGTGCAAGATCTTGTAAAGTTTTATTAAAAAAATTAATGTACTAAAAATTCCGTTCAAATATAAGAAATAAACAAGTAATATATAAAAAAATTTTTTTAATTCAATTCATACTTTTTTTTCCCTCTATCGCAGAAAGTCCTTTTTAAATAATTTTCATTCATTTTTTTAAGTTCATCTGGCGCCATCTATTGGTAGATATATGCAACTTAAATGTAAAAAAAACTATAATTAATTAATTAAACTGAATGAATGAATTAATATTTGAAAAAACTGTATTAACATCAAGTGCCATCCACTACAAGTTCAAAAAAAAATGTATTTGAACTTGAGTGGATGAATAAAAAGTATTTTATGAACGATTGAAAATTTGAACAAGATATATATAGGGAGAGTGTGAGCTAATAGGAGGAATTGAAAATAAATTAATAGTTTAAAAAAACTAAAAAATACGCTTTTAGAGTTAATCAAACTAAAAAGTAAAAAATAATTGTTAACATAAGAATAAAATGACTGACGAGAAAATGAATGTCACTGTTCTAAAATCGTGGGGTGCTCGATATCAATCGTTATAATTTCTCACTAGTTTCATTCCGAAATGCAGAGTTAGTTTAAAAATGTCATACAAAGCACCCCACGCTTTTAGAACAGTGACATTCATTTTCTCGTCAGCTATTTTATTCTTATGTTAACAATTATTTTTTTGAGTTTGATTAACTCTTAAAAGGTTTTTTTTAAACTATTAATTTATTTTTACTTTTAGTCTGATTAACTCTAAAAGCATATTTTTTTTTAGTTTTTTAAAGTATAATTGTTTTACTTTGTTTTCCACTTGGCCGGTTATCCGCTAAGTTTACATACTTTTTTACCACCGAAATTTTCGGCCAATAGGAAGAGCGCAATTCGACATGATCGCACTCCTACGCCTTTGAGATCCGCCTCTTTTTAGCCACCGAAATTTTCGGCCAATAGGAAGAGCGCAATTCGACATGATCGCTCTCCTATGCCTTTGAGATCCGCCTCTTTTTAGCCACCGAAATTTTCGGCCAATAGGAAGAGCGCAATTTGATCGCGGATCAGTTGACTGACTCGCCAGTAGATGGCGCCATCAGTCCCAAAATCGAGCCCAAAAAGTGAGTTACATACAAACATACAGGTGAAGCTAATAAAAGCGTATTAAAAAGGTATAAAAATATTAAATAATAATAAAAAAAAGACCTGCCTTCTCTTTCCGTAAATCGAGTTCGTCACGCAGTTTTTACAGTCATGGACTCAGTTTCTTGGAAATTGACTTTATACTAAAGTCTCTTGATTTTTTTTTTTTTTTTTTTTTACATTGTACTATAATATTAAAAGGAAAAATTATTAATGACAACAATGATTTTTGATGGTTCTTCTATTTCATTTTAAATAGATCACGAATTCATTTAACATTGAACATTTCATTGTAAGAAATACATTATCTTCCCACTAATTTCTTTTTTTAGGTAGGGGACGCTTTGTAGTAAAGTTTTCTTATTTTATTTTTATGTTATTAACTTTTTGCCCGACATTTTTAATGATGTGTAAATAAAATATTTTATAAAAATTTGTATTGATTGAAAGAGAAATTTTATTTTATACTATATTTATTACTTTTTCTCTTTAATTTTATTTATTCTTTCTTTAAAAAAAAAGTGCTGTAAATAATTAATGTCTAACTTCTTTATTAAAAAAAAAAAACTTTAAAAAGTAATTTATTTTTTTTAAATTTCAAAAAATAATTTTATTTTTTAAAGAGTTATATAAAAGAGTAGCAAATAAGAAACAGCGTTGTCTGGTTGGATTAAATATAATGTATTAAATTAAAAATGAATTTAGTTTAAGATTTAATATTTCTAGTAAAATAATTCTTTAAAATTTTTTTTCCTCATATTCATTTAAGTGTTGTTCATTATTGATAAAAGTAAAATATTCATAAATAAGTCCATTTTGAGTTAAAAATGACATTTCGACTTCCCTATTTCAATTTTGACAAAATTTTAATTTAATATATCATTCATTTCTTTCATCACCATCAATAGACAGTCCAGGCTGGGCTAAGGCTTTCCTTTGAAGAGATCTCTATGCATTCCTCTGGGTGACAAGGGTCCTCCAATTCTTAACCTTTAGTTCTACAAAATCTTTTTCAACTGCGTCTATCCATCGCAACTTGGGGTCGTCCTCTTCCCCTTTGACCCTATGGCTTTGCCAAAACAAGCCCATTTACAGGGCTTAAAATAATTCATTATAAATATATGAGCAGTCCAGTTTAATCTATTGATCTTAGTAAATTTTAAAACATCTGGATCTTTATAGTATTTATAAATTTCTGTGTCTTCTACAACAATCACTTTCCCTAACACCTCCAAGAATAGCCCTTAAAATCTTCCGCTCAAATATACTCGAATGGGCCTCATCAGATCTTGCCAAAATCCATGTTTCAGAGCCATAGACCAAAATAGGTCTAAGGGTTTTATAAAACAAGAATTTAGTTTGAAAAATTGATATACATTTGATATCCTCAAATTCGTATTTTGGAAAATGGAATTGCTGCAAGTTTTACAATCGTTAAATCCATAATGTGTTGCATTAATACATATGAATTTCGTTTGAAAATATAAAATTTTTGTTTTTTAAAAAGTAATTGAAGTCAACAGTCAGATTATAGCAAACATGAGTTACTAGTATAAAATACTTTATTGTATTCCGCATATTTATTTATTAATGAAGTTTAATTTTCTGGGAAAAATCTATTATTGACATCATTCGTAAATACAATCCTTATTTTTTATTCATTTTATAATTGTATATCGAATTATTCATTTTGTTATTAGCTTGATGTGTTAAAATGTTTCTACATATGAGTATATGTTTATGCCAAATAAAAATGAAATTGTCATTTATGCTGAATATTGTTCGTAATTTATTTCGAAATCAAGTTATTAGTAACTTTTTGTATTTAAATAATTTCCTAATTTTAAGTAAAAATAAATATTACATTCTATATTTCTCTTAACTCGGAGTATTTAAAAAATTGCAAAATTAAGATATTAAAATTAAAAATTTACATTGTCATGTAAATTTTTAATTTGTTCGAAAAACCTCGTAAAATATTTCCACGATATTCATTTAATCTCATACTAATACATCATTAATGTACTATAACCTTTATATTAAGATATTATGTACATTTGTTGTGGAGTAATTTTTTATTGTAATTTTTTTTTTTTATCTGAATGTTTTTGTGTACAAAATTCAAAGCAACTTTTTTATTTATTCTAATATGACATCCTAGCTCTGCAACTTTTACATATATTTTCAAAAGCAATTTAAATTACGTGATTTTATCTGTGTTTCTAAATAACTTTTTGTTCTGACATTCATTTTAACTACTTACCGAAAGATATATATTAAATCCAACAGAAAAACAGAATACAAGTTACGAATTCCATAAATCGTTTTCATCAATAAATTTTTGATAATCGAAAAATCTTAATTTTTAAATTAAATTTTCCTTTAAAACCAGTTATATGTAGTAACTAATTCTGGGAAAGTTAATAATTAATAAATATTTTTGATTAATATTTTAGAAAACAGATTTTTATTGCAAAGCATTATTTTTCTTTTTATCTTTCGACAGATTGTGGTATCTCATGATTGCAGTTTTATCTACATGAAGTGATTACCTTTAGGAAATTATACAATTATCTAACGGAAACCACCATATTTTTTCTGAAGGCCGTCTAAATTTAGTCTTATCTAAAACAGAAAAAAATCTTTTTAATTTACTTTCAGATCCAATTAACTTCGATGTTTTCATGGTGGCTTTCATTAAGGTCTTAATTTGTTGTTAAACTTGAGGGTTGTTTTTAAGAAACATTTTCATTCGATTTGTGTTTAATTTCCGGTTTTAATCTTGCATCTAAATATAAAGAGAAATCTTACTGTAACGACAGGTTAACTTGCTTAATTTGCTGGCATGACAATTTGAATTCCGAAAATAGCAGTTTTCGATGTGATGAAAGAAGTAATTTTAATTTTTCATGATTAATACAGTCAATTCGAAATGTTTTTAGCTTGTGAGTGTAAAATATTTTATTTCATGTACAAAAAATAAATAAATAAAATTCTGCGATAATTATCCCTTTATTTAGATAGAAATTGATGTTTGTTTGTGGTTCGGAAATCCTCTTTAAATTGTAGGTTCCGGTCTAATTAGCCCTCGTGTGCAAAAATGGCCGTAGAGCGACAAACCAAACTTCTGCCCTTTGCAGATTGTGTTAATTAGAAAAAGAAAAAAAAAAATGTTGTTGCTTAGTAGAATATTCAATTAAAACCGCATAATGCCAAAATATTTATTTATAAATAATTATATATAATAAATAATTAATAATATATAATTAATAATATATAATATATAATAAATAATTATATATATATATATTCTGTTAAATTTTGTACTTCAAAAGAAATCAATAGTCAGATAATTATAATCAATTCATAAATGCCGATAATAGTAGGAATTTTTGTAAAAATATTGTTAATGGTTTTTATAAAGTGTTTCATTTTAATTATTATTCTTATTTGATAATTACCAAACTTAACAACTTAAGAAAAAAATTTATTAAATCGCGATAAGATGTGAATATGTTAAATTCTAACGTTAAACAAAAGATATGCATATTCATATTGATAGTGGACTACTTAAAATCAAACGTAGCATTTCTTCCTTATTCAATTATCTAATGAGAAAAAAACTATCAGCGCTGTCGAAATAGATTTTTCGAATTCGTCACTCCATAAAATATTAATATTTCTCTGAAATACGTCTTTTCAATGTAATTGGGAAAAATTGCCTTGCATATGTTTTAACTAAAGACACTTTGGCAGCTATTCAACATTCCTATGGTCTGTTTCCATTGAATGAGTAGTGAACTATGGCCAACGACATAATGGCATGTTACAGTTTATGATTCATTAGAAACGTTTTGACTAAATGATCATTAACCTTCACCTACTGTGAGGGAGTGTTTTCATTGGGCATGTAGATTTAATACATAAGTTGAAGACTTGAGCGATGGCATCTCTTCTCAAGGCCGTTCGTGTTTCTATGCCGACCTTTAAACACCTATTAATCATCTATTTCGAGTTCTTCTGGCGTTCAGTTTGTTTTTCTTCAGCCAAAGGGGCTCACTTGTGATACATACATATAGTATAATAGAATGAAGCCTAATACATATATCCAAGATATTAAAAAAAAGGGGGATTTTTTTTGTCCTCTCTTGGCACTTATATGATTTGCTTTACCATTATACATGACAGCATTTGGAAAATGTCCAATATTATTATTTTTTTATCTTTAGTTATTCGAGATCCAGACTTTTGAATTTTGAGATTTCTTTTTTCAGTGATATCAATTACAATTGTGTGAAAAAAAGTGGAACTAAATTAATCTTTTGATATAATAGTTTTTTTTTTTTTTTTTTAGTATTGTTTTGTTGTTAAAATATGCTGGTTTTAATTATTTATTTTTTGTTTACAGATTTTAAAAATTCAACTCCCTTACCATCTGGGGCAGAACTCAACATTTGGTACATTTTCTTTTATGTTTTATAATTAATTAAATGTGTGCTATTTATATATGGGCTTCAATTAATACATTAATAGATCTTCTAGAAAAATATTAAACACTGGTGTATATAATTCAAACATTAAAAATTATTAAGAAAAAAAATTAGTTATTTATAAAACACATATTTTATTCTTATATTGTCCCAACTTCAAAGCTAAATTTTAAAACATTGAATGTTTTAGAGCCTCATCTCCACACTTGTGGTTTATTTTTCTCATGAATATTTATTGAATATTTTTCTGATGAATTTTAAATGAATATTTTGATAATTTATTTAATGTATTGTATAAAAGTTATTTAAGAAGTTTAAAATCTTTAAATTAAATTATCATTCATTTGAAAGCTAAGAAGCTATTTACAATAATAATAACTAGACATCAAATAAAATTTTAAATGACACTTATCAAAAGACTTTGCAGTTTTGTTTTTGAAACAGTCATTAGAAAGAAAAAAAGATTTGCTTGTACCTAGATAATAGTAATAATAAATATTTTTCTTTAGACAGTATCAGTACTTTATAGGAATTTTTGTTATTATCAACAATATAATTATATAATATTATCTATTGTAATATATTAAATGGAGCCAAATTAATCATTTGATTTGAAATTTGATAACTATTATTTTTAATAATTCAATAATCTATCTCCTTAAAATTTGATATAATAGTTTTTTTTTTAATTTTGTATAGTTTTGTTGTTAAAATATTTTTGTTTAAATTATTTATTTTTTGTTCACAGATTTTAAAAAAATCAACTCCCTTCAGGTTATATTTTCCTTTTAATTATCTGAATGAAAATTAAGAATAGTTTTAGAAACACAGTATGATTAATTAAAATGGTACTTAGTAACTTATTTTTCATTGTAGATTTGTTCAATTTTTCAAGTACTCTCCTAGAATGAAAGTCTGTGCTTTATAATAACAATTACAATAGTACTCTTACACCATGGGGAAACAGAACAGCAAGCTCAAACCAGAAGTCCTTGAAGATTTGCGCCAAAATACAGAATTTACTGATGCTGAGATTCAAGAATGGTACAAAGGTTTCCTTAAAGACTGTCCAACTGGACATCTCTCAATTGAGGAATTTAAGAAAATATATGGGAACTTTTTTCCTTATGGTGACGCGTCAAAATTTGCGGAGCATGTGTTCCGCACTTTTGATGCCAATGGTGACGGAACTATTGATTTCAGGGAATTTTTGTGTGCTCTAAGCGTCACGTCTCGTGGAAAATTAGAGCAAAAATTAAAATGGGCATTCAGTATGTATGATCTAGATGGAAATGGATATATATCTCGTCAAGAAATGCTAGAAATTGTTACGGTAAGTTAGGTTTTTTGTGTAATAACATAAAAGTTATTAACCAATAACTTTTATAAGTGATATAGTGATAATTTCAATTATGCATTGAGTTAATTAATTACAGACAGAAAGCAGTATGTCTTTTTTTAATTCTGTCTAAATAAAATATTATGAAAATTGTTAAAAGTACAATAATTTTTTTTTAATCTTTCATAAAATGTGCCGATTAAATAAATTTTTGATTAATGAAGAATTGTTTTATGGATTTTTAAGTAATTACCTTTTGAAAAGAAACTTAAAATGGAAAGAAGCTTCCCACCATTAACAGATGCTTAAATTTTACTGCATGATTTTTCAAACTTGTTAATTTCTCAAAGATATATGGATAGTCAGTAGGAGCTGAATTGAAATCTGCTGTTTTTCTTAAATGCGATTGTTTCAGTAATAATATTTATTTTATTTATTCCTCATAGTAATGTTGATAGTCAGTTTTTTATAAAGTGAATCATATTTGTACCTTTTTATTACCCAATACCATGCTAAAAATTAATTATTATTAAATCTAAACAACAAATATAATATAATAAAAAATTTAATTTAAAATAATTATTTCAATGTTAAATAGTTGTAATGGTAATGATGTTTTTGTAACATGTTGTTACTAATAGTTTTTCAAAAATAAGTTGTTATAAGCTGGACAATTTTTAGGGAAAGTGCAATTACATTTATAGTTAAATACTAGTTATTTAAAAAAAAGATTGATGCATATTCTATGCTTACAACAACTTGAGAATAGAGTGTGTTTATTCTATTATGTAATAGAATAAACACACTCTATATTTAATATTTCTATTGTCATCTGTCTGAATCTAGGGTTCATGTGGGCATTAAAATATATGCCACATATATAGTACACAGGTAAGTATAATCAGAGTTAATAGGTAAAAATACTTATCAAACTAGCAAACATCACCATATTTTTATTGTTAGTTTTCTCATATCTAACTTTTGTAGTCATTTGCCATCACATTGTGTTTGTTTCTGGAGATGGAACATTCAAAGTTTAGCGCCATGGTGTCTTCATTATTTGAAATGATTTTAAATTAGTTTGTCAGGATACGAAAAATAAAATCTGTATTTGTTTAGGGGGTTTTTTTTGTAAAAATTATCAATCTGCTATAAATGGATATACTCCTTGTGATGGCTTCATTTGTAAATTTTGTAAGAAGATTTCTTTGTGATTAATAATTAAGGTTTCCAATTAGTTGTTACCTTACTAACCAATTTTTATCTTAGATAAAATCTTAGTTGATTTTTCTTGCCTGTTTTTTTAAGTCCAACAAATTGATCTGCAAGTATTTCCAGAAGTAAAGTTCGCAGATAATTTATCCAATTCATTTAGTAAAATGTTGAATGCTAGTGAAAAATACAAAAGTGTTTTCAACCGTTGAAATCATACTAGTAAGTAAAATTAAAAAGTATTTAGGTGGAAGAGTTTGGTTATAGTTATGTACAGTTCATTTTCAACACTAGTGTTGGATTTCTCTGTCCTAAAAAATATATTTATTACTGTCTTGCATGATGATGAAATTCAGTGCTTCTTTCATTCTAGATCTATTATTAAACTTAATTATGTTTTATAACTATTCTCCTTTTGTAAGTATATATTATTTCTTTATTACTGTATTATCAAATGGACAGTTACTCAACTGATTTTTGTACTTTGTAGTGATATTTGTAATTAGATGTTATTTTTAAAAATAGTCACTTATGTTAGTTCTAATTATTTGGTGGTGTTTTAGGAGCATAAGAAATATATTCATGTTTTAATTCAGATAAGTTCTTATTGTATTTTGTATCATTAGGCTATTTACAAAATGGTTGGCTCTGTTATGAAAATGCCAGAGGATGAATCTACACCAGAAAAGCGAACAGATAAAATTTTCAGACAAATGGACAAAAATATGGATGGGAAACTTTCCCTTGATGAATTCATTGAAGGTGCCAAGAGTGACCCATCTATTGTAAGGTTGTTGCAATGTGACCCCCAGTCATCGCATTGACCTTGTCAAGCACTCTTGCATCCCATGATTCTTCACAGCCTGGCTGAGCTCACTTCTGAAAGTGCCCTCTCTGTAATACAAAATGTTAATGCATTGCTACTGGTAGACAGCAGTGCTGATTTGCCTTGCAGATCATTTTCAGTAATAACCTTTAAGACTGAAATGATTCAATAAATACAGATTTTAGTGATTCTTGGAATTATGGGATGGAAGCCTTCATTATTATATCTTAAGAAAATAATAAATCTTATGCTGTTTAAAATGGGCGAGGGAGTATTAAATTCTATTCATTCTGTATACATTCTCTGAGTTACAATGGAACCTTTTATTGAAGGCTATTCTGCTCTGAAACTTGATAATAGAAGAAATTTGCACTTTTGTGATGTGTTTTGTAATTCACAGTGTTTTATATAGTGTTTTGTTGTGTCACTGCCGAAAATTTCTGTCTCCTTCTGCACAATGTCATTTTACAGCCTCAATGTATTTACCTTTTTTTCTGATTTATATGTGTGTGTGTGAAACGAGCTTTTATAAGTATGTAATTTAAAGTGCATCAAACGTGTCTCAAATTCTTTTCTCCTTAATTTTAGCATAATTAATTTTTCTCTCGAATTATTATTATTTTTTTTCCTTTCTGTATTCAAATATACATATGTTGCTTACAAAATTTTTGATATGTACTTCAAAAGCAATAAGAACTATTTAGACATTTTAGAAAGTATATACTTTGGGAATGAATTAAAAATTTATGTATAAAATTTAGTCTAAAAGTTTTATTTTGATGGAGTAATGGTAATGTTATATAACTACCAGAGTTAACTTGAAACAGAAGTAAAAATGATTTTAACAATAGTACTAATTGATAATAGTCTCTTGTACATCTGGCTTTGTGCCTGAATCATATATTTTGAAATCATACATTTCAAATAAGTAGCAGGCTATGTAACTATAAAAAACATAGTTAGGACTTCATAGGTGCTACTATTTATTTACATCAGGAAGAAAAATAGAATTAAAATTATAAGCACAACTTCATCTTTTAAAGAGAAATGCTGTGAAACAAATCTACATAAAATTCACTATTTAGTAATAAAAAAACTTGAGGTTCTTGTGATTTATGCAAAAACAAAAAAAGTAAAGTAATAAAATTCATGTATTCATAGTTCAGTCATGAAATTCATTTAAATATATTTCCAACTATCTGCTTTTAATTAAATTTTCCATTACTATAAAATTCTTAAATACCTATGAATTATAAATGATATAGTACATGACTTCCTTTGTATCAAATAATTAAATTTTCAAGTTAAGGTTATAAAATTTATGCAATTAGCAAATATAAATAACTTTTTTTTTTCTCTCCATCTAAAATATTTCTTTATAAATAAATTTGTTATTACTTGCATTAAGTAGTGTGAATGTGTTGATAAATTTAAACTTGCATCATTCCATAAAAGTCCAGTTCTATCTCCATTGTTAATTTTTTGTAATAGTTTGCATTTATGATACGTTAAGTCATGAGACTAATTACTTCTTACATCATAACTGTATGATCGACCAAATTTGGCTTGTAGAATAGGTATTTTTTATACTCTGAAAAACCAAACAATGAATGTGAAATTTTGTTAGGATTTGTAAAATGTGATACATGGAAGTCTATTGCATACTTTTTCTCTTGATCTCTTCTATCTTCCACCTTGTGTACTTTAAATATTATTAAAAATACATGCTTATAGAATATCATATATTACTAGTGTTAAGTGGAAATACATATTTTAGAACTAAAATGTTTTGTCAGGAAAAAAAAAAAAAAAGCATGGTTTTTATTTAGGAGTGAGAAATTACAAGGTTTAAAAAAGTTGTGTGAGCTAAAATAAAATGCTAGTTACATTCCCATGCCATGTATTTTTATAAAACTAATTTGGGGATATTATGAATGAATACTATGCACATGAAATGAAAGACAATCTATTTGAATGCCCAAACTAGACCGGTACAAAATTAACTGCATGTCTTTACTTAAATTATCTTCTTGGGATAAAGGTATTTGTTTTGTATTGACTACTTATTTGACATGAAAAATGTGTATTTTTGGGGGAAATTTCTATATTGACTATGTTTTTGTATATATTTGTTTTAAAAACACATTTATGTACAATCTTTTATCTACAGTATCTGTCACTATTTATTTTACATTCCCTAAACTAATTCTTCATATTGTTCATTTATGATTTAACCCTTTAAAATATTTTGTTTACATACTTTTTCGGCAGATGCATGTCTGCCTAAATATTTTAATTTAAATGGAATTTTTAAAGCAAAATTCAAATGCACAAATCAAATATATTATTTTAAAATTATAATTACTAGCTCATTCAATAAATTGCTCAAGTAATCCCAGAAAGAGTTTACATTTTAATTAGAAGTTTTGCTAATAAAAATATACTTTGCATATATTTGAAATTAGACCTAAAAAAAAAAAAAAATCAAAGTTTTGATTAAATGTGGTGTGTTTATACGCATCTGCAAATTTAATGTTTTTTTTAGGTTAGTGGAACAACTTTTGCTGTGACATTTGTGATCTGTACTTGAAATAGTATTTAAATCAAAATATGTTTTCTAGCAACTGGCACTTGCCTTAATTATTTGTCACTAACATGGCTGAGCCTATTCAGCATTAGCCAGAGTGCCCCAGGAATTTGGAACACACTTAAGGGAGGAATTAATTGGTTGAATTTATTTTAGGTTGCCATCCTCATTAGGGAAGCAGGCTATTAAATATAATATATGAATTGTTTGATTTTAAGCTGATCTAAGAAATGCAATTTATTTTAAAACACATTCTTCTTTTATCTACTGTAAAAGTAAGGATATATTTTAAATTTTCTCATTGATGCTTTCTATAAGTTTGTATTGTGACAGGTACTGTATTTATCATCTTGCTTGTTTTTCATTTATAACAAAAGATTTCTGTATTTTTGAATGAAGTGCTGGTTTTGAAGTGGATGTTTCTCAAAAAGTGACGCATGAATCAAGATTTAAATAAAATGTTTAATGAAAATTAATTTTCATATTATAACATACATATAATTGGATAATAATGTTATATTATACATATGTATATGAATATTTCAGTGCCTGTCGAAAACAAAGTGAATTGACGAGATGCCATTACTATGCAAATAGAATAGTGTATTGAAAATCGAGTCAATTTAGCTTTGACTATTATCTTCAGACCCAGTGATAAAAATTATATATAGAAAAATTATTCCTTATGAACTTTTATAATTTTAGGATAAAACATATTATTAGTAAAAATTTATTAATTGAAAGTATATATGCATATTTGAATTTTTCGTTTTGATTTCTTTTGGTTTTTATATTTATATATATATATATATTCTTGTAAATGTTTCTAAACTAGCTTTTTTGTTATGTTTTTCATTCTGTTCTCTATCCCTGTGCTTTAAATATTTTTATCTTTGGTGTTGTTTGACTTGTTGGTTGAGGCAAAGCCAATGGTTTTTGATTTTATATATATATTTAATAATTTGAGATTTAAAGGCTTATTATTTTGCTTTTTGTAGTTATATGTTGGGAAATATATTTTTATTTACAGTTTTTCTGATGCAGTTTACACTAAGTTAAACAAAACCATTTCATACAATTTATTCATTTTATTTTAAGAAAGCTATTAATTAATGAAAGTTTATTAATAGGTAGGTATATCAATGATTTTTTTTTCTTTATAAAGTAAATCATTTTCTTATGTTTAAGTTGCAAGTTTGAAAAGCACAATTGCAAGAAAAGTCTTTTTTATGAAATGTACTTTATAAAAGCAAAGAACTTTATATTTAATCTTTGTATTAAATTTTTATTTCTCTATGTGTAGTAGTATTACTTTACGATGAACTTGTGTTTTTGTGTCTAATTTCCTCCTCACTTGTTCACAATTTTGTGTGTATATACATATTATCTGTAATAATTACATATTTCTGTCCATTCATCAAATGAAATAAAATTGTTCCTTCTTTCTTGCAATTTTTGATACTTGTTTAATATTATTTTTATCATTGTAGCTTTAATTATAATAATTTAAAGAAAGTGAGTTAATTAAGATTCTTTTGCAAATGTTTGGCTCAAAAATTAGCTAGACATATTAGACTTGAAATATGTATTGTTATAATTCAAATTATAAAACTAAGGGGGAAAAAACCCAGTCATTTTTTATTATTGAATTTTAATTATAGCATTGGTTATAAGTTATAGTAATTGAATCATCTTATAGAAAAATAATTTTTTCTTAATATTTTTAATTAAAATAACAGCAAAACACCACATTGTTTGCATATTATTGTGCAATGCAGCTAGTAACCTCTTTAATAATTTGTCAAAAATAATGATGAAATGGAACATTTGCAATAGTGAAAATAAGTAAATCGATCATATCTGAAATGTAATTATATATTGTCTAATAAGCATTACAAATTTTAATAGTAAATTATTTAACTTAATATATTCTATAATAGACACTTTTATTATTTCAATAAAAAGCCTGTGACCTTCATTTCACTTGCAAAAAATGTCCGTGGAACATAAAATGTTAAAAATTAAATGTGTGTGGCGAATTGACTTATGCTGCATTTGTTTATTCATTTTTTAATTCAATTATTTTATTTTAGTGAAAGTGGTATTTAAGTAAAGAGGGGGGGGGGTATTCAGCTGATTAAAACTGAATTGTGTTGTGGTTCAAGTCTCTAAAAGATGCTATAAACATTGAAACATAGTATATTTAATGATCTTTAAGTGCTAAAACATTTCTTTGCAGAACATAATATAAAATAGAAATAAATAAAATAATTATGCTAGGAATCATAAAGCATCTAATACTTTCGGTTGCTTTTTTTCTTTCTTGATCCAAGGCTTCTGGTGCAATTGGTTCTCCTACCATGTAATGTTTACCTGTTTTTATGATTTTAACAGTTATACACTCTCCTAAGAATTCATCTCTTTTTGGAACTAGTACCTAAATAAAGATTGCCATAATTACAAAAAGAAAATCTTAATACAAATAATATATGAAACTATTTAATGTAAAACAATATTAACAAAATTTTTGTAGTGAAAAAATCTTGCGTAAGATGCAGACAATTCGTACCTGTATTTACATAATAGTAAGGTTTGATTTTTTGATGCCTTAGTAACTAATAAAAAAAAATATGCATTAAAATGGACAAAAACTGAAAAGAATCTCCACATAAGAATTAACTGTAAGTATAAAATTATTTACCTCACTAATGTCATAAAAATAATCAAAACCTCTATCTAAACATGCAAGGTTGTTAAATTATTCTTTTAAAATATAAGATATATTAAATTTTATCATTAAAAGAAAATTTAAATTCAGTTAATGTTCATGTTTCATTATTATGAGGCTGCTTTATTACTCCTTTTTTTTATCAATAAAATGTTTCTTAACTTGGCTTATAAATTTCACATAATCTAGCATACTTTAATTGTGAAAAATCTTCCAACATAATCAATTACTATTATTCAGTTGTAAATTTTTTAATGGGGATAAAATTTTAATAATTTTGTAAGAAAAATAGCCTTTTGTCAAAATAAGTGGTTGTATATTTTTATTTAGACTAGAATTGTAATTTTATTGCATATTTGTATTCTTGGTATTTATATAAATTTTATTTAATTGAAATCAAAGTTTTAACCCGATTTGCAGGAGTTTACACATGCATGGTTTTCATCTCCAAAATCTATTTGAATTCGGTTTGCATGACTTCAAAAGTATTACTGTACAGAAAGATTTAGTTTACTTACCTTTTGATATTCTTAATTATTAAAGTCAAAAGTTATAATAAGTAACTCAAAGGTACTAATTCATTTTAAAATGAAAATGAATTTGATTTCAAATGATATTGGAAAAAATTAACTATTTATAATCAATTTTTAAATTAATAACATTTGTAATAGATTCACACAATTTTTATGCATGTGATCAAAAGCATATGAAATTCAATAATTTTATAGGTTAATATAACAAATTATTAAACAATTAAAGTAAGTATTTTTACCTGTTCATAATATTTGTTATGTCCAACATAATGTTTCTTGTCATGTGATATCTCCGTCACAAGAACATTTTGAATAGAACCTAAGTTTTTATCATAACATGTGTATGATTGAAAATATTCACTTAAGGCTTTTGTTCGTTGTTTAACCTACAAGAAAATTGTATAATAAATAACACATTTTATTATAAATTTAAAAGCGTGATTATAAAAAAGTTCTGAAAATTCGTTAAGTTAAAACAATATTGCATCAAAATATAATTTTAATTAACTAATTTGTCTTTAATTTAAAAAGAAATTAGATGCATGTTGCATATTTCTATGTAGTGAAAAATATTGCTTTAATATTATTTTCTTTAGAAGTGTTTAATTTAATATTATTTCACTATTTTTAAAATTTAACAAGCTATAGCACTATATTGACAAATTAATTTTATATATATTCTATATATTTAATTGCTTGCACATTTTATAATAAGTTAGCTACTCTATTATAACTTCTTCATGGTTATAAAAATATGCTTAATGTACAAATACATATAATTAACAACATTTTGAAATAAGTTTAATTTGCCCATTTTATCTAAATATTGCATTAAATAACATCTTCTCCTTTAATTATTATATGTATGGCCATAAAAATTAGCAATCTAAAAACGAGTTATTAAAACTGATTAAAGTTTTGCATTTATGTTTGCAATGTTGATAGAAGTGATAAAATGAAAGTAAAAATCATTTATTGCTGGAAAACTCACAAAAAAAATATAGGGTCTAGTATCTCATTGGACCATCTTTAACTTGAATGCAAGAGTGGAAAAACCAAGAAATGGTTTTTGTAGCAGTTTTCAGTGGTTTCGTAGCAAGGCAATTTACATTTTTGTAGTAGATTTCATAGCAGTATATTTTTATATTAACACATCTTCAGAATTCAAAGCATATACTAATTAATTTTATATTATTTAGCAGTCGTATGATTGATAAATAAAATCGCACTATTTGTACTGCAATTAAATTTAAATCAATCATTTTGTATGATATTCGAAATTCAAAACGAAATTAATTTATTGATGTATTTATAAGAAGAAAATTATAATCAGAATCGAATGTTAAAAAATGATTTTTATTTAATGTATAGATAATAAAATAATTTTTTAGTTAATGTATATTAATAGATATATCTATTATTGAATTGAGCACATTTCAGTACTGGATGTATTTATTAATATTCTTCAATGGCTAACAATTATTCTTTATCCTTCTTGCAACTTTGAATATTTATAATGGATTTCGTATAAAAATATTATCAAATTATTTAATAGAAAAAATATATTAAATTTTTCTCTGAATTTTGTTTTAAATTAAATATGTTATTTAATTAAAATACGAATTATTTTAAATAAATGGTAGTAAAAAAATAAGATTAATTTAAAAGTATCAAATAATATACGACCTTTTGAGTAAGGAAAAAACCGATTATATATTTACAATAAGTTATTTCTATTTGTATAAGCAAAATGGTGTTTTTTAGTTTTAAAATTAAATCTATCCAATTTTAGAAAAAATACAAAATGTAGCACAAAAAACACCAATATCTCATGCATAAGGAAAACTAATAATAATTACTTATAGATAAAAAATGGATGAACGCCATAAATATGTTTTTAAATATTATTTAATAAATCTTATTTTTGAGAATTTTAATGTTTCTAGATATAACGGTTAGATTTTTTGTAGAAAAAAATGTGCTTAAGAAATTCAGTTCAAGTAATAAATGGGAAATAAAGAATTGCTGTAATACTTAAAATGAAAGATTACAGTTAATTTTAAAATTATTAAACAATATCCAAATTTTTAAATAAGATAATAAATAAAAAAATTATGCTTGTTGGTGAATTTACAAATGTAAAATATTAATAAAATTTGCAATTAATTTGAATTAGTTGATATTTTTTTCTCTCTAGTGGGCATGCTCACAGGAAACATTGTACCTATTGCGCATCTGTAAATATTGCACTATTCCTATGAGTATGCGCACTAGGAAGAAAAATATCGGACGATAAAAAAACGTTATGCAAAAACTACTGTAGAAACATTTAGTATTATAAGTTCATAAGCGAATTATTTATCCTATTTGTTCCTATAAATAACAATAGATTGCGCCACAATATCGCCTCGAACATTAAAAAATTTTCACCTTATTACAAATGTTGACGTAACTAATAAATCCTATCGCCAGCAAAAACGTCATAAAAACGAAACTCGTATAACATTGGTTGATTCTCTTACCCCCTCTCTAATAAAGATCTTATAAAATTAGCTTATTCATATTAGACTGTTTTTCTGGGTTACTAAATCAAAATAACGAAAATATCTAATTTTTAATATAAAATTTGTCGTTTTTGTAGCAAGGCATGAATTTTGGAGCAGATTTTCCACCCCTGTTGTAAAAATATCCTCTTTCAGAAAAAATATATGCAGCTGCAAGGATGAAAAGGGAATGCAAGGAATTTACATTCCTTCATACAGACTCTGGTCATATTGTCACTGGTGACGTTAGAATTGTTAATGATTTGAAACATAGAGATATTCCTGTTAAAGGATCAAAATTCAGACCAACTTAATATTAAAACTTTTTGTAGATGAGTTAGAATTTGTCTAAGTTACTTAATATTATATCTCATCTACTCCCATTGGTTTTTCATTAAGTGGAAGAAGAATCTTTATAAATAAATAAAATCTTCCAGATTTCACTTTTTACAACTACAGTTCATTAATAAAGGAAATAAAAAAAAATGTCCAGAAAATATTTATTAATACATCAATCGATAAACTCTCCAATAAAAAGAAGCGTATAGTGAAGCCTTCATCTATAAGCTATATTACTTCAATTTGCTAGACAAATACAATTATGCATGCAATTCTATAAAAATAACTTGTAATGTGGTGAGTAAAGAAATCTGCTTTAAAATCAATAACCACTTCATCAAATTTCCTTATGTAACATTATATCTAAAACTCCAATATCACCAGTATTACCTCTACATATACGGATAAACCAGGCAAAATTTTTAATTTTCTTTATATCATTTCTAATGCCATCATGACAGATTCATACACATGGATTATTAACAACAATAAACTTGTTTTAGAATTTTTAAATGGCTCCTTAAACAATATATCTTCTATTAAAACCATTGATTTTATGGATCTCTTTGCCAGCATCCCTGTTAAAAAAACCCTCCAAGACCCTTAAAACTCACTGCACTATTGCTACAGAAATATTTTAAAAGTAAACAATTAGTGGATAAAACTCTGCATTTTCAATAATTACATTGACTATAATCTTAACATCCAAGCTCAAGGTATTCCACAAGGAACTAAATATTCATCAATACTAGCTAATAGTTACCTATACTGCTTTGAAAAAAATTATGAACATGCTAAACATACTACTTGGAAAATAATTCACAAACATGCTTTTTTTAGATATGTGGATGATTTAATTGTTTTGAACCATAAAATTTACCATGACATTTGTTCAATAGGGCTTATTTTACAAAAGGCTAATACCAATAACCTTTCAGGTGATTTTCTTGATATCAAGATTAACATTCATAACTTGCAGCCAATTTATATATTTGATAAAAGAAAAGAATTCCATTTCACTATTTAGATTCAATGAAATGGAATTAATATATAATTACACACCACTAAACAATTTTAGCTTTTTAAACTAACACTGAAATTTTCAAATTTAACATCAATTTTTTTATTATTTTGCAAAAAATAATGCAATTTTTAGCTAATTACTCATGCTAATATTTACAATCGTACAATAGAACACTATTTATGGAATTAAATTACCTTATTAGAACGATATAGTTATTGAATTTGTCCAAAAACCAAGAAGTATTCATGCATGATATATGTTTCTTTTTAAATAAATTAATATAGCATCAACGTTTATAGAATTAGTCCAGTAAAACGTAACGTAAGCTCGAATCCTGTTCCAACTACAGATCGCCAAAAAGGTTTTTTTTTTGTAAGCAATAGAAACAAAAAAAAAGAGGAGGGAGTGTAACTATGCATAAATTCGGGAAATCAGATGAAGGATTAATTTCTCCACACTTTAAAAGAATGTCAAGAGGAGGGAAAGTTTGGGTGAGAATACCAGCCAGCAAAAACCTTTTTAACGCTAGCAAAAAAGTCAAAGAATCTCATTGCTATTTTCAACAGAAAAAGAAACATCAACAATAAAAAAAAAAAATTGTTAAGTGATGAAAAAACCATGGTTAAATTTTTTTGAGTTTTCAAAATCTATGTTAAGATATAAATTAAGTTTTGTTATTTTTCCAATATATTTAGATTTGCAAGCTGTACAGTATTATCAATTTCTTTTGGTGGTCACAAATTTTCTCTTTAATTTTGTAAAGCAACAGTAATTCATGTTCACTTATGCTTCTTTACTTCAAACCTCTCCCTAAATATTTCAGAAAAACTAAATTTCCTTGTTAATATGAAGGATGACTAAAATTTTAAAGCTTTTATTAATGAAATGAAAATTGTACAGTACGACCTCGAAAATCCAAACTTCAAAACAGGGTTACACACTTTTTTTTCGACCAATGAAAAATCCATTTTGCTGGATGGTATTTTGAAAATATGGACACTATTCTTAAAAGTTTGGGGGGAAAGTGGAAATTTTCAATTCCCCCTCCCCTATGCTTTTACGGACTAGCCTTACGTTTCAAGCGGTTTTACAATTTTGCCTCTCTTTTCCATTCCCGAACGTGGGAACTTAAGCTGGGAAAGAAGGGGGGGACCTGCAGCATGTAAAGTGGGGTGGAAGTGATCATAAAAAAAAGGGTTGCTGTACATATTACTGGAACCACAGCCATTTTAGCATTAGTCATCTTGGCATAAAACTAAGGTTTGACAATGGAGGACTAATTATAGGATAATCCCCACTTTTCTTTTGTTTGGCTCTGGAATATTTCATATTGACATTCAAATTTTCCCGAAAAAAATTCCAATTTTTTTTTTTTTTCCTCCAGAAATTCCCTGGCTTTACCCAGTTTTCTTTGATTGTTATCAAATTTCCTAACTTTTCCCAGGTTGAGTGGCCACGTTGGCAAATAAACTTACATTTCCATTATTTCTTAAGCAAAAGCTAACAAAGTAAACAACTTTCTTGAAATAATTTGAAGAAAATATTTTGACACATACCTCATTTCCTGGGACTCTCTTCATTTGAGCAGCTGGTGTACCAGGTCGAGGAAAAAACTGATTTATAAATAGTACAGGGAAATGGAATTCTTTTACTAAATTCATTGTTTCTTGGAAATCCTAAAAAAATTGTATAATGTTATTAGACCTTTGTAATAATATTATTTCACTTTGAAATAAAGCAAAAGAAAAAAAAAATCAATGAATATTCAAATGAAATTTACATCAATTTTTTAACAAAAAAGTAAATAAAATAATTCTATAAAAATTTAATCTCATATTAATTATATGATTTATTTGTGGAATAACCAAACATGAAAAAGAAATTGACAAATTTTTTAACTCTGCAAAATATGGTACAATATTTTGAATATTATGTATATATTTGGCATAAATTTAATATTTACAGTATATTTTATATGTTATATTTCATACAGAGCCCTTTTTACTTCCATATTTAAGGATTAAAAAGGTTTAATTTTAACTTTAAAAAAATTTTTCTTTCTTTAGTTTTGTCATGATTTATTTATGAGAACTAAAATTTGACATATTATTTCATTGCAAGTATAAACCATTTTATAAGCAATGAAATTACAAACATTTTTATGTTTTTTGCTGAAATAAATTATCGATTTCATTGAATTTGTAAATAGCAACAGTAAAATATCTTTATAATTGAAAAGTCTATTGAAACATTTAAATCATATTTCCCTTGTTGCTAGAAATGGCCCGATTATCAAAGGATTGACTTTGAAAGAACCTTTCTTGTGTTAACCCATTCAGAGGCTTGAATGAGATGTAGACAATTGGGCTATTCTGGGCTTAAAAAGATCATGTCAATCCATTGAAGTTAAGGAAAATTATTCCCCATTCTCATATATTCACCTTGTTGCAAATAGCTTGATCGTAAATGGGGTCAACACAATGCATGTCTTGTGCTGAGAGAAAAAATGAACAGCCTAAGAGTTTGTTTCTACTTTTTTTTCTTCTGGATATTGGAAATAGCTACAATTTCAAAATATCTTTGTTACATATAATTTCAATTGTTAATTTTCAAACATTTGATAATTTCCTTGAATTATTTTATGTGAAGCAGGAAAACACACCCAAAATATCCCTGACACTTTGAATTGCAAGAATGAAAGAATTTCAAATGCAAATCAGTTTAACTGGAGGGTGACTATTTGAGTAGTGTCTTTGGAAAACATTTTGGTCACTAAATGGTTAAGATTACTACCATTTTTTAGTATACGATTTCACTATAATTTCTTGAAGAAAGCATATTAAAAATTTGTGAAAATATTACTTAATTCATCATAAAGTTTTCATTACTGTGCTACCAAAATTTAAACTAATTATTTTCTTGATATAATAGTTTAATCAAATGCTGATATAAAAATCTTGTTAATATACAAAATAAAACATACAATACAATTTCAAATATTTTTACCTCAGTTGTTTCTGTTGGGAAACCACAAATTATATCTGTTGCTATGGTAATTTCAGGCACTCTAGAATAATATAATTTAGTAAATCAATAAACAAAATTTGTAAGTCAATGTAAAAATAACAAATTCAAATATGTTAGCATCAATAATAGTTATTATTGAATACTGAAAAATAATGCTTTGTTAGACCATTTCAAAAAAAAAAATCATTTTTTAAAATAAATTACTTATAATTACAAATGGTAATATTATTATTATAAGAAGTTTCTCATAATTTTACTTAAAAAGTAATTGAAAAGATAATTTATTTTAAAAATATTGTAACATTAAAATAATTCTCATTCATAAATAATGGATATAAATTAAATGAATGAAAAAAAATCATTTATATATTTCAACAATAATAAAATTTACATATAAAGCATGTTTAAATGATTTTTATAACATGCTCCCTTTGCCCATAACAATATTAAGCAAGTGAATATTTAAATGGGAATTATTGACGAATGCAGCTGTAAGTTATGTTGTAGTTAAAAATTGGGAAGCCTTTAATCAAAATCAATGTTTCATGATATCTGTTATTTGTTTTGACGCATCTTTCAATTTTTAGATTAATCTTATTATTATGAATTGCAACTTGTTTTATAAATTTCCTCAGTTGATAGAAATCAATTGTTTTATTTGTTAAATATCAACCCATTATAAAAGTAAAATGAAAAAAAAAAAAAAAAAAAAAAAGTTACACACAAAGATTGAATTTGCAACTACTCAGTTCTTGATGATTCAAAAGAAAAATGTAAAGTTCCGAAAGGTACAAATATGTTAGCTGCAAAACAATTTAAGTGTAACAGAATGACAACAACAAAAATTTGGAAATGTGCTTAAAAAATAATTGTTAATGTTAATCATTTGAAAAAAAAAAAAAAAAAAAATTGGATACAAATACAAATATTATGGAGAAAAACTTAAGACATAATTCTCTCAGCAGAAGAGGCATCATAAGATCAACAGAATCTAAATTATTCTGAATTTTGAAAAAAGGAAAACTCATAAAATACAGAAATCCATATTTATTTTAAGCTCACACATACAAGGAAAGCAAAACTTTGCAGTCAGGGGATCTTACCTATACGTTTAAAATGTAATAATGAAATTATTGAATGATTCAGAAACTATCTGAAAACTCAAAATAAAAATTAGGAGTAATATTTTAAATATATTTTATAATTTAATATAGTTTTTTGATAATAAACATTATGTTTTAAATTTATTTTCATTTGCTAATAATTATGGACAAATTCATCAAATGATATTATTATGAGACAGAGGGAGTATTATCTATGAGTTTATTATAATTTAATTGTTGGAATATTGAAATTGCAAGAATTCATTATATTTCATATTCTAAATAGATTTTAACAGACAAAAAAAGTTTCACATTTTGAAAAATAAAAATTCAATATTTTTTTTTAAATATGAAATGAAAACTGTTACATTTTATGTATTGATAAGTATAATTTTCATTTGGGTGAAACATAGTAATGATTGCAATGTCAATATTTATATATTAGAGAATATATCATGCCTTACATAAAAGTACAAGTTAGTAATTTTTAAAGAAATGTCTAAGTATTTTATTAATAAACCTTTATAACTATTTTATTCAGATTTATATTAAGTTTTTTTTTATGGAAATAAATACAAACATATTTAAAACTACTTACTTTTCTCTAAGAAAATTGACTACCAATTTGAAATCTTCTATACAATATTCTCTTTTCATTTCACCTAAAACATAATCACTTCCAGACTGAACTGGAACATGCAAAAAGGAATAAACTCTAGGATGTGAGAGTATTTTAGCTATGTCCTACAAAGATAAAATGCTATAATAAGTTTTATTATACTGCAAAAATCCAATTTAAATTTATCTATTAAGCTAAATAAAAAAAATGGCTTAAATTTTATAGTTAAAAAACAAATTAAATGAAAAATATTTACATTTAATTCATAACTATCTTTTAAAAAATTCATTTTTCAATAGAAGCATAAAATAATAGCTTAAATTTGTATTTTAAAATTATTGACGAATGCATGATTTGTTATGACTAATTATTGTGGTGAGACTAATCAAGTATGTGTACATGATATGGTGTAAAATAAATGAACAATCTATGTATATCTACATATTATAAATATTATTAATATTCCATCGAAAAAACACTATATATTTATTCTATCATAATATCATTAATTAAATTTGACATCTAGTTCATTAGCCACTTCATAAATAGATTTTTGTGTGCATTATAAAAGAAATGTTACTAAAATGTGTTATTTTTTTTATTTTTTTACTTACAGTAGTTGCCTAACAGAAAGTCATTTTTCGAGAATCAATCCTAAAAAAAAATGTGGCCCAAAGATTACTAATATACTATATGAAAACACAAATGGGAAAAAATAGTTGAAGGAATGTAATTGTGAAGCTTAAGCAATATTAATTGAAAATATATTTTTGCTCATACAAATTGCGGAGGGGAGTAATATAAAAAGCTTTAAAAAATTGTCCTCAAAAAATTTAGACATTTACAACTAAAAAATTTATTAACATGATAACACAACTGAGTTTTCATTTCATCTCTTAAAATTGAAAAAATTTGTTTTATTGAAAATTATAAAAACCAAAAGCATTCTATTAAATCTGAAACATTGATACATATGATATTATATGTCTAGAAATGCAGGAAAATACCTATACAATTGGATAATAGTAAAATCCTGTAAAAATAAAATTAATTAACATTTATTATGCTTTTTAGTCTAAAAATTCAAATAATTATAAGTTAAGCAAAACTAGGACCAAAATCCATAATCTTTCAACTCAACAGTTAGGCCAAACCCTAATTGTGCATATTTTTCTATATAAATTTACACAAATTTTTTTTTAAATTATAGACCACCCAATAATTTTGTATAAAAAGGAAGATCAGTGTAAAAATTAAAAAAATAATTAATTTTAACAAAGTGTCAAAAAAAATACTTCTAAATGCTCAAGAATGTACGGTGGGTTTGTCATTCCTAATCGAAGCATACAGTTTTCAGGTATCACTTCAACTAGCTGATAAAGTAGATTTGGTAAAGTTTCTCCAATATCTCTTCCATAAGCACCTGTATCTTCAGAAGTCAGCCAAATTTCTTTCACTCCCTCTAAAAGATGTTTTTTGTAGTTTAATTTTTAATCAAACACTATCTTGATTATTTTATAAGTCAGAATTAAAATCATTAATTATAAGAATTTAAATCGAATGCACCAACTTAAAAAATAAATATATTTAAAAAAATATATCATATAAAATATATTTATTTAAAGTTTTAAAATGAAGATACAAAATAAATATATTTTGAAATAATTCAATTTATTGATAATATATTAAATTCCTAGAAAAAGTTTCAGATATTAACTACTTAAATGCTTATAATAAGTATTTATTTATTATTATACTAAATAATTTTAGAAATTTTATATTAATTGAACTCTAAAATATTGCAGAAATAAAGCTGAATGATAATTTCTATGTATTACTTTTTCATAGTTTTGAAATGAAATAAATAAAAAGATCTATATAAAAATGGCATATAATCAATGCTTTTAAATTAATATGTCAATTAATTTTAAAATTCTTTTAAACATTATTAAAAAAGAATTTAATTAAAAACCTGTAAATGCTTGTTTAGCTCGTTGTACTATTTCTGATACAGGGTAGCTGCCCAATTTTCCTCTAGCATGTTTTGTTTTGCAATATGTACAATGATTAAGGCACCTAAAAGGCATCTAATATTATATAAGAGAAAAGACAATGCAGTTTGATTAATAAAAAATATACGTATAAAAAGTCTGAAATATTAGGATTAAACAAAATCAGAAAGCAAATTTTAACTTTAACAATTTTATCATTCAGATCAGATTTATCTCATCTGGTCATACTAGAAGTTATATATTAAATTTTAAACTTGCAACAATTTGTTTTACAATTGTTTAAAAAAAAAATTAGTAGCATTCATGGATGTTCTCTTCATATTTAAACATTTACATATTAATTGAATCTATGATTCTAAGTAATATTGGATTAAAATTATTCAATCATTAACACTATAAAAATTAAATGGAAAAAAATTTAAATAGTTATTTATGAAATTAGTTTGACATCTTATCATTTTCCCTGAAGCAATACTAAGTGGATTGTTACATTGTTATAACATGGATTGTTACAAGTGGATGGTTACATTGTTGTAACAAACAATATTTTTCTTATCACATCATTTCTTATTTCTATACATTAAAAAAATGTTAAGAAATTACTATATATATATATCTTAATAATATATATATTATATGAACCCATGATAAAAGAAAAGCATTAAAATCAAACAAAACATCCTTAATAAGATGTAACTTTTTAGTGCGAAAATAAGTTTTATTAGCCTTTTAGTAAAGAGCTCTGACAGTTGGAAGTGAAATACTCATTTTATACATATTATGAATACTTCTGAAGTATATTTTAAGTTTTACAATATTTCAAAAGAATTTATTTATAATTCACAATGTGCAATATAAAAATTAAAATATGAATATCTTTCTAAATGGAATTGAGAAAAGCAATACAAAATAAAAATCAACAAAATACAGCTAAATAATTAAGTAAAAATCCAATCACTTGATAGTTTTTAGCAAAATTTTATATATGAGGCTTGAATAAAATAATCTTAGAACAAATTTTTTAAATTTATCATTTAAACAGTAATATCCACATGTGCATGATTACCTTACCAATTAATTTTTAGAGGCATTAATGACAAATGATAAAATACAATATGAAAAATAAAAAGAAAATTGATATTTAAGAAAAAAAAATTATATATTAAAGTAGCATTACATTACATTTTTTGTCTACATAATAACAATCCATTATAAAATTACAAAATAAAAAAAAATCTACAAGATAATTATGTATACAAATTATTTCATTTTCAAAAGGATCATATATTTTACTTGCCCAGTATTTATGGGAATAATTTCAATAAGCTCATTTCTTCTAACTTTTGGAAGTTGCAGAGAAGCACCACCAAGTTTCTTTCCAGAGATTTTCTTAGTACCCAAGAGTTGAACAGAATTTCCTGCATTATTAATTAATGACTTTTATAAATATTGAAAGAAAATAATTATAATATATATTTCAAAAAAGGGTAAATAATATTACATTAAAACCTGTACTTTTTGCTGTGATATGCTGAAAGCAATATTTTTGGATGAAATTATTCTTTGAATATCAGACTATCTTCTTTTATGATTTCCTGGATGAACAAATTGTTTTTTATGCATATTATTAAGATTTAATCTATTAGTAGATATATATAAGCAGATAGATCAAATATTAGCATACACATGCAGTGTGCAAATACTAGGTAAAATTAAGTTATCCCAGAGATCAGCAAAAATCTATAAAGAAGAAGAATCTAAAATCCCTCAATTTTTCTGTTTTTCAAACAATTTCTAAAAAGTATATATATATATACACTGAAGTGACAAAAGTCATGGGATACCTCTTAATATCGTGTCGGCCCTCCTTTCGCCTGGCGAAGTGCAGCAACTCGACGTGGCATGGACTCAACAAGTCGTTGGAAGTCTTCTGCAGGAATATTGAGCCATGCTGTCTCGATAGACGTCCATAGTTGTGAAAGCGTTGATGGTGCAGGATTTTGGGCACGAACAGACCTATCGATGATGTCCCATAAATGCTCGATGGGATTCATGCCGAGCGATCTAGGTGGCCAGATCATTCGTTGGAATTGTCCAGAATGTTCTTCAAACCAATCGCGAACAGTTGTGGCCCGGTGACATGGCGCATTGTCATCCATAAAAATCCCATCGTTGTTTGGGTACATGAAGTCCATGAATGGCTGCAAGTGATCTCCAAGTAGCTGAACATAAGCATTTCCAGTCAATGTTCGGTCCAGTCGCATCAGAGGACCAAGTCCATGCCATGAAAAAACAGCCCACACCATTACGGAGCCACCACCAGCTTGAACAGTGCCTTGCTGACAGTTTGGGTCCAGGGCTTCGTGGGGTCTGCGCCACACTCGAACCCTACCATCAGCTCTTACCAACTGAAATCGTGACTCATCGGACCAGGCCACGGTTTTCCATTCATCTAGGGACCAACCGATATGCTCACGTGCCCACGAGAGTCGCTGCAGGCGATGTCGTTCTGTCAGTAAAGGCACTCGAGTCGGTCTTCTGCTGGAATAGCCCAAGAAAGCCAAATTTCTCCGCACAGTTCTAACAGACAAGTCCCTTGTACGTCCCACATTGATTTCTGCGGTTATTTGACGCAGTGTTGCTTGTCTGTTAGAATTTACGACTCTTTGCAGACGTCGCCGGTTTCGATCGTTAAGTGCAGGCGGACGATCACTGCGCTGTCCATGGTGGGATGTTATGCCTGAAATTTCATACTCTCGGCACACTCTTGACACAGTGGATCTGGGAATGTTGAATTCCCTAACGATTTCCGAAATGGCATTACCCATGCGTCTAGCTCCAACTAACATTCCGCGTTCAAAGTCTGTTAATTCCCGTCGTGCTGTCATCATCACGTCAAAACCTCTTCACATGAATAACTTGAACAGAAATGAAGGCTCTGCGAAAGCACTGCGCATTTATACCTGTTCTACGCGATGCTACTGCCATCTGAAAATTTGCATATTGCTATCCCATGACTTTTGTCACTTCAGTGTATATATATATATATATACAGAGAGAGAGAGAGAGATCGTTTTTGGATGGGATGGACTTAGAAACACATAAAGGTTTTTTAAAGCTAAACATTATTTTGCAATTTGTGCATCTAATTAAATCTCTTAATCTATATAACAATAACATAGGAATAGGAAGAACATAATACAAAAAGAGAGTGAATGACTTATCAAAACAAAATCAATCTCTAAAGTAAAACTGCTAAGTAAAATAGAAAAAGAAAATAAAACATCGAAAAAAAATAGAATATAAAACCTTAATTTGGATAAATATATATATATTTTTTTTTTTCATTTTTAATCGATATATAGTGGCCTGGTGGCTGAGTGATTAGCGCGCTGATGCTTGCAATCACAGGTTGAGTTCAAATCCCAGGGGTGGCACGGATGTTTGTAGTTATTTGGAATTCTCTTTAAACCATAGGTTCTGGTCTAATATGACTGTAGAACATAGGGCTGACAACCCTACTCTGTAAAAAGAAAAACATCTAATGTTTCAGAATCTATCAGTATGCATTAGGTCTTGCTGCACACCATGGGGCAGTCACACCATTGAAGAACTATTAAAGGTTAATATATATAATAAACTAATGGACATATATATAATAAACCAATGTTAATATATGTAATGATATATAATGAACTAATTTTAAAAGGCTATTTTAAAAATCTTAATATCTACAGTTCATTGGCCAAGCAAATGACTATCAAAAATTAGAATATAAACAATTCTTCATGGTTTTAATAAATTTGTTTAATCTTTGTCAAATCATTTTTTTATGAAAAAGATTAGTATAATTTATTTTCATTATCATTTTAACACTGTTGTTATAATTTAACATTACATATACCTTTCAAAGTTTCCTCTACGACTTCAACAACTCGATCTATCTGATGCACTCCAATGATACTAAGACCTTGCAAATAAGGTGTCTTTGGAGCAGCTTGTGATACACATCCAGCAACCACCACAGATTTCCCTTTCTTATGACCCTCCTCAATGGCATTTCGAAAATGGTCCTCGGCTGGATTTTTTACAGTGCAACTGTTTAAAAGCCAAATATCTGCTAATGATTCATCATCTAAAAAAGTAATCAGTTAATAAAGTTTTGTATTAAATTTTCAGTTAAATTATATTTATTTAATATTATTCAAAAAATTAATGAATTTGATTAACAATTATGAATTATTCAATAAAGGATCATGATAATAATAAAATAAATATTTAAATTTGATATGTGAGTATTTAAAAGATATGAAATATTTTTACAATTTAAAATAAAACAAATAAACAAACCTGTGATATTATAGCCATATTCATTTAATAGACCAGCCATATATTCACTGTCAGAGCTATTGTGAGCACAACCCCATGTCTTGACATATACATTCTGTGTTCCTAAAAAGATAAATATATTTAACATGATGTACAAAAATTTTAAATGTCAAAATGAACAGGTATCTTGACAAAAATTGATTTAGTACAAAATTAAATACATTTGTCTTTTTATATTTTTGATCAATATTATTTATTTTTAAGATTAGCATTATCAGAATAGCAATAAATATGATAAATGTTTTTAAAAAAGTCAAAATGTAATCATTCCATTTAATTTAACTCATTAAAAAATATTTAAGAATTTGATCTTTGTAATTTTTTTACAATAATTAGATTTGGCTTAGAAAACGCAATGCAGTAAAACTAAAACACAAAACTTAATAAAGCAGCTTTGAAGACAACGAGAAATTTTTTTATCAATATATGTTGTGGAATAAAGTACTCCATAAATCAGCCTGAAGGATTGAGAGGGCACTGTACCATTCAATAATGTGTACAACATTTCTAAATATTGGACTATGTAGACTATACAATGTTCTTTTTATTAACTGTTCTTATTAAGTTTTGTTATATACTGTAATTAAACATACGTTAAGGTTTAAACCACAAGTGTTTTTATCAAATTCCAAATGTGCAATTTAATAATGTTTATCTTCATTTGTGTAGTACATGAGAAATAAAAATTATATATTGCAAGAATTTTTTTTTTACTTAATTAGTCTCAATTTAGAACCTTTAACTACAGATATAAAAATACTGCTGAAGATTGCATTTACAGCTTTTACTGCAATATACTGAATATCTACTTCATTACATAATAATCGATTTTAATTAAATAACATTTGATATAACTATATGCTTAAATGTTTATGTTTAAAATAGAATTTTAGCAATTTTTTTTAATTCAAAATATAATTAAAATAAAAATATTTCATGCTCCAATTGCATTTCAAAAAAAAAAAAAAAATGTATAATACAATGCTACTTATCATTATTTTTCGCTAATGAAACTTTATCATATTCAATATGTTTATTGAGTAATTAATTACCTTCAAATGCAAATTTCCTTTTATAACCTTTTTCCTTGTTAATCTTATAAGACTGTGTTAAAAATTAATGAAATAAAGGCATTTAAATTTTTTTAAATTTCATTCCTGTAAAATTTTAATTAAGTATGAATTTTAGACATTTTTTTTAAAGATAGTCTTGGATTCATACTTAATTAAAATTTTAAAACAACTATTATTAACAATACAATGAAATAAAATTTTATAATTCACTTTAATATTTCATTTCACTATGATATATTATATATATATATATATATATATAATAATAATAAAGCAAAAGTATTTTAAATTTTAATACTACAAATAAATTTACACATAAAAAATTATTTCCTTTAAATAATGAATTCTCCCATTTATAATAATTTTTATTTATTATAATTTGCCACATTAAAATGGCATTTTTAAATTAATTTCATACAGTCATATTTACTTATTTAAACAAAATATTAACAATTTTACAAGGAAAAACATTAACTGCAAGTATATATTTATATATGAACAAAATCATATATACCTGGAATAATACTATCAGCAACTAAGTCTGGAAGAGCCACATTTTTTCTGGTAACTTTAGCAACAGGACCAGATGCTTTTCTTTGAACTAACCGAACTACTTCTGCTGTTTGTCCTAAATCTTCAATATCAACTTCTTCATTATCTGGATTTCCCATTCTGTGGGTAGAATAATTAAAATCAATATTAACTAATATAATTATTTTGTATAGGTGAATGACCAAGTGTCTTGCGTTCGGTGCTGCAGGTTTCGCGTTCAAGTCCAGGCAGTGCCATGGATGTTTGTAGTGGTTCGGAATCCCCTTTAAACCATAGGTTCCATTGTTCATGTCTAATATGATCATAAAGCAATGTCTTGAGGTTTAGTAAGTTGTTGTGGTTCCTTGCTAAAGTGAAGCTGCATATTATCCTTAGCCATGGTGCAGTTGCCTGCAACAAGGCATTTTGGACCTTATATAGGGTTTCAAGCACCAGCGGGATTAGTAATAACAGATTTATTTTGTATCAGAATGGAAATTTAATAAATAGCTATGTTTTGTATGAAACTATAATTCAGATAAAGAGAAAGAACAGCCTGTTGGGTTCTCAAATTTTGGTTTGAAACCCAACAATTGATATCAACATAAAAGTATCTGGGTTTATGAAAGAAATGGACAGATACATATATAAATGAGAAAATCCTTTCATTGGGCTACAGAAGGAAGGTATGAACCCTCAAGATGCTAATTTTAGAGGCATAATGTAGAGCAATTATTGAATAAATGTGGTTCCCACATCTAACAAAAAATTTATCGATACTCAGCATCAAAAATATAATTGTCTAGCAACCAACAAGCTGAAATTTGCCATACTGAACAGGGCATATTCTCTCTTTATAGATCATAAAAACTATTCCACAAACTTTAAAACTCTTATTCAGGAAATATTAAATGAAACAGTAAAAAGTTTGTTTTTCAAAAGGAACATACTAAGTACAGAACACAATTTCACATGAATGATGTTTCTCACAAATAATTGTCATGTTCAAATATATTATATATATAATATAATATATATGTGTGTGTCATATATGTCATGTCAGTCATAAATGAAGTATAAAAACCTTTGAATAATTTGTATTTCTTGGAGTAACATTTCAAGTTTTTACAGAATTTTTTTTTTTTTTTACATATTTAATTTATTTTTATACATAAAGACTGAGCAATATGAATACTTTTCCATAATACTTAAAAAGCTACGCTTACGTACCACAATACATTATCTGAAAAAAAATCATATTCAGTGAAATACATATGAATGCAAGTTACTTATATAAACTCTTCAGTCTAAAATTACAGACCAGAAAGTAAGCTAATGGCAATTTTTAATTGAAAATGCAACATTCAGATGTAGAGATTAACAATGAAAATCCTGCAGTGCTTGCAGAATATTTTTCTAAATTTTTAACGAATTATAAAAAAACGCAAGAGCACATATATAAATTTTTATTTAAATTTGCATAACAAAAAGTAGAATTAAAATATTCACCTTTTTTTTATTAGTTTTGAGAAAATCAAATACCGCACGTGTAAAACGTAAATAAACAAAGCAAATTATTTCAGTGATGATCGATTCATTAGTATTCTTAAGAATAAAAAATTTAATAGAATAAATTATAGAATACGATCACTTAACGTAAGCTTAATTATGTGTAAATTATTGCACTTGTTTTACTATCTTTTTGAAAGTTATATACTCTATTATAAACATTTATTTCAATGTAGTGCGACAAAATTGGAAAAGATGAAATTTTAAACACCTAAACTTTTAAACGCGGCAGACACGTTCAAAAAAGTTGTTTTAAAAAGAATTTGCTTAATTTCAATAGATTAAAAATCTTCAGTTGAAATGAAAATTGCATGTAAATTGACATTTACTATTTAAAAGCAAAGTTATTTAAGATTTCTGTAAAATTCTCAGAATTTTCTTGACTAAAGAAATTTTCCACAAATTTGATTTAGACTTGTAAAAATAAATAATAATCGAGAATAAAATAGTTATTTTCATATCCTAATTCGAGTAATTTATTCGTATAATAATTGTTTTAAGTTTATCATGAAATAAAACGCCACTAGAAGTAACAAAAAAATTATGGTTATAAAATATTAGTATAAATGAGGATGTAATTAAAAAATTTATTCGGGTGGGCCGATATACAGGTTACCCATAGAATTTAGAATTTAATGTAAGAACAAAGCGCATAACAGAAATCTTGAAAAATATAAAAACTATAGAATTAAAAATGTTTTTCTTTTCTTGAAAAATCACATTATTTTCACTTTAAAATAAAATTGTCTTTACTTTCTCCAAACTATCTTTAAGAACAATTTTACATTATGTAATACTTTATTTACATAATTATCAGCTTATGAAAATTTTTTTAATAAATATTGTGAATAAAAAGGCTCGTGAAAAAAAATGTAAAAAATTTTGGAAGTGGTCAAGAACACGAAAAATGCATCTCTCCAAAACAATGCCCATAATTTTATGGATAATACTATCAATAATTATTTGAAATCCAAATTTTATTTAATAATTGAGATCCGTAATCAAATCAATAATCTCCGGGTAACAAAATAACGATCACACTGTACACTTCTTTTTCCTTGAATACCGATGAGTCTTATGTACCATTTATGCATCCCCGGAACAGCCCACTGATAGATGGGTAGAGGACAGAGCCTTCGGGGAAATTTTTAGAAGTAACTGTCTCGTATTTATGTATCATATGGGAGGAAACCAGAAAAATTCTCACCAGGCAACTTGATTATCGATGCGTGACGCTCTTTCACATACTGTCGCAATCACCGTCGCGTCTCATCGTTTCTAACAGATGGACTGAAAGGTTCGTAAAGCTTCGATGGCACTACTAGTATTAAATCCATGTATTTTTTAGTTAGCCCTAACCTTCAAAAGACACGTGTATAAATTTGACAGCTGTTGAACTATTAGTATGCGAGTTATAACATTTTTAGTGTTCATCCCGTGCAGTCCACTCGGCTGACTGTCGATCGGACTCCGGTGTGATATGATGGAGCCATGTTTCATCCATTGTCACACATCGACGCAAAAATTCGGGTTTTTTACGATTGAACAGCTCCAAACACTGCTTAGAATCATCAATTCGTTGTTGTTTTTTTGGGTCGATTGTGAGCTCGCGCGGCACCCACTTTGAACAGAGCTTTCGCATATCCAAATATTCATTCACGATATGTCCAACACGTTGCTTTGATATCTTTAGGGTCTCAGCTATCTCAATCAACTTCACTTTAGGATTATCAGAAATTATTTTGTGGACTTTTTTTGATGTTTTCGTCGGTAACAGCCTCTTTGGGGCGTCCACTGCGTGCATCGTCCTCGGTGCTCATTTCGCCTCGTTTAAATTTAGCAAACCACTACTCTACGGTTGATATTCCTGGTGCAAAGTCCGAATAATATTTATCAAACCAAGCCTTGACTTCAACGGTATTTTTTTTTCGCCAAAAAGCAATGCTTTATTAAACACGCGAAATTCCTTTTTATCCATTTTTTTCAAACTAACAAAAGTTGCTTCACTAAAAATGTCATAACTCACATACTAATAGTGCAACAGCTGTCAAATTTATACACGTGTCTTTTGAAGGATAGGGCTAACTAAAAATCATATGGATTTAATACTAGTAGCGCCATCTATGTGTCAGCCTACGAACATGTCACCCCAACTGTTATAAGCAGTGACTACAACAACGCCTCCAGAAATTTGAGTCTCGGTCCTTCTGCATGCTAGCCGCCCATGCTGCTACTCAGGACCATGAGTCAGGTATATTTTACACTGAAGCAATATAAATAAACAAAGAGAAAAATACGTATAAAATTTTTTTAAATAATAGTTAGGATATGAAAAATATTCAAAAAGGTTATTTTTAATATTATGCATGAAAACTTTCAATGCAGAATACTATTTTTTTTTTTTTTTTTTTAATTTTGTTTATTATTGAAATTGTATATATATATCAAGATTTTTACATATTAAACTATAGTCCTTACATCCTTCAATGTTTTTATATATCATTTTTATACAATCCAAAAAAATGTTTAGCGTTCTTTCTACATATATATACTCACATGTGACACACTTCATAAATATTTTTCTTAATGAATTGCATAGAAATAAAGTATAACATTCATTAAATTCATATTATAAATTGTAGACGATTTTTTAGATATTTATGTATGCTAACATAGCCGTTGTTGTGCCATTTTAGTGACTGCGATTTTTTGCCTAATATCCAGTAAAGAAAGAATAACATACACGGGGATCTGTGGTTTTTCCTGATTTAATATATTAAATACATGCACAGATTTGGAGTTGCATTTTTCTTTTGTTGAAAATTTTAAGGAATACGCAAGGATGGTGTCAGTCTTTTAGGGTAGTTCTGTAATAAAAGAATGAGTAAAAATAAGAAGAAAAAAAATATTTTTATTCATTCATGTTTTATTTTATTTGGTTTACTTATATTTCATGATGTTGGAATCGGATTATTTCTACACAAACATATACATTTTTAACATTAGAGTCTTTTTTGTTCCAATGCAGCTGGCAAACACTTAGACAGCTTGGTTTTGGATGCCTTAAGACAAAGCGCTGCACAGACGTTACTCACTTTGCATGACCCAGGGGGCGCGTGTAACTTGAAGATAAGCCACAGAGTAACAATGCCCCCGCAACGCTCTACGATCCTATTAGGACCGGGAGCTACGGCTAAAGTGGATTCCGAACCACTGCAAACATCCATGGCACCGCCGGGACTCGAACCCGAAACCTGTGGTACCGAGCGCCAGAGCGCTAGACAGTCGGCCATTCAGGCCCCACATTAGAGTCTATGAAGCATGAATTCGTGATTTTTTTATAAATGTTCTTCTGGAAATGAATTATATCATATTTAATCAATTTAAAGTAAATGTCCTTTATTCTACGATTTACAGAATCTAAACCCTATTCTGGATTCATAAATACGCGACTCCGAATATGTTATATAAATATATGTAAGGATGAGCCTCATGTTTCATTTATGTATGCCAAATAGTCTACCGATATTAGATGATGGGTGTATATTATAGTCTTCCGAAAGGGACTTTTAGGAGTTTTAACCTTGCATTTGTGTGCTCCATGAAGAAAACACGCAAAATCCCCACCAATCAACTTACTGTACTGATTGTTGTAGCGCCATGTTTGAGTAGATAACCAATTTGTACTGACTGGTTTACTACTACTACTACACCACACCACTGTGCCTAGAGCTGAGTTGCCCCCATTCAGTTTGGGAATGACATGAGTGAGAAGTCTGACTGGGCTCTATGACGCTCTACAATCATATGACCGGGGAAGGAATCAGGGACCTACGGCTTAAAGTGGATTCCTAACCACTACTAACATCCATGGTATTGCTGAGACTCGAACATGAAACCCGTGGCACCGAGAAGCCAGAGCGTTAGATACTCGGCCGGATAAGTGTGTAAAAATAAATCTGTCAAAAAGGAAAGCTGGTGTTGAATGTAATTGTTTCATAACAGACACCACAGTTACATACGTTATACAAATCGGAATTGAGTCTCCTAATTTCTAAGTTTTGATTGCTATGCATGCCTCGAGCGAACTCTTACCTGAGCCTTCTGATATGTTAATTGTTCACCTTATGCAAATTTTCACGGTATCATTTGGTATTCCTACTGATATGTTATTACTACTATATTAAGGTTAGAGTTTTAATAAAGCTTTATTTTTTTGTACATCAATGGGCCTCGTATTCAACTTATGAAACAGGTGGTCTGAAAAGTTCATAGGCTGACACATAGATGGCGTTACTAGTATTAAATCCATATGATTTTTAGTTAGCCCTAGACTTCAAAAGACACGTGTATAAATTTGACAGCTATTGCACTATTAGTATGGGAGTTATAGTATTTTTAGTGAAGCAACTTTCGTCAGTTTGAAAAAATGGATAAAAAGCAATTTCGTGTGTTAATAAAGCATTGCTTTTTGGCGAAACAAAATACTATTGAAGCCAAGGCTTGGCTTGATAAACATTATTCGGACTTTGCACCAGGAAAATCAACCGTAGAGAAGGGGTTTGCTAAATTTAAACCAGGCGAAATGAGCACCGAGGACGATTCACGCAGTGGAGGCCCCATAGAGGCCGTTACCGACAAATACATAAAAAAAGTCCACAAAATAATTTCTGATAACCGTAAAGTGAAGTTGATTGAGATAGCTGAAACCCTAAAGATATCAAAGGAACCTGTTGGACATATCGTGAATGAATATTTGGATATGCGAAAGCTCTGTTCAAAGTGGGTGCCGCGCAGAGCTCACAATCGACCAAAACCAACAACGAATTGATGATTCTAAGCAGTGTTTGGAGCTGTTCAATCGTAATAAACCCGAATTTTTGAGTCGATATGGGACAATGGATAAAGTATGGCTCCATCATTTCACACCGGAGTGCAATCGACAGTCAGTCGAGTTTTCGACGAACTTTTCAGTCCTGTTGTTATATCGAAAACAACCCACCCATGGAGGATGAAGGGATATGGAGAGATAGTATTGCCCTTAGGGCAATAATTTCCTCAGAAAATTCCCATTCGGAACTACTTATGAAAAAAATGTGAAATGTGTGAAAAAAAAAAAAAAAAAAACCTTCTCCAAAATGAAATATGCAAAGAATAATTAAACATCCAAGTTAACTGACGAACAACTGAAATCATTGGTGATAATTTTCCCTAGCACACATAATTTACAATTGAAAACAATCGTCCAGTGGAAAGCATACATAAATCTCATTCATAAATAATCATTATTCATAATTATAACGTTTCATGTATAAATCTCATTAATCATAATTACAACGTTTAATTTTACTGTCAGTCATAATCTTAATATTATTCCTTTCGTTATAATTCATTATTCGCAATTTAACATTTTATTTCCTTATATGAATTACAAAGTTACGTAGCCAACGGCCGTACCATGCTGAATATACCGGTTCTCGTTAGATCACCGAAGTCAAGCATCATTGGGCGCGGTCAGTACTTGGGTGGGTGACCACCTGGGAACACTGCGTGCCGTTGGCAAATTTGGGACCTGAATGGCCGAGTGTCTAGCGCTGTGGCGCTCGGTGCCACAGGTTTCGGGTTCGAATCCCGGCGGTGCCATGGATGTTTGTAGTGGTTCGGAATCCACTTTAAGCCGTAGGTCCCGGTCTTCTATGACTGTAAGAGCGTCACGGAGCAAAAGTCAGGCTTCTACCTACGGGTGCTCCATCAGAACAGAAGCTGCTTCCTTCCCCTTCAATCATGAATCCATATGGGCTTGTGGGTTTGGCCAACCAAATGGGATAAGAAACAACAACAACAACAAAGTTACGTCACTTATTGTAAGGTTTTAAGTCGAATCGCATATCATTAATTACATTTAAACTATTCAATTTTATCATGATTTTTAATTATTGCGTTTTTTAATTGACCGTTAGAAAACAGTTGATTATTATTTTATATGAATTACTTGCATAGTAAATTTTATCATGTAATCATCATAAATCGTGGCGGGATGAGAGGGGGGGTATGGTGCGCGTGATGATGTTGGCCCTCGGGCAGTAGTTTGGAGAACCACTTGATTACAAGATCAAAGAAATATTTATCTAGTGTTCATCAGTCTCCATAACGCCGATATGTGGCGTTAGAAGTGACATTAGTCTGAAGCGAGTGTTACATTAACATTATGTGTACTAAAACCGGAGAATCCTTTAATTTTTGAAGACTCTTTAAAAGCAACAAAATTCCAGGTTTTAAAAAAATTTAAATGCTACACCAAAATAAAAATTAAACTAAGTTCCTAAAAAGGTTTTTTTTTTTACGCAGCTGACAAACAATTAGATAGCTTGGTCTTGGATGCCTTAAGGCAAGCGCTGCACAGACTTTACTCAATTTGCATTACCCAGGGGGCGCGTGTAACTTGAAGATAAGCCACGGACGTGGAGTAACAATGCCCCCGCAACGTTCTACGATCCTAGTAGGACCGGGACCTACGGTTTAAAGTGGATTCCGAACCACTACAAACATCCATGGCACCACCGGGATTCGAACCCAAACCTGTGGTACCGAGCGCCAGAGCGCTAGCCACTCGGCCATTCAGACCCCAGTTCATAAAAAGTTCAATATTACATAAAAATTTTTCATTTCTTGTTGAGCCAAATTCATTTAAATTTCAGTTCGAATGTTGGATTAAATCCTCCCATACATGACTTTAGTACAGACAGAGTCTGAGCGACAAGGTAGATGGTACACGTTTCAGCATAATGACAAAATGCGATAACCAAAGCCGAGAAGGAAATTCCCATGCCTATACCGGAGAGGGAATGATAAATCTGTAGGTAGGAAAATCCTTTTGTTTGGCTAGAGAAAGCCTGGTTGGTTTGTCGCTCTATGGTCCATTTTTTTGCGCACTTCAGACTAATTAGACCGGGACACCTACAGTTTAACGTGGATTCCGAACCACTAACAAACATCCATGCCACCGCCAGGATTCGAACCCGAAGTCTGTGGTGCCAAAGGCGAGAACGCTAGCCAATAGGCCGCCACTAGAGAAAGGAGAATGTGCACATTCTCCATATGCCCTTCTTGAGATTTTTCGTTCTAAAATAGTAGTGGAATAATGTAGGTTTGGTTTGTCGCTCTGCGGCCATCTTGTGCACACATGGTCATGGGACCTACAGTTTAAAGTGGATTCCGAACCACTCACAAGCATCCATGTCATCGCTAGGATTCGAACCTGAAAGCCTATGATACCAAAGGTCAGAGCGTTAGCCACTTGGCCACCAGGTCGCTGGAATAATGTCGCTGCAGAATTGTAAAACCTCCACGTTGTATCACGGTTAATGCTGGATCTCCTACATATCTGAGATTTACAGATTTACATTTTTACAGATTTACAGATTTACATTTTGTCTGACATCTGCTCAAAGTTCCAGAAATTTGAAAACACAAACATTTTATTGTTGATCAGGGACGCACAAACTTTTTTGTAGGACCTATCCACACGTACTTAATTTGTTCACCACCTAAATAGAAGAAAACCCTCGAAAACTGTATAAGGTGTATATATATATATATATATATATATACATAATTTTTTTAATATATTATACAAATATAAATTAATAGAGAATTAATGAAAGAATTTGATCTGTAATATAACAAAAATTAAATAAATATAGCATCAACATTTGATAAAATCTTCATAATAAACCTGCGCAAACTTAATAAAAAACATATAAAAATTGTAATCTGATGGGCCGATTTACAAGTTACCCATAAATGCTAGAATTTAATGCAAGAACAAAAAGTATAACAGCCATGTTAAAAAAATAAAAATCTATAGAGTTCCCAATGATTTTTTTTTTCTTGAAAAATCTCATATTCACTTTAAAATAAAATTAATTTTCATTTCACCAGGCGAACCTTTAGAACAATTTTACATTAATTAATTATATAATTATTAGTTAAAGCCTAATTATTAACTCGTGAAAATTTTTTTAATAAATATTCACCATCATCATTAGCGCAACAGCCCCATGGTGGACCAAGGCCACCTGCCTACTGGCAGATTTCGGGAGAGGAGATATTTTCTTTTTAAGAGGTAAGGTTGTCAGCCCTGCGCTATATTAGACCTGGACTTATGGTTTAAGGTGGATTACGAACCACTACAAACATCAATGGCACCGCCAGGACTCGAACCCGAAACCTGCGGCACTGAGACCCAGAGCGCTCGTCACTCGGCCATCAGGCCCCTTAAATATTATACATAAAAATTATGAAGAAATTAAAAATATTACATATAAAAAAGCTCGTGAAAGAGATTTAAATAAATAATACGTATAAAAATTCTCATGAAAGAAATTAAAATATTATGTATAGAAAAAGCTCGTGAAAGAAATGTAAAATTAGAAGTGGCCAAGAACACGAAAAACCCTTCTCCACAAAACAATACACATAATTTTATGAGTAAAAAAAAATATTTTTACTTTTTGATATTTAGATATTCATGCCAAAAAATGTTTGTTCATCAATACATGTTGTATATAACAAGTTTACGTATTTTAATGTATTATCAGGCAAAAATTGCATGTATTTCGTTTAGCGTAATTTGGTACTATAGATATCGTAGAATTAAAATGAAACGTAAATAGGGAATCTGCATCTAGACTAGCACGTTACTGACAAATGATCTGATCGTCTAGTCAAGGGGTGGCCAACCCAAATGATCTTGCGGGCCACTTTGGAAATGCATCCTAACTCTGCAGGCCGCATATTAAATTATATATCCCCGTATTAGATTGAGACCCACTATAGACATTTTATGGAGGGAAAGATTGAAACATAATGAGCTATTATTTTTGTGTTTACCATAATTTTTGCATATAAACAAAGATAATATAATAATAATGATACTAAACGCACATAGTAACGATATATGTAACACTAAATATAAAATATAAAAAAAATGCATAAATATAAGTGAAATAAAAAAAATGAAATCATTAAAAAATATTTATTTTACTAGTGCGATATTTGTTCCTCCACTCTTTCACTTAGCTTTTGAAAATCGATCTCAATTGGGGTATTTGCACATCGTAATGCCTGTTGTAAGTTAGCGTCCGTTATGTTTGAACGTGTCTGTGTGTGTCAATTTCATTAGAGAAACAAAAAGGTTCGCAAGTGCAAGTTGAATCAAAAGCTCTAACAACTTGAATTAAGAGTCTGGTTTGCTCTGCTATCAACAATCAACTATGCGTATCTAGGGATGGTCACTGCGTCACTGAGGTCACATAAAGTGAAACATAGAACCTGGTATATTAGATGTTCCAAGATGCGCGCGTATCATGAGTTCGCAGAATATAATTTAATTATTCTGCGAACTCATAACTCTAAACTCATCAATAAAGCAAGCAATATCTGTCCTATATTCGCAAGAATAATATTTTAAAATCAAAGTTAATTTTTTCTCATCATTTCGTCAGTTAATTTTTGAATATATGGATGCACACATAATGTATTTTTCTAATACATTGTTTTTTACTACTTTGGCGATTATAAAATAAATATATTTTGTACAAGTGTGATAAATCTCACGTGCCGGAAAAATTTTCAAGGCTGGTCGCTGGTTGGCCATCCCTGGTCTAGCCAATAATAAAATAGAATAATACATAATATCTTTGTAAATAAAATATTTTTCTAATATTTTGATGATGAGGCCAATCGCACAAAAAGGATACGCGCGTGCACAAAAGGATATACAGGCTACAATCTGTGCATCGCTGTTGTATACAATGTTTCTAATCATATCAATGTTTAATTGAAACATTTAAATATCACTCTTTACGCCATGTATCGTAAATTGTCGACAAGTCTGCTCCAATTAATATTCAGGGTAAGGTCGTTTTTCCACATTCAAATGCTCTCGTTATTAATCGTGTTTGTTTTTTATGTCGCCAAAAAGGGTCACCCGTTGAACTTTGCTTTTGCAGTTTCGCCCAGTTCACGGAGAGTTTTTTTTTTGCAATTAAGGCATTCGTAGAGACGGGGATTTTATGGTATTAGAACAAGGACTTGTGAAAATGGCGGACAGCATGCATTCACTGTAACCGCATGAAACAGAGAAATTTCGAAAATTGTTTAATGTTTTTTTTTTTTTTTTTTTTTTTTTTTTTTTTGTTTTTTTGTTCTAATGCAGCTTGCAAACATTTAGACAGTTGTTTATGATGCCTCAAGGCAAGCGCTGCATCGACGTTACACACTTAGCATTACCCAGGAGGTCAGTGTAGCTTGAAGATAAGCTATGGACGTGGAGTAACAATACCCCCGCAACGCTCTACGATCCTGTTAGACCGGGACCTACGGTTTAAAGTGGATCCCGAACCCCTACAGACACCCATGACACCGCCGGGACCCGAACCCGAACACATTGTCTAATGTAAATTTATCTAAAAATATTTATTAATAAACAAAAATATTTTAATTATTTTAATATTAAATAATTAATTAATTTAACTTAAATATTTATTTTTAATTTTTAATGAATTTAATTTAATTTAAAACATTTTTATGAGAAGTAAAAAAATAATTTGATGCGCGATGTTAATTGATTTTACAAGAAACATTAGTATTTGGAACAGTTTTTGTCTCAACCAAGAGTAAAAATGATGAGCTAAATGATTTTTATGTGTCGGTGCCTGACATATATATTCACATAGGCTCGTACACAGGATTTTGTCTTAGAGAGGGTTCAACAATATAAAATGTAACTGTTTATGAAAGCTCAATACGTCATGCTATAGTTTAGTATGACTTATTGAGTTTTCATAAACAGTTATACTAGTAAACTAGTAATTTTTGCTAAAGTAATACTAATAGAAAAAGTATCTGAAGGCGAAATTGCATGTATTAATTATTTTATTAATAAATTTCACATTGCCCATTTTTAGTTCAAATACGTAAAAAAGCGAAGTTTAAAAGTAAGAAGCACTTAAAAGAAAAAGAAAAATTTAATTTATAAAAACATTACATAAACAGATAATATATTTAAATTCAAACTTCTTTTTTTTTTTTTTTTTTTTTTTTTTGGCCAGCCAATCGATTACATCGCTTCTCAACTTTAATATTTCGATGATATTTAATAAAACTAAAACAGGAAACACATCGGCTCAATCAATACATTCGCCTAAATGAGTTTCACTGAATCACTACTACACCACACCACACCACATCACATCACTGTGCCTAGAGGTGAGTTGCCCCTATACTTATAGTTTGTGAATAACGTGGGTGAAATTGAAAGGGTGCATAATGGGGAGCAACTCTCTACGATCATATTAGATCGGGACCTACGGTTTAAAGGGAATTCCGAACCACTACAAACATCCATGGCGCCACCGGGACTCGAACCCAAAACCTGTGGAACCGAGCGCCAGAGCGCTAGCCAGACGGTCATCAGGTCCCTTCGCTGAATCACTGATTCAAAAACATAAGAAAGAAAAACATTGATACCCTGAAATACAAAATATTTTACAAAATAAAATTGGGCCTAAGTAGTAAAGCCCAATTTTAAAACCTACTATTCCGCAAGTTTGAAAACCTATAATTCCACTCAACCCCCCCAGCCTGGGTGGGCGCGTGTATATATATATATATATATATATAGATAGATATAGATATAGACATATGTATACAATTACATACGTGTATACATACGCGCGTATATGCATAAATGTATTCACACCTACATACAAGTATACTTATATACATACGCATGTATATACTGAAATTTATAAATAAATATATATAGAAATACAGAAACACATATACGCGTACATACGGTTATTCTTTTGCATATGTATGTGTACATTCTTATGCGTACATATGCACATACATACATATATACATGCATATACATATGAATACGCACTTGCATAGACATTCATACATGTATGCGTATACAGGGAAGTGCATGTATGTTTTTCTATATATGTATGCTTTGTTCAGAACATGAATAATATGAATAAATCGGCTTTGATGGAAACATGTGCATACATAGCGGTTATATATAGCTGCGCATACATTGATACAAACATAGATATACATTGTACAAACGCATATACACATATATATGCATTCGAGCATATACAGAAACTTGTATATAGCTATACATACGTGCATGTATATACGTGCTGATTGAAACAGATATCGAGTAATACATGCATATCATCCTACATATTTATGGATATATAGGTGTATATGTATATATAGATAATACGTATTTATACATACCCATATCAGTAAATGATTATACTTATGTAGATATACATATTCAGACGTACACATCGTAAACATATGTAAACGTTTTCGCATTTTAATAAAAAAAAAAAAATTTCAGAGGGGTGAACTTTAAATGTAAAAAATTTAAATTGTAAATCAAAGCGATGAATGTTTTGCAAAAGGGTGAATTTGAAGTACCAAACCTCTATCAAGGATACGATTATTTACAGTTGTTTGTAAGCAACTTGCGCAATATTCAATAAAATAATATACGATTATTTTTTCCCCTTTATTTTTAACCTACTTTAGCCAATGATAATGGTGTCATTGAGCCAGTTAATAGTGACATTGCCTGTTTTCATTTCTGTACCATCAAGATAAGAATTTTCTGGTATTTATGGGTGAATTCGATAACCTTTCTGTCTTTTTTTGAACTTTTAAAAGATGAAACGTTGCTGATAATGTTACTCTTTCGTTCTGAAATACGAAGCAAGAATCTTTCCAGGAATTTTAGAATGGTTGCAGCAAAATATTTATCATTCTTTTTAGTAGTAGTATACATTCCTTCGATTGCTGAAATCGTTAATTTCTTTAAAACATTGAGAAATGTGTATATATATTTTTATACATATATGTATACATATTTTTTTTATTTAGCTACATGAAAGTTTATACAAAATGATGAAGTCAATGAGTAGATTTATCTTATTTAAGTACCAAAATATATTTACTATTTTTGCTTTTTAACTCACTTTCTGTTTCATTGATTAAAACTTTTCGACTTTATTTTTTGATTAAAACTTTTCGAAAACAGAAACTTTTATCTTAAAAAAATCAAATATTTTTATGTTATAATACATTTTCTTCAAATGTAGCTCAAGGAAGTAAAAGTTTTAGTTCAGTTTTAGAACCTCTTTAGAGCAAATATCCGTGCTTTATATATTTGTGCAAATATCTGCGCTTGAACAGGCTTTAGAATCGTTTTAGAGCAGGCACCCCTGCTTCAGCCCAAAAACTGGCTTTAAAATCGTTTTAGAGCAAACATCTCTGTTTTAGATCAGGAACCGCTTTTAAAACCGTTTTAGAGCAGGCATCCATATTTTAGCTTAAGAACCGACTTTAAAACCTTTTTAGAAAAAAAATCCTGCTTTAACTCTGGAACCCGCTTTAAAACCGTTTTAGAGCTGCCATCTCTGCTTTAGTTCAGGAACCGGCTTTCAAGCCATTTTAAAGCAGACATCCCTGTGTTAGCTCAAGAACCGGCTTTAAAACCGTTTTAGAACAGATATCCATGCTTTATATATAGAACTAGCTTCAAAATCGTTTTAGAGCAGGCAACCCTGCTTTAGGTCTGGAGCTGACAACTGTTATTTTTCCAGAAGTCCGCTTAGTAGGTAAATATTTAAAGACTAATTCATAGGTGAATATTAATAATTCATAGGTAATTATTTAAGCACTTTCATATTTTAATGAAATATTTAAATAAAGAACACGATCCAATATTATTTTCCTTAAATAATCAATATTTAAATATTAAAAAGATATTCTATTTTGTGGGGTTTTTTTAATTTATCGCAAACTAAAAGAACTTTTGGTAATATAGTGAATGGAAGGTTCCAACTCAGCATTTTTTTTTTCTTTCCCCTTACCCCGACCTTACATGATGTCAATAATCTCAATATGGCGATCTTCAATTATTTTTTCTTCAATAAATTTTGGAAAAGTAAATTCTGTTTTTTATTTAAGTCTTTTTGGAGCTGCCTGGCAGATAGCGGGCTGAATTTCAAAAATAGTACTTCAACTGCACCCTAATGCATCACTGTACCTAGAGCTGGTATGCCTCTTCACTGTTTTGGGAACTATACGGATTAAGTTGTTCCACAAACATCTGGGACCCTATTCCTTTACTCCAATGGAATGACTTTTTTCGCCTTCAGTCCATCGCCAGCATCTTTTGTTTAGTTTAGAACCAAATTCCAATAAAGATCGGAAACTTAAATCAGAGACCCAACTTGCTATCCAGGTTTCGCTGGTCCGGTTTCCAAATAGGGGGAACATTCCACCATAGAACATTATTCCAACATAGAACATTCATAGAACATTATTCCAACATAGAACATTCATAGAACATTATTCCAACATAGAACATTTATAGAACATTATTCCCACATAGAACGTTATTCCCACATAGAACATTATTCCAACATAGAACATTATTCCAACTTAGAACATTCCCAGAACATTATTCCAACATAGAACATTCACAGAACATTATACCAACATAGAACATTCCCAGAACATAATTCCAATATAGAAAATTCACAGAACATTATTCCAACATAGAACGTTATTCAAATATAGAACATTCACAGAACATTATTCCACCATAGAATATTAGAACACATAACATTATTCCCCATAGAATATTAGAACACAGAACATTATTCCACCATAGAATATTAGAACATAGAACATTATTCCACCATAGAAACTCATTCTATATTTAAACAATTTTACCAGGTTCCAAAATTTGTCAGTTTTCTCTTCAATATATCAAATGCATTATTACCCTTTGGAAGACTAATTTTATTAATACAAAATTAAAAATTAATATATGTAAAAATATTCTTAGATATAAAAAAGCTTCAAGAAGCTATTTATTAAATTTATTTTTGTATCTTGATGTTTAAATCAATATCAAAACGCAGTCTTACTGGTACTAAAAGATCGTTTCTTTTAATACTGATAAGAAGGAAAAACGCTTGCATCATTTTGCCTTCTAAAATTAAAAAGAAAAAAAATTTTAAATCACATCTTTCTACTAACCGAGGGTAAATAAAGCAATTGATTTGAATACAGCTCTTTAATAAAATTGTGGCGCGTGATATTTTGCTGACAGTAATAGAATCAAAAAGGAAGAAAGAAAAAAAAATGTCTCTATGACCTTCTAGCATATCAGATCAATAAACCGAGATGGTTTTTAAAAGATAATCTTGGAATATCTCAATCAACATAAGGGCAATCTTGTCAGATATCTCAGTCAACGTATTAGCAATCTGTTAACTATCGATGACCATACTGTTTTGTTTGCGCAGTTAAATTGATGTTGCGATGAGTATATAAACATTGAACTCGAACCTATAAGACAGTAAAGCTTCTGCTTTGTTTTTAATCCATAACACGTCCATTCAGCAATTTTCTGACAGCTAAAATGTTTCGTTTGTTGTTAAGTCTACTTGTGGTGACCGTTTTGGTGGCATACTGTGAAGGCCAAGGAGAAACAAGACCTGGCCATGATCATCAGGGTCATCATCATCACCATCATCATTGTCCGCCACCACCTCCCTGCCTTTGCAATACAACGGAATTACCATCTCCACAACCTCAAGTAACCGGTAATGAAGTAGGTAGTTCATCTTCAGAGGAATCAAGTGAAGAGCATCATGGTCATGGTCATGATCATGCCAACCATAATCACGGACATGATCATGCAAATCATAATCACGGACATGATCATGCAAATCATAATCATGGACACGATCATGCCAACCATAATCATGGACAAGGAGGACATGGACATGGACACGATCACAGCAACCACACCCATAATCATAATCATACTCACCGTTGTCCACCACCGCCACCTTGTATCTGTCAATAGACGGTGAGGATTTTTTGGGGTTTGTTATTCAATTACTTACGGATATTTAAAAATGAATTTTTAATTAGCTTTTGTTGCATATTTAGGCGAACTTTAAAATGGTATTTTATTTAGTTATTTGTCAAACGTATAATGGAGCTTAAAAGTTTTCAAACTATCGATTTTTTATGGCCATCAAATATGCAAAGTGAAATATAATCAAAATAATATGTATTATACAAGTATGTGTTATTATTTTACATTATGTTTATATTTTTTGTTTATAAAAGATGCTGGTAATTAATTTTTAAAGGCATTTTTTCTTGAAATGAAATTTTTCAACAATATATGGAATTCAAAACGTTCCCAATTGGCTTAATTTTTAATAACCTTAATTAAATTGTGGTTGAATATTCTATTACGTATAAAAAGCCTATTGTATATAAATGTCTATTACATAGTCTATTAATGAGTTATAGTCTATGTATAGTCTTTATATGTTATGTCTGTTATAGACTATTACATAAAAGTCTATTACATATAAATGTGGAGCCCAATAGAATATGTTAATTTGGGCTTTGTAATTGCAAAATTAGTAATTTGTTTAATTAACTTGCTCCAAATTGATACACCATAGATAATGTTTTTTTCTACAGCATATCTAAAATATTTTATGAACTGATGCTAATTTTTTAAATGCTACCAATATGCCAACTAATAAGATGAATTTGTCATGTAAATTAAAACCTACTTCTCAAAGACAAAAAAAAAATTACTTAAAAAATTATCTTTAATTATGAAAACATTTTCTTAAAATTTGAATAAATTATGTATATTATCTTCTCTTGCACTAATTTTAATTGATTGAAAAAAAGAGGAAGTATTTTTTGTCAAATCTTTTCGTTCTTTGTATATTTTATGTCAAATTTATAACTATCAGTTTTTTTAATCTCATTTGATATTTCTTACAACGCTCATAAAATGATTTGATGTTATAAAATGAATATGTATTCTTCTTTTTTATGAGATGAATTTAATATGATTAAAATATTATTTAAGCCATTTTCACATTTTTTTAAAAAAATTTTTGTTCGTCTAATTGTTTTTGGAAATGCACAATTATATTACTAAATTCATTTATTTTTATTCAAAAAAGTATTGAATTGTTAATTGATATGATTATCGCCAAACTGATAAATCTTTAACATATGGAAAGTGTTTTGGTAAAAAATTTTTTTATATATTTTATGCTTTTATTGAGTTAATCAAATAAAAATATTTTTATAAAGTGTACTTTTTTTGCAATTTTAAAATAATTAAAAAACATTTTTGAACTTCATAATTTTGCAGATATATTTGTAGAAAGGTGAGATTATATAATACAGAAAATATTAGTTACTATTTTTGACAAATAGAAAATTTTTTCAAGTAATGTTTTTTTTTTTTTTTTTTACTTTATATTGAAATTCTCATGTGTTTGTTATGATATTTAAAATAAGATACTACTATGACATTTGTAATTTTAAGTTTTTAATTTTCAGGGTTAAAAATAATGAAATGAAATATATAATGATATATTTCATAGAATTCACAGCAGAATCGTATACTTTAGTATAATTTCTTATTAAAAATTTTTAATCAACTATACAACTACCCTTTTATCCACAAGAATAATATATATTGAAATCAGCAAGAAATTCCAATGTAGTTAATCTCAAATTAATTTAAATTGTTCATAATTTTTAAGTTAGACATATTTTTCATTTGGGATTATAATTTAGGAAATTTATTTATGAATTTTGAAAGATTATAGTTACTTTGATAGATAACTTTGCTTAAAAAATATACTAAAATAAAAACGAATTGAAAATACCTATTTGTAAATTTTTTTGCTAAGTTATAGAATAACATACTAAAATAAAAACGAATTGAAAATACCTATTTGTAAATTTTTTTGCTAAGTTATAGAATAACATATTTTTTTTAAGTAATAATTATATTGTTATAAAACTGTTGCTGAAAATTAATTTAACTATTAATTAATCATTTTCATTAATTAAAAAATGTTAATGTTTTTTTTAAAAACTCTTGACTTACATAAAATGCTTTCCTTATATATATTAGACGTTCTTTTAATTTACTAAATAGAAAATAAAAGAAATTCAATAAAAAATTATTAAATTATTTTTTTTAATGTTTACCAACTTTTCAAATTGTCTTTATAGTAGATAATTCATTATAATTCATATATGAAAGAAAAAATTGCAATGATATCCATACAGGGTGAGAAATCGTGGTTAATTTTATTGTGATTTACCATAAAAAATAATTTAAAATTTGATACTATATAGTCATTAATATTAATCTTCAGTTTAAAACTTCATTTTCGTGTGGCATTAGTAAAATGTTAATTTTATACTAAATTCTTATAGTATAAATTCTTAGTAAAAATATTATTTACTTTATTTTAATAATAATCCAATATCTGATGAATAATAATTCTACATATTAGAAAGAATGTTTGTTGCAATTACCAAGTAAAAAATAATAACAATAAAAGTAATTGCCTTATGAAAAATCATAACTTTTTGTCTCAATTCCTTAAATGAGGAGAAAAATAATTTATCACAAATTTAGTGAAAGTATTCATTATTTTTCTCTTTTGAGGAATTTTCAAATTAATTTTTTAAAAAAAATCTTACTTTTACAAATCTTAAAGTTTTTACAATAAATATTTCCAAATTTCACTGAAAAAAAAATTGCAGTTTAAATTTTACCGTACAGTAAATAAGCTGACAGCAAAATATAAAGAATAATATACATTTTGCTACATTTATTTTCTGTAATATACTGGGAAACTTTCTTTTTATGTTAAACCTAACGAGCGATTTGATGGAAGTCCACCTGTATTTACATAAAATAATCAGTTTACAACAAACTAGTAATGGCTGCTGTCTGATATCTCTGGAGAAATTGACAGCTGTTAAAACAATTGGCAGTCATGAGCGCCGTTGAATATTCAACAGCTTGATTTAAATCTTTTTTTTTAGACGTCATTTACATTGAAACATATTGCAATATATTTTCTTAGGGATAAATTTAGATTTTCTTAAGGATGTTTACTTTATTTTTTACAAGAAGATCAAAGAAGAATAAAAAATATTAATTTAGTATTAAATTATACTAATTAAATATTAAATTAAAATTAATTAAATTATTCGTTTAAAACTATTTAATACTAAAGTTTTGCTAATATACATCAAGTGTGAATGCATTTTATCTCGTAAATAATTAGCAGGTATATGCACTAGAAATAATTAGTATAAATCAGTTAATTATTTTAATAATAAGAAAAAAAAAATGATTACGTTTACGTATTTCTTTACAATTATAAATTTTTTATAAGATACTTTTAATATGCAAGAAATATAATTAATAACCAACGCAATACTTTAAGAATAACGTTTTAATATATTTAATTTTGAAAGCATTCACAATGATAAAACTTTTAAAATGAATTGAGTTTATGTTTTATAAATTCAAAAATTCAATATGTGTAATTTTAAAATTTCATTTAGTATGAATACATGATTTAACCTTTAAGTTACCATTAAGCTTGTGATTCTCAAAATTTTACTCGATCATCAAATAATCAATACTGCTAGGGATAGTGTGATGAATAATGGGTCGTTAAGTTGAACTGAATGTTTTCGTGTCAATTTCGGAAATGGATATCTTAACTCATAAATGAATGCATTAATACATTAAAAGATACATTAATACATTATATTATGAGAGATTTTTCATTATTTTTTATAAATTTAAATTAACTATACTTTTCATTAATTTTTATAATTTTAAATTAACTTTACTTTACATTAATTTTTAAAATTTTAAATTAACTATACTTTTCATTAATTTTTATAATTTTAAATTAACTAAAATTTTCATTAATTTTTAATAATTTTTCACCAATACATTAATACACTAATGGATTTACATTAATACATACTTTTACATTAATACATTAATTTTAAAATTTCATTTAGTGTAAATACATGTTTTAACATTTAAGTTATCAGTTAGCTTGTGATTCTCAAAATTTTACTTGATCATGAGTAATGCTAGAAGTAGTGTGATGAATAATGGGTCGATAAGCTGAACTGAATGTTTTCGTGTCAATTTTCGAAATGGATACATTAATACATAAATGGATGCATTAATACATTAATTTTAAAATTTCATTTAGTGTAAATACATGTTTTAACATTTAAGTTATCAGTTAGCTTGTGATTCTCAAAATTTTACTTGATCATGAGTAATGCTAGAAGTAGTGTGATGAATAATGGGTCGATAAGCTGAACTGAATGTTTTCGTGTCAATTTTCGAAATGGATACATTAATACATAAATGGATGCATTAATACATTAATTTTAAAATTTCATTTAGTGAAAATACATGTTTTAACATTTAAGTTATCAGTTAGCTTGTGATTCTCAAAATTTTACTTGATCATGAGTAATGCTAGAAGTAGTGTGATGAATAATGGGTCGATAAGCTGAACTGAATGTTTTCGTGTCAATTTTCGAAATGGATACATTAATACATAAATGGATGCATTAATACATTAATTTTAAAATTTCATTTAGTGTAAAATACATGTTTTAACATTTAAGTTATCATTTAGTTTGTGATTCTCAAAATTTTACTCGATCATGAGTAATGCTAGAAGTAGTGTGATGAATAATGAGTCGATAAGCTGAACTGAATGTTTTCGTGTCAATTTTCGAAATGGATACATTAATACATAAATGGATGCATTAATACATTAATTTTAAAATTTCATTTAGTGAAAATACATGTTTTAACATTTAAGTTATCATTTAGTTTGTGATTCTCAAAATTTTACTCGATCATGAGTAATGCTAGAAGTAGTGTGATGAATAATGGGTCGATAAGCTGAACTGAATGTTTTCGTGTCAATTTTCGAAATGGATACATTAATACATAAATGGATGCATTAATACATTAATTTTAAAATTTCATTTAGTGTAAATACATGTTTTAACATTTAAGTTATCAGTTAGCTTGTGATTCTCAAAATTTTACTTGATCATGAGTAATGCTAGAAGTAGTGTGATGAATAATGGGTCGATAAGCTGAACTGAATGTTTTCGTGTCAATTTTCGAAATGGATACATTAATACATAAATGGATGCATTAATACATTAATTTTAAAATTTCATTTAGTGTAAATACATGTTTTAACATTTAAGTTATCAGTTAGCTTGTGATTCTCAAAATTTTACTTGATCATGAGTAATGCTAGAAGTAGTGTGATGAATAATGGGTCGATAAGCTGAACTGAATGTTTTCGTGTCAATTTTCGAAATGGATACATTAATACATAAATGGATGCATTAATACATTAATTTTAAAATTTCATTTAGTGAAAATACATGTTTTAACATTTAAGTTATCAGTTAGCTTGTGATTCTCAAAATTTTACTTGATCATGAGTAATGCTAGAAGTAGTGTGATGAATAATGGGTCGATAAGCTGAACTGAATGTTTTCGTGTCAATTTTCGAAATGGATACATTAATACATAAATGGATGCATTAATACATTAATTTTAAAATTTCATTTAGTGTAAATACATGTTTTAACATTTAAGTTATCAGTTAGCTTGTGATTCTCAAAATTTTACTTGATCATGAGTAATGCTAGAAGTAGTGTGATGAATAATGGGTCGATAAGCTGAACTGAATGTTTTCGTGTCAATTTTCGAAATGGATACATTAATACATAAATGGATGCATTAATACATTAATTTTAAAATTTCATTTAGTGTAAATACATGTTTTAACATTTAAGTTATCAGTTAGCTTGTGATTCTCAAAATTTTACTTGATCATGAGTAATGCTAGAAGTAGTGTGATGAATAATGGGTCGATAAGCTGAACTGAATGTTTTCGTGTCAATTTTCGAAATGGATACATTAATACATAAATGGATGCATTAATACATTAATTTTAAAATTTCATTTAGTGAAAATACATGTTTTAACATTTAAGTTATCAGTTAGCTTGTGATTCTCAAAATTTTACTTGATCATGAGTAATGCTAGAAGTAGTGTGATGAATAATGGGTCGATAAGCTGAACTGAATGTTTTCGTGTCAATTTTCGAAATGGATACATTAATACATAAATGGATGCATTAATACATTAATTTTTAAAATTTCATTTAGTGTAAATACATGTTTTAACATTTAAGTTATCATTTAGTTTGTGATTCTCAAAATTTTACTTGATCATGAGTAATGCTAGAAGTAGTGTGATGAATAATGAGTCGATAAGCTGAACTGAATGTTTTCGTGTCAATTTTCGAAATGGATACATTAATACATAAATGGATGCATTAATACATTAATTTTAAAATTTCATTTAGTGTAAATACATGTTTTAACATTTAAGTTATCAGTTAGCTTGTGATTCTCAAAATTTTACTTGATCATGAGTAATGCTAGAAGTAGTGTGATGAATAATGGGTCGATAAGCTGAACTGAATGTTTTCGTGTCAATTTTCGAAATGGATACATTAATACATAAATGGATGCATTAATACATTAATTTTAAAATTTCATTTAGTGAAAATACATGTTTTAACATTTAAGTTATCAGTTAGCTTGTGATTCTCAAAATTTTACTTGATCATGAGTAATGCTAGAAGTAGTGTGATGAATAATGGGTCGATAAGCTGAACTGAATGTTTTCGTGTCAATTTTCGAAATGGATACATTAATACATAAATGGATGCATTAATACATTAATTTTAAAATTTCATTTAGTGTAAATACATGTTTTAACATTTAAGTTATCAGTTAGCTTGTGATTCTCAAAATTTTACTTGATCATGAGTAATGCTAGAAGTAGTGTGATGAATAATGGGTCGATAAGCTGAACTGAATGTTTTCGTGTCAATTTTCGAAATGGATACATTAATACATAAATGGATGCATTAATACATTAATTTTAAAATTTCATTTAGTGAAAATACATGTTTTAACATTTAAGTTATCAGTTAGCTTGTGATTCTCAAAATTTTACTTGATCATGAGTAATGCTAGAAGTAGTGTGATGAATAATGGGTCGATAAGCTGAACTGAATGTTTTCGTGTCAATTTTCGAAATGGATACATTAATACATAAATGGATGAATTAATACATTAATTTTAAAATTTCATTTAGTGTAAATACATGTTTTAACATTTAAGTTATCATTTAGTTTGTGATTCTCAAAATTTTACTTGATCATGAGTAATGCTAGAAGTAGTGTGATGAATAATGGTCGATAAGCTGAACTGAATGTTTTCGTGTCAATTTTCGAAATGGATACATTAATACATAAATGGATGCATTAATACATTAATTTTAAAATTTCATTTAGTGTAAATACATGTTTTAACATTTAAGTTATCAGTTAGCTTGTGATTCTCAAAATTTTACTTGATCATGAGTAATGCTAGAAGTAGTGTGATGAATAATGGGTCGATAAGCTGAACTGAATGTTTTCGTGTCAATTTTCGAAATGGATACATTAATACATAAATGGATGCATTAATACATTAATTTTAAAATTTCATTTAGTGTAAATACATGTTTTAACATTTAAGTTATCAGTTAGCTTGTGATTCTCAAAATTTTACTTGATCATGAGTAATGCTAGAAGTAGTGTGATGAATAATGGGTCGATAAGCTGAACTGAATGTTTTCGTGTCAATTTTCGAAATGGATACATTAATACATAAATGGATGCATTAATACATTAATTTTAAAATTTCATTTAGTGAAAATACATGTTTTAACATTTAAGTTATCAGTTAGCTTGTGATTCTCAAAATTTTACTTGATCATGAGTAATGCTAGAAGTAGTGTGATGAATAATGGGTCGATAAGCTGAACTGAATGTTTTCGTGTCAATTTTCGAAATGGATACATTAATACATAAATGGATGCATTAATACATTAATTTTAAAATTTCATTTAGTGTAAATACATGTTTTAACATTTAAGTTATCAGTTAGCTTGTGATTCTCAAAATTTTACTTGATCATGAGTAATGCTAGAAGTAGTGTGATGAATAATGGGTCGATAAGCTGAACTGAATGTTTTCGTGTCAATTTTCGAAATGGATACATTAATACATAAATGGATGCATTAATACATTAATTTTAAAATTTCATTTAGTGAAAATACATGTTTTAACATTTAAGTTATCAGTTAGCTTGTGATTCTCAAAATTTTACTTGATCATGAGTAATGCTAGAAGTAGTGTGATGAATAATGGGTCGATAAGCTGAACTGAATGTTTTCGTGTCAATTTTCGAAATGGATACATTAATACATAAATGGATGAATTAATACATTAATTTTAAAATTTCATTTAGTGTAAATACATGTTTTAACATTTAAGTTATCATTTAGTTTGTGATTCTCAAAATTTTACTCGATCATGAGTAATGCTAGAAGTAGTGTGATGAATAATGAGTCGATAAGCTGAACTGAATGTTTTCGTGTCAATTTTCGAAATGGATACATTAATACATAAATGGATGCATTAATACATTAATTTTAAAATTTCATTTAGTGTAAATACATGTTTTAACATTTAAGTTATCAGTTAGCTTGTGATTCTCAAAATTTTACTTGATCATGAGTAATGCTAGAAGTAGTGTGATGAATAATGGGTCGATAAGCTGAACTGAATGTTTTCGTGTCAATTTTCGAAATGGATACATTAATACATAAATGGATGCATTAATACATTAATTTTAAAATTTCATTTAGTGAAAATACATGTTTTAACATTTAAGTTATCAGTTAGCTTGTGATTCTCAAAATTTTACTTGATCATGAGTAATGCTAGAAGTAGTGTGATGAATAATGGGTCGATAAGCTGAACTGAATGTTTTCGTGTCAATTTTCGAAATGGATACATTAATACATAAATGGATGAATTAATACATTAATTTTAAAATTTCATTTAGTGTAAATACATGTTTTAACATTTAAGTTATCATTTAGTTTGTGATTCTCAAAATTTTACTCGATCATGAGTAATGCTAGAAGTAGTGTGATGAATAATGAGTCGATAAGCTGAACTGAATGTTTTCGTGTCAATTTTCGAAATGGATACATTAATACATAAGTGGATGCATTAATACATTAATTTTAAAATTTCATTTAGTGTAAATACATGTTTTAACATTTAAGTTATCAGTTAGCTTGTGATTCTCAAAATTTTACTTGATCATGAGTAATGCTAGAAGTAGTGAATGTGATGAATAATGGTTCGATAAGCTGAACTGAATGTTTTCGTGTCAATTTTCGAAATGGATACATTAATACATAAATGGATGCATTAATACATTAATTTTAAAATTTCATTTAGTGTAAATACATGTTTTAACATTTAAGTTATCATTTAGTTTGTGATTCTCAAAATTTTACTCGATCATGAGTAATGCTAGAAGTAGTGTGATGAATAATGAGTCGATAAGCTGAACTGAATGTTTTCGTGTCAATTTTCGAAATGGATACATTAATACATAAATGGATGCATTAATACATTAATTTTAAAATTTCATTTAGTGTAAATACATGTTTTAACATTTAAGTTATCAGTTAGCTTGTGATTCTCAAAATTTTACTTGATCATGAGTAATGCTAGAAGTATTGTGATGAATAATGGGTCGATAAGCTGAACTGAATGTTTTCGTGTCAATTTTCGAAATGGATACATTAATACATAAATGGATGCATTAATACATTAATTTTAAAATTTCATTTAGTGTAAATACATGTTTTAACATTTAAGTTATCAGTTAGCTTGTGATTCTCAAAATTTTACTTGATCATGAGTAATGCTAGAAGTATTGTGATGAATAATGGGTCGATAAGCTGAACTGAATGTTTTCGTGTCAATTTTCGAAATGGATACATTAATACATAAATGGATGCATTAATACATTAATGGATACACTAATACCTTGATTTAAAAATTTAATTTAATATAAATCTAATATATAACATTTAAGTTATCTTGTAGTTTATGATTCTCAAAATTTTACACGATCATCAGTGATGCTAGTGGTAGTGTGATGAATAATGTATCGATAAGCCGAACTGAATATTTTCGTGTCAATTTCAGAAATAGTTGCATTAATATATTAATGGATACATTAATACACAAATGGATACACTAATACATTAATTTTACATTTTCATTTAATATAAATACATGGTTTAACGTTTAAGTTATCATTAAGTTTGTGGCTCTCAAAATTCTACTCTATTATAAATGATAGTAGGAGTAGTGTTATGAATAATGTGTCGATAAATCGAACTGAATGCTGTGTCGATAAATCGAACTGAAAGTTGTGTCGATTTCCGAAATGGACGCCTTAATGCATAAATGGATGCATTAATTTTAAAATTTCATTTAGTACAAATACATGATTTAATAACATTTAAGTTATCATTTAATTTGTGACTCTCAAAATGTTACTCTATCATCAGTAATGCTAACTACTAGTAGTAATGCTAACTAGTAGTTCTGAGTAGTGTGATGAATAAAGTATCGATAAGCCGAATAGAATGTTTTCGTGTTGATTTCGGAAATGGATATATTAATACATTAAAGTTTCCGAAAGTCAGAAAACGGTACAAATCTTACAGTTGTAGTCCCTGAAAGAGTTCTTTATAAATTTTATTAGCTAAATAACAGTGCCCTAGTGGTGCTGCACTCTAGGTAAAGCTAAGTCAACAACATATGCGATTCCAGTATCGAATGACCCCAAGTCAATGTGGGTAGCTTATGAAAACATTTCCTTTTTTAAATCCATTTAATTATATGGATTGTTTTTTTTTCTTGAATAATGTAGTTAGTTAAATTAATACATCAATCTCTGTTAATTTACTCGCAAAAAGATTCATTTTCTTTTTAGTGTTTTAATATGAATCCTCAGTAGCAGTTTTTAAAACACAGAGCTGTCATTTATCAAAATTTATTTGTAAATTTCTTCTTTATTTATTTGTTGCTATTTCTTAAATAGACCTAAAATTAATTATTCACTTAGATAAGCGGTCACAAACATAAAGAGGTTAATATATTTCTTTCTTTTTTGTAATATTCAATTACCGGTTGTTCTGACTCGGGATCATTTGCCATTAGAACGATATGTAACACATTCAGTTTAAAAATTCATTTAGAATAAATACATTATTTAACATTTAAGTTATTATTTAGCTTGTGATTCTAAAGATTTTACTGTATCATCAGTGATGGTAGGAGATTGGATTGGTTTGTCGCTCTACGGTCATCTTGTGCACACTTTAGGCTAAACAGTCCGGGACCTACAGTTTAAAGGGGATTCCGAACCACTGCAAACATTCATGGCACCGCTGGAACTCGAACCCGAAACCGATGGTAGAAGAAGTGGTATGAATAATGGATCGATAAGCTGAACTGAATGTTTTCGGGTCGATTTCGAAAATGGATACCTTAATCCATACATTAATAATACATTAATGGATGTATTAGTACATTAATGGATGCCTTAATGCATCCATTTATGTATTAATGTAAAATACTGCGCTTTAGGTGATACATAAACGGATACCTTAATCCATACATTAATAATACATTAATGGATGTATTAATACATTAATGGATGCCTTAATGCATCCATTTATGTATTAATGTAAAATACTGCGCTTTAGGTAATACATAAACGGATACCTTAATCCATACATTAATGGATGTATTAGTACATTAATGGATGCCTTAATGCATCCATTTATGTATCAATATAATATACTGCGCTCTAGGTAATACATAAATGGATACCTTAATATATAAATTTTAAAATTCCATCTGGTATAAATAGATGATGCCCAATATACACCTCGTGGGTATGCTACATTACACCCACAGTTTGGAACGATACATTCCACAAGGGGAAAGAAAGCTCAAAGAAATATCTTTTCGATGGATAGATTTACAGTCTTAATCTCCGACATGTAAGCAATTGGTTCGGTATCTTTTGATTTAAAGTCTGTTATTTAAGAAATTTATAATTAAGAACAATTTCATTTGCATCAAAAATAAATAAATAAAATAATAAATTATAGTTCAAAATTGCATTTTTTTCGTTTTGCAAAGCATGCATTTATTAAAACTGTAGAATAACTTTATGTAAGGATTCTATTTTAAAGAATTTATCAGTAACAAATTCGTTGACTGATATGATTTGTATTGAATGTACTGTGGATTCAGGCAGTAGAATAAAAATACAAGTAATATAAAAAAAAAAAAAAAAAAAAATTAAAAGTCAATTCCTACTTTTTTTTCCCACTATATTGCAGAAAATCCTTTATAAATAATTTTCATTCCTTTTTTTAAAGTTCATCTGGCACCATCTATTGGTAGATATATGCAACTTAAATCTAAAAAAATCCTAAAATTAATTAATTTAATTTAATTACTGAATTAATATTTGAAAAAACTGTATTAGCATCCAGTGTCATCCACTACAAGTTGAAAAAAAATGTATTTGAACTTGAGTGGATGAATAAAGAGTGTTTTATGAACGATTGAAAATTTGAACAAGACATATATAGGAGAGTGTGAGCTAATAGAAGGAATTGAATAAATGTGCATTTCGCAAATGACTCTAAACTAACCCTTCTCTCGTAAATTAAAATGGGAAACAAAGCATGAATTTATTAAAATTGTTCACAGTTTTAATAAGTGTATGCCAGTAAAGTGGTGGTGTAACTTTATGTCAGGATTCAAGAATTTATCAGTAACGAATTCTTTGACTGGTATGATTTGTATTGAATATGCTACGGATTCAGTCAGTATAATAATAAAATAATTGTGCGCATCGCAAATGAATCCAAAGCTTTTTTAATTATTTTCATACTTTTTTTATTATAGCATCCAAGAACACAAAATAATTTAACACTAAAAAAGAATCGATGCATTTACTGGAATAATTCAAAGATTCAATAGTTATAATTATCATGAAAAAGGTATTAATAAGAATTGAATATTATTGAAGTTGTTAAATTAGTCAAACCTGGTTAATTTCATTATAAAAAAATAAGTTATAAAATATTAATATTAGAATTTAAATTTCATGAAGAATTTTTTTTTAAATCAGTTTAATTATTATATTAAATTTTGAATATTCTATAGCCTTATTTCATTGTAAAAATAAGAGAATATATTTTTTTTTAAATAATAGAATCACTAGCATTTTTGTGTCGACATTTTATTATGACATTAAACATATTTTGTATGCGATTTATATTTCTGTACTTGTACGACATATAATAGAATAAATAATTAATTATTCTAAATTAAAAAAATATTTACATTTGTACAAAGATTAAATTTAGAATTTTAAATAATTTTATATTAATGTACTATAAAAACAGAAATATATGTTTCATTAGTTAGTTTATATACAAAATTTTATACATTCATTCATATCACATAATTTATTATTCATCTGAACTTTTCACGATTTTCAATATTCTATTAATAACATCCAAATTATGAAAAGAATTATAAAACAATATAGCACATTATCACGCTAAACTTTATTTTTACAGGGAACTATACAATTCTCAAAAATGGAATATTTATAACGAAAGTCAAAGTCAAATTTAAAATAGAATAATGTACATAAATTTCGGACATTTATTACTATCACAAAACTTAATATTTATCAGAAATGTTATTAAATTTCAAAATTCCATTAATTAATCTAAATAGTAAAAAAATATATGAAACTCAATAACAAATTATGGGACTTACATTATTTTTGCAGAGCATTACCTGATTTTTTAAAATGAAGTATTTGTAAGAGCCAAAGTAAAACTTAAAATAAAATAATGTACACAACGTACAGCAAAGACAAAATAGAATGATTTAATTTTCACCATAAATAGAATTAAAAATATTTTCTGTACCACAAATTAAGATTTAGAGGTGGTCACAGAAAGATTTGAAAAGGCCATAACTTGTTCATTCTCAATATTTTTTTATTTTATTTGTTGGTTATAGAGAATATTTATTGGAGAATAAACTTTATTGATTTCTTTTCTATTCCACTGAAGGATCAGTTATTAAAACAGAAGGAAAATATCGCCACCATTTTAAAATCTGAGTATTTACTAACACGGTACCTGATGTCTGAGTGACTAGCACTCTGGCGCTCTGTTGCACAGATTTCGGGTTCCAGTTCCGGCGGGACCATGGATGTTTGTAGTGGTTCGGGATCTACTTTAAACGGCAGGTCCCATTCTCATTTGACTGTAGAGCGTTGGGAGGACAATCCTACCATGTAAAAAGAAACCATCTACTGTTCAGAACTCTACCAGTGAGCAGATGTCCTTGGCCAACCATGGTGCTGTTGCGCCATTGATGATGATTTCCTAACACTAACATGATTAGGAACCTAATCGAAAAGTAAAAACATTTAAAGAAATGCGTCTTTAAAACTGAACGATTAGATCCGGGTCTAGGTTTGATTTGTCGCTCTACTGTCATTTTGTGCACACATTAGGCTAATTAGACAGAAACCTACAGTTTAACGTGGATTCCGAACCACTAACAAACATCCATGCCACCCAAGATTCGAACTTGAAGCTTGTGGCACCAAAGGGCAGATCGCTAGCCAGTTGACCATCAGGCAGCTGAGATCTAAGAGATACTTGGATATTAAAATATTGGTGATATTTTGTCTTTAGTTTCAATTATTCATCTTTCAGAATTTGAAAAATTCAATAAATTATACTTCTTACTAATAGACATTTTAATCTCCAAAGAATGCCCTATAACCTACAAAAAAGATTGAGAATAGACATATTATGCCATCTTTAAACCATTAAATCTTTCAATGATTACCTTACATTCAGTTACCGTCAGAATTCAGTAGCCATCAGAGTTTCTCGAATCATATTTCATAGAGATTTAATATTCCTTTTAGCTCAATCAGCTAAAATATCCTCATTCCAAACAGAACATTGCACTTCACCAATATGTATTTTATCAAGCAAATACATGCAGAGACGATATTGCCCAATACCTCCACCAACAGTAAAAGGCAATTCACCACTCATCAAAGCCTTATGGAATGGCAAATTCAATCTGTTCAAAGCATTACGTTCAGTCAGCTGATTCAATAAGGATTCTTTGGTAACCCTGATTCCCATACTTGATAACTCAAATGCAACATCAAGAGCATCATGGTGAACCAAAATATCACCATTCAAGTCCCAGTCATCATAATCAGGAGCTCGACCGTCGTGTTTCTCACCTGATTTCAATGTTTTCCCAACTTGACATACGAAAACAGCACCATGCTTCCTTGTGTACTCACTTTCACATTCTTTGGGAGTCAGATGTGGATATTCATTTACCAGTTGCTGTGAACTAATAAAAATAATTTTCTCAGGAAGTTTTTATGCAGCATAGGATACTTTTCTGTAATGCAATTCTCGGTGACTAAAATGCACTGATAAATATCTTTTTCTGTCAAATGCAGCTGGCAAACACTTAGAGAGCTTGGTCTTGGATGCCTTAAGGCAAGCGCTGCACAGACGTACTCACTTTGCATTACCCAGGGGGCGCGCGTAACTTGAAGATAAGCCACGGACGCGGAGTAACAATGCCTCCGCAACGCCCTACGATCCTATTAGACCGGGACCTACTTTTTAAATTGGATTCCGAACCACTACAAACAACCATGGCACCTCCGGGACTCGAACCCGAAACCTGTGGTACCGAGCGCTAGAGCGCTAGCCACTCGGCCATTCAGGCCCACTGATAAATATCTTTGACTATTGATTCTAAGGAAGTCATATTTCTGTCTTCTTTGATCACTTTTTCCCAGTCGCACTGATCTACATAATTGGAGTGCATTGGGCCTAAATCTTCATCTCTTCTTATAGCATTCATATCAACACACAATCCACAGTACATTCCAAATTCATACTTCTTCAATGCCATTCTTTTCCATTTAGCCAAAGATTGAACCACAGTCATCTTCATTCCAGATTTTGTATCAAAAGTAACAGGTCTTTCGCTGCCGTTCAAATCATCGTTTATTCCAGAATCTGTTTCCACAAATAATGGCGATGATACATGATTTAAATTCAGCTTGGTGCACAGTTCTTCTTTAAATTTCGCTTTTATTATCTGAACAGCTTTTAATGTTTCATGTACAGACAATTTGCTATTGTACTCCATTTTTTTTAAAAAAGAGAAACATTTAGGATAAAATTTAAAAATAAATATGTTACTTCAGAAATATGAAATTTGAGCAAAGCAATAATTTTACCCAAATACTATTTTCAATACATAAGAAATTTGTTTGACTATACAAAGACAATAAAGTAATAATCAAGATTGAATGTAGTATATGTATATATATAGATATCATATACAATGTAGCTTTTTAATATCTCAATTTTCAATGACTTCTGTTCGGTTGACGTCAATTATAAGAAAATTAAAAAAGAGATTCTAAAATTCTATAGAGTCAAGCAAACTTTCACTAACAGAAGAGGATTGTTTAAAAAATAAAATCAAAAAGTTCTGTCAGTGTTGGCAGAAGAATAGAAAATGCTCTTAACAGTGAATGACATCAAGCTGCTTTTGAAATACGATTTTTCCATGAATAAAATTGTGAAACTTCATTTAACTTGCATAGTCGAAATGGATTTCATGCTATAATTATTTGGGTTCCTTCATGATAAACCTGTGAATACGAGATTCTATCGTGCCCTTTCACTCTGGGTAATATAATTTTATTTAAATAAAAAGATTTATGAAATCTGTTAGAATGAGTAGCAGTTTAAGGGTTGGAGTGATATGTTTTCATGTACAGTTTGAAATAGTAATAACTACAAAACTATGCATAATTTGTAAAATATAAGTATATTATTGTGTAGAACAGGGGTCTCCAAATTTTCCAGCCTTAGGGCCATACTGTTTACTCCAGTAAATACCAAGGCCCAAAAGCGTTTTAATTTTTCTGCCATTATTTATAATTTCTAGACTAGTCGCCGAGTACGCGCTCTGAGCGAGCATACGCTTGCTAAATTCGCTGGTTCAGTTACTACAATTATTATTGTGTGTATCGATACAACCGTGACACTTGACGACATCTAGTGGTTAAAAGCGGAAATAGGTAGGTATAACTACCGAGGGCAACCGCGTACGGGAGTGATACGAGGGTACAGGGGTACGAGGTACGGGAGTGATCAAAGACTTATTTAAAAGATTTCGATGAGAGGTGAGATCAAACAAAATCTAACAAAAAAAGCAATCATGAAATAAAATTTATAAATGCTAAATCCCGAAATAAGTGGCATCTTTGGTCCCTGAATTTTTATACTGCCGGTTTATATGAAATGAATGTGGAAGCAATATTCGAGAAAACGTATAGCATAACATAAAAAGACTCATACGAAGCCCAGCAACCCAAAACGTCACTTTCAGGTAGATAAAGGAGTCGGGTTCGAAGTGAACCAATCGTCACCAACTGACCCCCTACCTGGTTTGGTTTTGTCGCTCTACGGTCATTTTGTGCACACTTTAGGCTAATTAGATCGGGACCTACAATTTAACATGGATTCCGAACCCCTAATGCCTCCCCCAGGGTTCGAATTTGAAGCCTGTGATACCAAAGACCACAGTGCTGATCAATTGGCCAACAGGCCGCAATTCTCTCCTGGAGAGAAAGGAAATTTCACGCATCCCGCGCATGTCTGAGTATTGGGCTTTCGGCTTAGAAGTGGAATCCTTAAAAGAATCTAGAATTATATGTCTTTAAATGTGTTATCTATTGTATGCTTGTGGTGTTTGTGCGCGTCAATAAAGCTGCGTGTTCTCCAATCTGTGTCTCAAGTCTCAACCCAACCACACCCAGTTACAATCCAGTTGTTCCCACGCATAACATACAATGTTAACATTTGCACAAACATGTTTTATTCGTCATTAACTATAAATGTATCAAAATATTTTTTTTACAAATTTCTTTCATGCTTGAACATTTTTCAGACGAACAATCACGATTTTCGATCATTTTTAGTTTAATCAATAATCAATAATGCTAATTATTGAGTCAACTAAAAATAATTTTGCCAAATGTATAATTTTTAAAAACTTTTAACGCATAAATATGGGGAAATACGACACGAGCTTTCTTTTACTGATCAATTTGTGAAAATGAATAATAAGAAATGTAGCGAAACAGAAACATTGCTTTGCATTTAACTGCAAATAAAGACATTTACTAACTACATAGTTAGAGGATTTCCTTATTTTTAATGATACTATAGCAGATACAAATGCATCACATATGTTTAAATAAATATTTCATCAAACTACTGATTAAATAAGGTTGTTTGATCAAATCCAGATGCAAATTTAATTGCTTTTCATTACACAGGAAGACTTTTGTGAAAACAGTGGCGAAAAGAATTGTTTTCAAAAAGGAAAATTGCGCCAGTAATTTATAAATTTAGGAAGCTGAATACATTATTCACAAAAAAATTATTAATGTAGTATAATACATTTAGAAAAATTACAGAAAAGAATTTTTGATGAGAAAGGGTTTCAATTTTAAAGTTTTTGATAATTACTCCCTTTATAGATCATAAATGGAATACAGTACATTGTTCAGTAGAAGCTGCATTAGCTTTGTATGGCAACTAATAACTCCTATTTATAAAAAGGAAACTTCTATAGTTAAAAATTTCAATTTCAAACGAAAATATCAATCATTACCATCATCATCATCATTGGCGCAACAGGCCAGTGTGGGCCAAGGCTGTCTACCTACTGGTAGATTTCGAGACGAGAGATGTTTTCATTTTACGGGGTAGGGTTGTCAGCTCTACGCCCAACGCCCAACAGTCATACAAGACCGGGACCTATGGCTTAAAGTGGATTCCGAACCACTACAAACATCCATGGCACCGCTGGGACTCGAACCCGAAACCTGTGGTACCGAGCGCCAGAGAAAATATCAATATTTTTTTAAATGCCCTAATTTCTTTCGTTATTATAAACTATAGATTATTTTATTTATGTTGGCGATATAACATCAATTTTTGTTAAAAGTTAAATGCTTTTTCAAAGGATTTAGAAAAGCCTGTGATAGTAAACTTCTTTTTGAAAAATCTCTTTTTTTTCATAACATATAAAGTCATTATATCGAAGTTTAATTAATTAATTTATTTATTTCATTAAAATTTATATACATGTATATGAAAGCAAAAGTTTTTTTTTTCTAAATTTACTAAAATTAATTGAATAATTAATAATTTTAATTAATTTTAATGTATTTTTTTAATAATTTAACTTTTAAATTTTTTCAAACGTAATTTTTTAAATTGTTCTAATTCAAATTTTAGGGAAAATTAGAAAATTTCAGGAAAATTTAAACTATAACTAACTTTGTTTAAACTAACATTTTTTTATCAAATATTTAAATATTTCATTACAATAATAAAGATTTGTGACGCATTAAACAAACCTATAAAACAAATAAGAATTGCAATTTATTTTTAATACTTCCTTTTCTTCGTTTTCACTGGCGCAACAGCCCCATACCCGTCTAATTACTGGAAATTTCGAGACAGGAGATGCTTTCTTTTTACGGGGTAGGAGTGTCAGACTACGCCCAACGCTCTACAGTCATATTAGACCGGGAACCTACCATTTAAAGTGGATTCTGAACCACTACAAATATTCATGGCAACACTGGGACTCGAATCCGAAACCTGGGGCACCGAGCGCTAATCACTCGGCAATCAGGCTCCATGCTTCCTTTTAATGCATTAAAATTAATTTTTTGAGTCCTGATACTTGCTTGTAAATTGCTTTATTAACAAATCAAGTATTACTTTTTTAACGTAAAAACGAAAGTCACTAACAGACATAAAATTTTACGTTATCTCTCTCTTTCAAAATAAAGTTTATGCTTTCGATAATCTTATGCTTTCGAATTGGGCCTGAATGGCCGAGTGGCTAGCGCTCTGCCGCTCGGTACTACAGGCTTAGGGTTCGAGTCTCGCCGGTTTCATGGATGTTTGTAGTGGTTCGGAATCCCCTTTAAAAACCGTAGGTCCCGGTCCTAATTGAATCGTAGAGCGTTGCGGGGACATTGTTACTCCGCGTCCGTGGCTTGCCATCAAGTTACACGCGCCCCCTGGGTAATGCAAAGTGAGTAACGTCTGTGCAGCGCTTGCCTTAAGGCATCCACGACCAAGTTGTCTAAGTGTTTGCCAGCTGCATTGGAACAAAAATAAATGCTTTCGAATTGCAAATAACACTTACGTTACTGGAATCCCAGATTCGCCACAATAAAGTAAATTACACTTGTAAGTTAAAACGCAACAACAGCCATCTTTAATTTTAAATTAATTCCTTACTACTGCCTAGACGAAAAAAGTTCGCTTTTCTCCTAAGCTATTTTTTCTCCTAATTTGACCTTTGCTCATTCTGTTTTATTACATAACTCAAAGGGCATGAGACCACCGCTTTGTTTCAACATATTACAATGAAATAGCTAGTGGCCGCTACGCGGCCAAGGACCTCCGTATTAATCTACAATAAGAACAGCCATCTTTATTTTTCTTAGAACAATAATAAAGTTGCCAATTTTGCTTAACTAAACATTAACACACGCTACACGTGTAAATATAATTTAATGCTACACGTGCAATGAATATAACTTAACAAAACATTAACTTAAGACGACTTCATATATTCACACGCGCTACACATGTAAATATAATTTATCGCTACACGTGCAAGTATAACAACTTTTGTTCTTCGTCTTTTGTATAAAGTCTGGTGCATTCTTTACTCAATCTAACTCTACTTTCTACTATATCACTTAAAATTATATAATAAACCAGCTATTGTTTTATTTTTCTTGTAAGATTAGCCTTCATTCCATTCTGTTACATCCTTTTTTAAAAACTTTATTATGCTAGCTGATATAAAATCACACAAAATTATTTTTTAAGGACGTATGAATAATCTCGGGCTGTATTTCGAGGTTACATCATTTTCTACTTTCAACGGCTCATCGTTTTCTTTTTAAAGCTGCCACTAATTTTCCTTTTCATTTCTTGAGAAAAATAGTAATACATAATAAAAAAAAAATCCAGACCCGTTTCAGGCTCAGTGGCAAAGCGCACCACTGGTGAGCATAAATTCAATCAACTGGCGGCTTTGTTGTAGACACTGTTTTAATAAACCAGGAGACCAGATGGTGTTTGTGAGGCTCAGCATCTTGCCTCGTGAGTCGGACTACTGGGGGAGTTTTCGGGTTTTTCTCCCAGACGATACGCAAATGCAGGATAGTTCCCCTAAAAGGTTCTCTCGGAAGACTCTACCCTCCTTCTTCAGCGACACGAATCCAAGTCAGACTTCTACCTGCTGGTGCTCCATCACCACAGAAGCTGCCTCTTTTCCTCCACTCCTGAGTAGATTACTCATGGGAGTTTTCCGGTTTTTCTTCCATGCGATACTCAAATGCAGGGTAGTTTCCCCTAAAAGGTCCTCTCGGAAGACACTGCCCTCCTTCTTCAGCGACACGAATCCAAATCAGACTTCTACCTACGGGTGCTCCATCACCACAGAAGCTGCCTCTTTTCCTCCACTCATATGTAGAATACTCATGGGATGTCCGTCGCTGAGGACGGACACTGCAGGACACTGAGGACTAGACACAACAAAAAAGCAAGAGCAATAAACTCCTCTTATAATTATTTAGCGGCCTGGTGGCCAACTGGCTAGCGGTCTGGCAGTTGGCACCGAAGGCTTCAGGTTTGAATCCTGGCGGTGGCATGGATGTTTGTGGGTGGTTCGGAATCCACGTTAAACTGTAGGTCCCAGTCTGTTTAGCCTAAAGTGTGCACAAGAGGACAGTAGAACGACAAACCAAACCTCTTAAAATTACTACAAGTGTTTAAAAAACTTGTTCATTGCCTATTTTGAACTTTCATAATTGGTTATCTCCATATTCTTTTTTTGTGGTTGTTGTTTAAGTGCTGCAAATCATTTATTGGGACATAACAAGCAAATGCTGCATGAAACTAGCTGTTCACATAACATATCACAACAAGTGATCAAATATCTTGAATTCCAGGTTCTCATTCAAAACAGCTTAAAATCATATGAAATGTGTTTTGAATAAGTAAATTGTCTTTTCCATCCATCGAACATGTTGCAATCTCCCATGGATCTCTAAAAGTTTTTTATACTTCTCTGAAGCCAGGAACTATTTCATTTTTTTCAAACTCGATGATATCTGATGCACTGTTGATGATTTTTTCATTAATTGAAGTATCACATATTTTTTTTCCCTTCTAATGCAGCTGGCAAACACTTAAACAGCTTGGTCTTGGATGCCTTAAGGCAAGCGCTGCACAGACGTTACTCACTTTACATTACCCAGAGGGCGCGTGTAACTTGAAGATACAGACGTAGAGTAACAATGCCCCCACAACGCTCTACGATCAAGTGAGACCGGGACCTACGATCTAAAGTGGATTCCGAAATACTACAAACATCCATGGCACCGCCGGGACTCGAACCCGAAGCCTGTGATACCGAGCGCCAGAGAGCTAGCCACTCGGCCATTCAGGCCCCGACATATCACATATAGCAGCTTGAAAATCACTGTGATCGATTGAGCTCCAAGAATTTTAACATAATATGTCAACCTTTGGTGAAACTCCAGTTGATTTAACAATTGTTTCAAGCATGATTTCATGGATACTATGACGGTAATTTATCCAGAGCATTTCTTTGTTCATCTGTTTCTCAATAAAGACATATTGCTCATCTTCGTAACTCTGTGTTTAGTGAAATTATATCAAATTCACAATTATTATTGGTCAATTACTTTCCCAAGGTCTAGCGTTTCGTGAAATCAGTAGCTATTGCTTCTCCAGTTCCAGGCAGTTTTGTTGTTGAAATTAATTGGTCAATGTCTTTCTCTGAAGCAATGATTGGTAATCAAGCAACAGTTTCATTATCTGCAATGCCTCCTAAACTTTTTCAGTGAATAATAGAAGGAAAAATCAGCAGGGAACTTAATTGTTAAATATTGAGCTGTATTTTCTCTGTTTTTCATTTTCAGACTCAGAATGGAGGATTTTTTCATATTGTACTAAGATGGGTCATACCCTAATCTTTTAAGTGTTTTTATTCGAAACAATAGTTGATTTCTATTGCTTAACTTTGTTGCATCAAGGCCTTTTGCAAGAATATTGTCTAAAATATTCTTCCTATTACTTTCATGGAGTTTGGATCACAAAATTTTTTTTGTTCTAATGCAGCTGACAAACACTTAGACAATTGTCTTTAATACCTTAAGACAAACGCTGCACCGACGTTACTCACTTAGCACTACCCAGGAGGTGCGTGTAGCTTGAAGATAAGCTATGGACGTGGAGTAACAATACTCCCGCATCGCTGTACATCCCGATCATGTTAGACCGGGACCTACGGTTTAAAGAGGATTACGAACCACTACAAACATCCATGGTACCTTAGGGACTCGAACCCGAAACCTGTGGTACCGAGCGCCAGAGCGCTAATCACTCGGCCATTCAGGCCCTTCAGCAAAAATATTGCTTTTAATATTTTTCTTTCTCTTTTTTGTGTAGTTCGGATCACAAAATGAATTTTTCTTTCTATAATTTATTATCATTTCATAATAAATTTATTATTTTCATGTATTATTACTTTTATTATTATTTTTATTATTATTTATTGTTTGCAATATATTTATTATTTTTAACTATTTATTATCTTTCTATAATTTCTTTATTTAGTTTTTAGCTTTCTAACAAGTTGATATTAACTTCATATGCATCTGAAGGAATATGCATTTATTGAAATATAAAAAATTTTTTTCTTCATACCCTTTCATTTTTTTCAAAATGAGCCCCTTTTTTTCCAATAGACTTTATATTTGTCTTCGACATTTTTTAACTATATTTCCTATTTTACCAAGTCAACCCTTTTTTGTCTTTATAAAGCTAATATTTTTTATCTTCTTGGATTTTGATCAAATTAACATAAGGCATTAGCATGAGAAAATTGAAACAGATCTTATAAAGCCATTCTACGCTTTTCTTCCTTGTTTAAGCCTTTAGTGTGATTGCTTTATTTCAATTCCTTCTATTAGCTCACACTCTCCCTATATATATCTTGTTCAAATTTTCAATCGTTCATAAAATACTTTTTATTCATCCACTCAGGTTCAAATACATTTTTTTTGAACTTGTAGTGGATGACACTGGATGTTAATGCAGTTTTTTCAAATATTAATTGATTCATTAAATTTGATTAATTAATTTGAGGTTTTTTTAGATTTAAGTTGCATGTATCTACCAATAGATGGCGCCAGATAAACTTAAAAAAATGAATGAAAATTATTCATAATGGACTTGCTGCAATATAGTGAAAAAAGTAGGAATTGGCATTAAAAAAAAAATTTTATATTACTTGCTTTTGTTACTTTTGCCATTCGTTACAAAGTTCTTCAATTGTATCTAAAACATGCCTTTTTTAATCTAGTGAAAATGTCAGTATTTTCCTATACACGGAGTACATCACTAGAAATGCAGTGAGAAGAATTTCGAATATTTATGTTTATTTCTTTTGTTGTAATAGGCAGCTATTAATAAAAAGTTGTTATGAATTAAAATGTTAGTCACTTTGTTAATACTATATTAGTATTATAATAAATAAATAGCTTTTCTGAAGAATTAAACTAACCTATCAAAATTTCAAAAGATAATTCTCGAGGACCACCCTAATATATAATTATGTATAAATATATATGTTAGGTAATAAATATTATTATTATACCACTTTAATATATATATATATATAACTTGAAAATCATCTTCATCATCAGCAGCAATAGTAGTGGCGCGACAGCCCCTCGTGAGCCAAGGTTTTCCGCCTGCTGGCAGATTTTTAGATATTAGATGTTCTCTTTTTATGGTGTAGGGTTGTCAGCCCTACGCCCAACAGTCATATTAGACTTGTCATATTAGGTACTGCTCAAATATGACTGTTGGGTGTAGGGTGGATTCAAATTTATAGTTGATTCCGAACCACTACAAATATCCATGGCACTACCAAAACTCGAACCCAAAACCTGCGGCCTCGAGCGCTAGTCACCTTTGAAAATCATAAAACTTAGAAATTCCTTTTTTTCCTCCGAATTTATTATTTCATTCCAAATATTCGTAGATAAAAATAACTGCACGAATTTTTAATGACTTTTTTAATTTTTGAGCCTTGTTTTTTATTGACATCAGATGGTACCTACCTTAACAAAATGGCTGGCATCAGTTATTTTAATAAAAATATATACAGTTTCAGTTTTCAATTTATTTTTCAAATTAACACTATCATATTCTTAATAAATGGTAACACAAAAATTATTGAGAATTCCTAGATAAGAATAATAGCTTTATTTATCCAATTGAAGGCGAATTTGTTAATGTCTCATTTATACCTTTATTTCTGCATAGTTATTTTCTCTTTATAAAATTTACCAAAATTAAAAAAATTTATTTTCTGGAATCGGATAACTCCGAGTCATATCTGCTCATTTTATAAACCACCACTATACATGTAATATCATTGTGAAAAATAAAGTTTTAGAGTATTTTAGTAAAGAATAAAGAATATATATTATTATCTCTATTTTAATTGTTTTATTTTTAATGCAACGGGCTTAAAGCTAAAGTAACTTCCCTCTCACATGCAAAGAAGGAGTTAGCGGTTACCCATACCAAGGAGCTCCGTCAACCTATAAATCGTCGTCGTAGTAAAGAATATGGCAAAGGCAACGCACAAACCTTTATCAAGAAAAGGACTCGGAGAGTTAAAAAGTTTAAAAATTGTTGACTCATAAGATAATAATACACAGTCCAATCATATTAATGTGACCACCACCTACCTTCGACGTCAACGTGAAATAACCAATCACAAAAGGCAGGTGGCAGTACATTGCAGTGGAGTGTATATAAAGAATACCACTTAAATACCACATTCCACTTAAAGACAGAATATAAAAGAGTGTATATTTTGGCTTTTGACAGGGGGTCACATTAATGTGACTGGAATGTGTATTGTAAAAGAAAAATCAAATGAATTTTTCATTAATTTACGCATTGAAAATTTAGAAACTGAAAGAATGATTACAAAAGGCAAAACACATTAAAAGTTTATTTTTATTTATTTACTTTTGTCTCTAATGTTGTGAAAAGAAATCCTTGCTGTTCTTAAAAACCTGTGCAGACATGTTTTAGACAGTAGGTATGATGCACTTAGCGTCCTTGACAACAGTCACCTAAGAAAAAAATAAAATTTAGCACCAAATTTATTCAGAAAATGTAGTATATTTATTAAATATACATGATTAATAATTAATATAGATTATTAGAAATACCGACAACTCATTCGTGATTTGTCTGTTGACGGTAAAAAAATTGTAATTTATTTTACTACTGGGCCCAAAAAGTATTAAGATTGACTATGTTTAAATTTAAAAGACAGCTTAATAAAACTTCTAATTTGCAAGTTATTCCAACAAAATCTCTTTAAATTTAGTAACAAATTGGCCTTATATTTAAATTCTACACTCATCACCTCAAAGAGAAAAGAGTTCCCAAAAAGTAAGACTAATTGTTTTTTTTCAAAAACTCTTTATTTATTCATCAAAATTTATTTCATCGTCTTCAAAGTAATCCCCTCCGGACACAGTGCACTTATGCCAACTTTTTTTCCAATCCTCAACGCATGCTAAAAAGTCATCGGCAGGGATGGCCTTCAAAGCGCGCGGCGATTTACGTTCAATCGCTTCAATCGTTTCAAAACGGTGTCCCAGGAGTGATCTTTTGAGTTTAGGGAACAGCCGAAAGTCACGCGGTGTGAATACGGTGGTTGTGGAACAATATGGGTTTCATTTTTGGCAAAAAAAGTCATGAAGAATCAATGCAGTGTGAGCTGGCGCATTCATTGTTTACGGTACCAATCGAGATTTGACGCATTTGAGGCCCAAAACGGAATGGACCGATCCTTTTGAAATTCTAACATCATCAGCAAGGTCTCTAATTGTAAATTGACGGTTAGCAAGCACCAAATCTCTAACTTTTTTAATGTGAGCTTCATCGGTTGAGGTTGATGGTCGACCGGAGCGCTCTTCCTCTTCAACTCCTTCTCTGCCTTCTTTGAACTATTTATACCACTTGTAAACATTTCTTTCTGATATAGGAACGCTCGCCGAATGCCTTCTGCAACATTCTATACGTTTCCGCAAACAAAATTTAACGCAAGTTCTTTGCTCAATTCATTCAGACATTTCAAAAATCGCCGGAATCAATTTTAGCGTCTCACAAAGCTCACACACTAATGAATATTTTGATATCAAATTTCACGCAGGTGTCAAGGATAGTGCTAGCAACCTAAAAAAGAAAAAAAAATAGAAATTCCATAAACCCGGAAATTTTAAAGTGAAAATTGGTCTTACTTTTTGGTCATAGTAGTATATCATCCCGGCCTATACTAAACCTATAACAGCTTCAAGAAGAGGACCATTTTTAGGTTCATGGGATCACTTTATTATTTATTTGCAAGCATTACGTATAAATACAGAACTCACAAAATCTGGGTTAATACAAAATTATTTACAATAAAATGAAAATTAAAGATTTAATTTTGATTCACAAATGCAGATCACTCCAAGGACGGAGATTTTTACAGTTTTGGAGTCTACGACAAATCTAAACACGTGGGCGTGATGCACGAAACCACAAGAGGCTTAATTTGGAAACAAGCCAGAAACTCCAATCCGTACATTCACTTTAGAGAAAAAGACAATACTTCTTGTCGACTCGTCGCAGAACACTCTTCCTCTCTTTCTTCCAAACCCCCCTGTAAGAAAATCCGGCAAGAGGATGAGAGATCAGCTTCTTTCACTTCTCATTGGAGTAGACATTTCTCAGCTCATTATCTATCACCAATCACGATGGAACTCATGATGTAATCCATATTCAATCTGTTGTTGTTTCGACCTGTAAAGGTCGCACAGACATTCGTTAATTTCATGATGTCTTATTATCCATGACTCCTTATCCGATATCTGATTTGAATGACAGGTTGTTCTCATTAGTACAAAACATTAATTGCATGTAAAATAACTACCCGCAACACTGCTTGTCTGGTGTCAGATTCGAGTGATGGGTTGTTTAAGAATGATGGGTTGTGATGGGTTGTATTGCCAAAGAATATACATTCCTCTCTCCTGGGCATGAAATGCCAAAACTCTTCCAGTGAGAAAAAATGCTACAGGATACTCATTCATTGAACGACAAGAGTTACCTAAATTAGCATAACAGCCGAGATCCAATTTGAACATAAACGATTCAGGTATGTATACTTACGCCGTCCTCAAGACTTCCTTTACCAAGACAAGAGTATTTATCCACGCAAGGACAGGCAAAGTAGAAGAGATCATTGTCAGGTTTGTATATCGATGCAGTAACGCAACGGTTTCCTACAAAAAAGAAAAGCATTAAATGTAGTCAATGCGATCTGTATCATCTTAAGAATGATATATATTGTGCTAGTCCGCAACCTTTTTTTGTATCGCCAGGACCGATTCATCGTCAAGGCGTGATTGAAAGTATATTAGGTAAAACATTTATAAATTGACCTTCAAAAGTTAAGGGACAAGCTGGGTTTTTTTTTGTGTATAATTTGTAAACAATTGAACAAGAAAGCATAAAATTTGGTAGAATGATAAATATTATTTATTGAATTAGCATAATTAAAACATCAATCATGATTTTACAAATAAATAATTACAATTTATATTAAAGTGAGTGAAAGAAAATAATAGATTTTTGTGAGAAAATTTTAATAAATAGATTTTCTTAAGGAACATGCCCCCCTCTAACTGTAATACTTTGGTGGTATTGGCTTACAATACTGTCAATTAAGTTGTTGGACCCCAGAATTAGAAATAGAGAAATTTTTGTTTCAAATCTTTCAAATATCTAAATATTAAATAGCAGTCTGTCTGCCAAAGTAATACCAAAGATTCTCCATGGTATTAATTGCCAGAGATTGAATTAATTGCCATTTGATCCAAACATTCATATTCATAAAGAAGCCTAGTTCATAGAGGTTTTGCTTATCATCCCTTAAGATAAATTACTTATCGATTCCACCAGCATTTGATCTGACATAAGGATCCAGGATCTCGTTCCGATATCTGACAGTAGTCACAATTGTCCTATAGAATATATGCAGGCCAGTGTAATCACCCAGAAAGATTTCAGATCAAAGTACCAAATTCTCCATGGGAGTAATGTCCAGAGATCGAACTAGCAATTCCATTTGATCCAAAGATTGATCCTCAAGTTCAAGAAGTTAAAGAAGCCTAGATCAGTGAGGTTTTGCTTATCCTCCATTAAGAAAAATTGCTTATTGGTTGCACCAGCATTTGATCTGACATATGGATTCAGGGTCTCGTTCTGATATCTGACAGCAATTACAATTGTCCTATAGATTATATAGAGGCCAGTGTAATCACACAGAGAAATTTCAGTCCAAACTATGATTTCACCTCCTGTCAACAATGTTAGATTGCTAGTATCGGATGCCTTGCTGTCTTCAGATCAATACACGACCTGAATCCCTCTCCAGAGCATATCTACCCCTTTCGTGTAGAGTACAAAAGTCCAGGTAACATACTCGTTTATCCAACATAAAAGGGCCTTACTCTGTCGCCGACATATAGATCTAGAATCTCGTTCCAATATCTCACAGCAATCACAACTGTCCTGTAGAATACATACTGGTCAGTGTAATTACGCAGAGATATTTCAGACCACACTATGATTTCACCTCCTTTCAACAATGTTAGATTGCTAGTATCGGATGGCTTGCTCTGTTCAGATCAATACACGGTCTGAATCATTCTCCAGAGCAAGTCTGACTCGTTTATATAGAAGTGTAGGTAACATGCTCGATTATCCGATATAAGCGGGTCCTTTCTTTGTCGCCGGTTAAGATGGCTGACATATAGTTCTAGGATCTAGTTCCCATATCTGACACCAATCATATTTGTCCTATAAAATATATACAGGTCAGTGTAATTATACAGAGAAACCAAACTATGATTTCACCCCCTTTCACCTCCAATGTTAGATTGGTAGCATCTGATGCATCGCTCTCTTCAGATCAATGTACGATCTGAATCATTCTCCAAAGCAAATATGGCTCGTTTGTGAATACAAAAGCCCAGATAACATGCTCAATTATCCAACATTTTTTTTTTTGTTGTTCTAATGCAGCTGGCAAACACTTAGACAACTTGGTCTTGTATGCCTTAAGGCAAGCGCTGCACAGATGTTACTCACTTAGCACTACACAGGAGGTGCGTGTGGCTTGAAGCAATTATCCAACATAAACGGGCCTATATCTGTCACCGGTTAAGACTGCTACACATAAGGAGTTGTCTTGCATAAAAGGCTACTTCTTACCTTACAGATATTCTCGTAACATTTGCTGAAAAAAAATAATCTGAATGGTGTTCTTTCTCCCTCAGGCTGAAAAAGTTAAAAAGTGATCTTCTAGGGGAATTCTAATACGCTGTTTTAATAGATTGGTGATTTTAGTTATGATCGCCAAAAGCAGGTTGTAGTTAGTAATTCGAGCGCCAAAAACAGCTTAGCTTTTGAAGGCCAGTGTCTTTACATTATTTCTGAATGTTTGCATAATATTTCAATTCTTAAATTAAAATATTTGCTCTCATTTGTACTTTCAGCGAAAATCTTTACTTCTGAAAAATAATATCTTCATATGCAAAATATAAATACACACAAAAGTAAAGGCAGGCATTCAAAGACTGTTATATTCATCGTTTGATGTAAATTCTTTTTGTTTAACCATTTAAAATATAAATAAAAATTATCCTTGGACGAACCATCCTATTTAATGTCATTGATATTAATATTTTGGTTCAATGATCAAAGTATTTTTTTCTGGAGATTTTTTAAAGGCCATCTTAACATTACATATATTAAATAAAAAATTATGAAATTTTATTTAGAAAACAAAATAGTAATAACACGATCTTCCATATATTTATAAAAATAAGACCTTTATAATCTTAATAATAGAAATTTTCAATGTTGCGTGCATGTTATTATCAATCCCTAATCACGAATCGACACCTAACAATACCAATAACTCAATATTGATCACTTGATAACTGCTATCCTAAATAGCTTTCACACTTTCTCATGATGTACATTCTTCTAATAGCATCTTACGATATATTCTTTCTTTGAAATAAATACATTAATTGGAAACTACCTGATTATATATGTTTGTAACATTATTTTTCTGTTGTACCTTCATTTAGTGGATATATTGCTTAGCGTCTAGGTAACTCTTACGTTACATCGTCATTCTCTTACGTTAAATCTAAAGAGTAATTTCTTTTCCTTGTATTGGTAATTTAGCACTTTTTACATCCAACTTTATTTTCATAAATTAAAAATATGCAGATTTTTTCTCTTTTTAATGTTATTGCATCCTTACCTGCACCGTATCTGGGCTCACAGAAGGCACTCTTGAAGAACAGTGTGTCCAGACAGCACTCGTCCGGTTCGCAATCTGACTGAGGGAAGTTGGAATTTATGCTAATTTTAGTTTAATTAAGTTGTAATAAAGGATACAGTAATCAAAAAGGTTGCTGATATACGGTATATAATACTATTAAAGGTAATAGGGTTTCATGGGTTTTTATCCCGATTAAATAACCAAAAGGACTTAAAAATGAACCCATTATGGTTGGGCTGCCTGGTGGCTAATTGATTAGCGATCTGGCCTTTGGTACCACAAGCTTAAGGTTCGAATATTGGCGGTGGCATAAATGCTTGTTAGTGATTCGGAATCCACGTTAGGTAGTCCTGATCTAATTAGCCTAAAGTGTGCATAAAATGACCGTAGAACGACAAAAAAATCACCATTAGGGTTGAATCAAAATCTCTTTCCACTTCTAGAGAGAAAGCTTTTGCAAACATTATGCCAAAATTTCAAATTTTCGTCCTTAGCATAGAATTCAAAATGGTTCCTTCAGTATCGAGGAGTTGCATACGGATTTCTTATGACCGTGTTTACTTTTCGTTATTATTAAATTCCTTCTATTAGTTCACACTCTCCCTATATATATCTTAAATTGCAATAAAAAATCCCTATATATATCTTAAATTACAACTTTACAATCGTTCATAAAATACTTCTTATTCATCCACTCAAGTTCAAATAAATTTTTTTTGGAAGTTTTATTGGATGACACTTGATGTAAATACAGTTTTTTCAGATATTAATTCAGTAATTAAATTTAATTAAATAATTCTAGTTTTTTTTAGATTTAAGTTGCATATATCTGCCAATAGATGGCGCCAGATGTAAGAGGAAAATTTCAACTTTATTTGTAAAGGACTTTTCTGCAATATAATGAAAATAAAAGCAGAATTGATTTAATTTTTTTTTACCAAAAGATATCAAAGGAACGTTTTGGGCATATCGGGAATGAATATTTGGATATGCGAAAGCTCTGTTCAAAGTGGGTGCCGCGCGAGCTCACAATCGACCCAAAACAACAACGAATGGATGATTTTAAGCAGTTTGGAGCTGTTCAATCGTAATAAACCCGAATTTTTGCGTCTATATGTGACAATGGATGAAACATGGCTCCATCATTTCACACCGGTGTCCAATCGACAGCCAGCCGAGTGGACTGCACATGATGAACCGACTCCAAAGCATGGAAAGACGCAAAAGTCAGCTGGCAAGGTTATGGCATCAATATTTTGGGATACGCATGGTATAATATTCATTGACTATCTTAAAAAGGGAAAAACCATAAACAGTGACTATTACGTAGCGTTATTGGATCGTTTGAAAGACGAAAGCGCGTAAAAACGGCCTCATTTGAAGAAGAAGAAAGTGCTGTTTCATCAAGACAATGCACCGTGTCTCAAATCAATGAAAATGACATGAAAAGGCAAAATTGCATGAATAGGGCTTCGAACTGCTTCCGCATCCACCGTATTCTCCAGATCTGGCCCCCAGCGACTTTTTCCTGTTCTCACACCTCAAGAGGATTCTCGCTGGACAGAAATTTCGCGCCGATGAAGAGGTAGTCGCCTAAACTGAAGCCTATTTTGAGGCTAAAGACAAATCGTACTATAAAAAAGGTATCGAAAATTGCATGACGGCTATAATCGTTGTATCGCCCTCGAAGGCAACTATATTGAATAATAAAATCAAATTCTATCAAAAAAAAAAAGAATTTTTCTATGCTACCCTACGAACTTTTCAGTCCACTTGGTAAGCTCGTTTCTTTACTGAAATACCATAAGGAGAAAGCGATATAAATTGCCAGTGATAATGATGCCATGCCCATTCGAATCAAAATCTTACTTATCATTTAAATAGGGTTGATTCTTGGAGACATCGAAAATTTATACAAGCACTCCGATGTGCGGCCAGCATACCCAATAGAAAGACTTTTCTGCCTACGAATTTATAGGGCGCAACTATGATATCGATTAAGGATTTTCGGCTTGAAATCACATGTTAACTTCTGAAATTAGAATGTAAATTTCATAATATTATTAGAATTAATAACTTTTAAAAGTAAAAAAAAAAAAAAAAAAAACCTTAACATTTAGAAATGACCAACCAATTCTCACCCATTGCTTCTCATATTGAATATGACAAAAAGTTGTCTAAACTAAATTTCTTATTCTCTTTAAGAAATTAATCACACATCTGATGAAAATGGGTTAAAAAACAAGCATTAAGTTTTAAACATAGGAGTTCGTTCTATCGAATAAATATAAAATGGGCATAGTCATAAATCTCCCTTTAGAAAAAAATCCTTAATAGTAATTAATGTAACGTGCACTCAAAGACTACAATGTCTTTAATTTATCACATGAGCAAATATCTACAAAATAGAACATAGGTCATCTATTAGACAGCGTTCCTTCTGTATTATAAATAATATCGACAATATCAGTGTCTTTGTTTTTCCAGTAGCTCGATTATATACGTGTCTTGAAACTTGTAATCTTATTTTTGGTCTCCATATTTCTTATCTGTGATTTACTGCAGTGTAGAGAACTATAAAAACCAATTTCTGCCGATCAGGAAACGGAAACAGATAAGGTTTCCTTCCCCCCCCTTTATTCTGAACAGGAGCATCATAAATATAGAAACGTAAAAATCGAATCAGATTTCATCGAAACATTCATCATCAGCGTCAGAACAGTGGCGGGCTGTTTGCAATTGTTGCATGGTCCCTTTTTTCAATTCCTTCTATTAGCTCACACTCTCCCTATATATATATATCTTGTTCACATTTTCAATCGTTCATAAAATACTTTTTATTCATCCACTCAAGATCAAATACATTTTTTTTTTAATTTGTTGTGGATGACACTGGATGTTAATACAGTTTTTTCAATTATTAATTCATTAATTTAATTTAATTAATTAATCTTAGTTTTTTTCTAGATTTAAGTTGCATATATATATCAATAGATGGTACCAGATAAACTTAAAAAAAAATGAATGAAAATTATTTATAAAGGACTTTCTGCAATAGAGTGGGAAAAAAAAGTAGGAATTGACTTAAATTTTTTTTTTTATGTATTACTTGCTTCGGTGAGATTTTTATTCAATGTGATGCGGGTCGTACTTTTGAAAATTAATATTAGGCTTATTTAATCTAGTGTTTAATTATTTAATTAATTAAATTTCTGTAGTTTTGTAAGTTTAACAGTTAAAGTTAAGATAGTATTTTATTTTGAAAAATATTTTTAATTGCCTTTTTAAGTTATATTTTATAGGGGGCCTGAATGGCCGAGTAGCTAGCACTCGGTACCACAGGTTTCGGGTTCGAGTCCCGGCGCTGCCAGGGATGTTTGTATTGGTTCAGAATCCACTTTAAACCGTAGGTCCCGGTATAATATGATCGTAGAGCGTTGCGGAGACATTGTTACTCCGCGTCTGTGGCTTATCTTCAAGTTACACGCGCCCCCTGGGTAATGCAAAGTGAGTACGTCTGTGCAGCGCTTGCCTTAAGGCATCCAAGACCAAGCTGTCTAAGTGTTTGCCAGCTGCATTAGAAAGAAAAAAAAGTTATATTTTATAAATAAAATTTTTAATATATTATACTAAGATTTATTCATAAAATCAATTAACTTATTATATTTACACTCAAAATAACACACATATTTATGTTATATATATACAGGGAGATTATAATTAAAGTCCCACTTTCAGAATACTGTAAAAAAAAAGAACTACTCGTCACAATGAGTTCAAATTTGAACTGAAGATACTTAAAGATGGGGAAAACGGTATGGCATCAAAAAAAAGTTTTACCGATTTTACCCATTCAATTTGGGAATTTCCGAATTTAATAAAAGCAAAGTCATTTTTTTATCAGGACAAAAAAAATAACAATAAACACTACCTTAAGTATTAAAAATATCGAACTATTCAGAAATGCCTTGATAGCAAGTAAAACCAATTTTTGCCTTTCTTGTAATTTTTCAGGATGAAAATAGATTAAATCCAAACTTTTTAAGTACAAATTGTACACTGAATTCAAAATAAAAAAATACAAAATTTAAAACTTCTCATAATCAATTTAAAATTGACAATTTGAAGTTAAAGAAATATGGTTCTAACAATTTTTCAGATAAAAAAAAAATATTAAGAATTTCATTTTCGAAAATCTCAGAGACCATATTTAAATATTCCGAAAAATATACTAACTGACAATCAAGCATTTTTTTTTAAGGTAAAGACTTTTGAATTGATTGCATCAAACCACTTGAATACACATTTTGTTAAGACGCAGGTGGTAGTTCATGCCACGTGTTTTGAATCTCGCTATATCCAAAAAAAATTTACATAGTTACCAGAAGTTGAGTATTACACGAATTGCATATCTTTATAAATTTGCATGATCATAATACTCACAGTGACGGATTTAGGCTTAGGCCCGGGCCTAGGGCGCAGGGCCGGATTTTCCTATAGACTAACTAGGAAAACCGGCTTTTTAAATAAATACTGTGTGCCTTAGGGCTGTGCGGTCTTAAGTAACCTAGACTATAGGCTAACTAGGCTTCAGCCTAGGGCCACAAGATCAAGCGGGGCCTATATTCAAATTGTTAGTAAAATTAAAATTACACTCTTCTAAAAACAGTAAACACTAAAACACTGAATCGAAAATAGGAAGAAATTCTACACATATGACTAATACACGAACATAAAAATGTATTGGTTAAGATCAAAGCATTCGGCTCATTGGGTCTGTTCGTTTGTATATAACAGATTGTACCAAAGTATAATTCATAAGTTCAGTTATTGCTTATTTTATTTTCGTAGTCAAAGATTTTTATTCTATGAATTATGTTTCGTTGTAAATGTTGTGTGTTATATTTCATTAGTTATTGTTACAAGTACTATATACGGTGCTGAGAATAAATGTCGAAATAAGTGTTCTCGACTTTTTTTATTATTTATATATTTTCTTTTTTTATTATTCCGTGCCACATTTTTTATAAAGGTTAGTACCCATCACAACATGTTTCATTTAACATATTGATATATATCCCAGTAATGGTGTATTTTATTATCTCTCATGTAATTTACAAACTTAAAAATTGGAGGTGGAAGGGCCTCATAAGTGAAATACCCTAGGGCGGCAAATTTTTAGGGGCGCCAAAATTTTCGAGGCGGTAAAAATTTGAAATCTATTTTGTTTTTTGTAAACTGTAACCGAATTTTAATGCTTCTTTTCTTGCTTTGACAACCTCAATATGTCAAAAAAGAAAATAATTAATCGTGTAAGTAGTAAAATTTAAATTATCTAACAAATAGGAACTAACAAATTTTTTGTTAAATATAGCATTTATCTATTGACGATAGATTTTTCATAAATTTTTCTTAAAAAATCTGAACGTAGCTTTTGTTTGCTCATCATCATAACATAAAATATTAATTCACCATACTATTTAATTATACCTTTGTCCGATTACTCAAAAATTTTTATTATTATTTTTTTTTTTTTAAATCTCGCATAAAATTTTTTTTTATGGTTTTACGTAATGTAAGGCGTTTTTCAAAGATAACCATGATCAATTTAGAAAGGTCGTACTAGAACTTGAAAACTGTAGAGAGTGAAAAATTATTTACGAGCAGGTATGAAGCAAGATAGGCTCAATGCACTTGCATTATTAAGCATTGAAACACAATTAGTTTAAGAAGTTATGTAAGAGGATGTCATTAATACTTTCGAACGGATGAAAGCAAGAAAGAAATGTATTATATGACTAATTAGATGGATATGATTTATTTCTTAATTAAAAGCAATTTATTCTAAATTGTATGTTTAGTTGTTATATCAAATAATATATATATTAATTCATGCCTAAATTCAATACCTAAATTTAATTCGAATCCATATTACTGTTCGTATTATTATTATTGTTATATATAAGGGCACCAAATTAACTTGGACCAAGGCACCATCGAACCTAAATCCGTCATTGAATACTCATCAACCATGCTATACAATACTGATTAATTCTTTAACTATAATCCGTTATGTAAAAAATACATAAATAAGATGTCTTCACTAATTTACAATCTGAGCAGGAGCATCATAAATATAGAAACGTAAAAATCGAATCAGATTTCATCGAAACATTCGTCATCAGCGTCAGAACAGTGGCGGGCTGTTTGCAATTGTTGCATGGTCCCTTTTTTCAATTCCTTCTATTAGCTCACACTCTCCCTATATATATATATCTTGTTCACATTTTCAATCGTTCATAAAATACTTTTTATTCATCCACTCAAGTTCAAATACATTTTTTTTGGAACTTGTAGTGGATGACACTGGATGTTAATACAGTTTTCTTCAAATATTAATTCATTAATTTAATTTAATTAATTAATTTTAGTTTTTTTTAGATTTACTTTGCACATATCTACCAATAGATAGCGCCAGATAAACTTAAAAAAAGGAATGAAAACTATTTATAAAGGACTTTTCTGCAATATAGTGAAAAAAAAGTAGGAATTGACTTTAAAAAAATTTGTTAAATACTTGTTTTATTCTCAGACTCAGAATGGAAAATTTGTTCATATTGTACTAAGATGGATCATGCCCTACTCTTTTAAGCGTTTTTTTTTTCAAAACAATATCTGATTTTCTATTACTTAACTTTGCCTTATCAAGACTTTCAACAAAAAATAATGTCTAGAATATTCTTTCTATCTCTCTCTCTTTGTTTCTTTTTTGTTTTGTCGCTATACGGTCATTTTGTGCACACTTTAGTCTAATTAGACCGGGACCTATAGTTGAACATGGACACCGAACCAATAACAAACATCCATGCCGAGCACAAAATGGTCGTAGACCGACAAACCAAGCTTAGACCCAGATATAATCGCCCGTTTTGAAAGATGCATTTCTTTAAATCTTTCTGCTTTTCGATTAGGTTCTTAATCATGTTATGGTTAGGAAAACATCATCATCAATGGGGCAACAATCCCATGTTGGACCAAGACCATCTGCTCGCTGGCAGATTTCTAAACAATAGACGGTTTACATTCTACCTCTTTTTAATACGCTTTTATTAGTTTCACCTGTTTGTTTGTTTGTAACTGACTCTTTGGGCTCGATTTTGCCCTACTTTAAGCGATCCGATTTAATTTAAACGGTGTAGACTTATCAAGGACCGACGACACTAAAATATTTTGATAAGTTTATTATCTCATCATGATTGGGATCGCCAGGATTAGTGATTAACTTATGAAGAGCAATTTAACCCGTATAGAATGAAAGTACCTAAGACATTCAAACCTACGCGGGACAGCGGCACAACGGATAACGCACCTGAATACGGATCAGGAGATTCTCTGTTCGAATCCTGGCTGGCTCGACTTATTCGCATTTAGCCTTTGTTTTACTCACAATTAAATTATTGCAAGAACTATAGCTCCAGTCCTCCGCACCGGAACCTCATTTAAATATTATAGCTAAAAAAAAAAAATTTTAGAGTTAATCAAACTAAAAAGTAAAAAATAATTGTTAACATAAGAATAAAATTACTGTGACTGTTCTAAAAGCGTGGGGTGCTCGATATCAATCTTTATAATTTTTCACTAGTTTCATTCCGAAATGCAGAGTTTAAAAATATCATACAAAGCGTGTTTTTAAACTATAATTTATTTTGGAGTTTGGATCACAAAATAAATTTTGCTCTTCTTCACTTGAAGACCATCTATCACTTCCTGATCAGCTGCCCTTTCTGAAGAATTAAACTAGTCTATCGAAATTTCCAAAGATAGTTCTCGAGGGTCACCCTAATATATATACGTATATATATATATATATACACTCATGTCCATAAATTAAGGATAATTCAGAATCACACAGAAATTGAACTCTAAAATAAAAATTTCACCTGTAGAATTATCGGACACATCTTGAAGAAGAATATGCAAATTACAGGAAACCACCAGATGGCGCGGATAGTATGTCACAATGACGAGAGTGTAAGAGAGGGGTATATAAGGAATGGTTGCAATGAAGTAAAATTGTTCACAAGCGCTTTAAAAGCCTTTCAGTACAATAACCGCATAGTTATGGCACAAAGGAAGCATTTGGATGATTTTTTATGTGGTATAATTATCGGACGACTGGAATGTGGACGTACCCAGCTGGAAGTATCCGAGAAACTTGGAATCGCCCAGAGTGTCATCTCTAGGCTTTGGCAACGATTCCAAGATGATGGTAATGTGAGTAGATGTTACAGCACAGGTCGCCCCCGAGTTACAACGCCGAATGAGGACCGGTATTAGCAGTTACTGCCAAAAGAAACAGACGGAGCACAGCATCAGACCTGTCTCGTCAGCTCTCTTCAGCTACCGGTACGGCAGTTTCAAGGCAGACCGTGTACAGACGCTTAGGGCACATTGGTCTATATGTTCGTAGGCCTGTCAGATGTGTTCCACTTACCGCAACTCACTGTCGCCTGCGATTAACCTGGCGTAGAGAACATGCATTGTGGACACCGCAACAGTGGTCTGGTGTGATGTTTTCTGAGAGTCCCGGGTTAGTTTGCAGTCTGATTCTCGCCGGACTTTCATATGGAGAGCGCCAGGTACTCATTACCACCAAGAGAACACCATTGAACGACACCGTTACGGGGGTGCAGGATGGCTCGTTTGGGGAGGAATTATTCTTAGTTCCAGAACTGACCTGCACGTTCAGAGTGTAACTATGACAGGCCACATCTATCGGGATGTCATTCTGGAACAACATGTACTTTTGTTTCGGGGTGCCATGGGTGCTGAATTTCTGTTTATGGATGACAACGCCCGTCCTCACCGTGCAAATATTGTAGACGAATGCCTTCAATTGGAGGATATCACTCGTATGGATTGGCCAGCATACTCACCGGACTTCAATCCAATAGAGCATGTGTGAGATATGCTTGGCAGACGAATTGCAGCCCGTCAACCCCCTCGCACCTGTCAACCGTAACTTCGGAGGGCATTGCTTGATGAGTGGTGTAATATTCCCCAAGATCAGATTGATAATTTGATACTCAGCATGCCTAGGCGTTGTAAGGCCTGTATTGCATCGTCCGGGAGACATACTCCATATTAACCATCATACTAACCATGTTATACTGTGTTTTGTAAATAGGTTCTTTTTTGAAATTTGCTCCAGGGAGTAAAAATCGGAATTTTTATTAATTATGTCAAACATATAGCATCTTTTTTGCTCTTTACCTTTTGTTTAATAAATAGACTTTACAAATAAGTCAAATTTGTTTTGCTTGTGTCTCTCTCTTTGCCTGAACTTCATTATCCTTAATTTATGGACATGAGTGTATATATCAAATGAACCGAAACGAAACATTGATTACAAAATGCAAAATACATAAAATGTTTATTTTTATTTATTTACTTTTGTTAAAAACTTTTTGCTGTTCTTTACAAATGCGCACTCATGTTTTAAACAGTAGGCATAATACACTTGGTGTCCTTCATGACAGTGACCTAATAAAAATAAAATAAAATTTAGCACCAATTTTATTCATAATATATAGCATATATATATATATATATATATTTAAAACATATTTACTAAATATACATGATTAATAATTAATATGATTAGAACTATCAACGATTCATTCGTGATTTGCCTGTTCAGGGTGAAACAATATTTATTTTGTAACTTCTCTTCCAGTACTAGACCTATAACGACTTCGAAAAGAGGGCCACTGTCAGGTTCATAGGAACACTTTAATTTTTACTTACAAGCATTATGTATATATATATACAGAACTCTGGGTTAATACAAAATTATTTACAAAAGAAAAAATTAAAATTAATGATTTAAATTTGATTAAGTGCAGTTCACTCCAAGGACGGAGATTTTTACAGTTCTCGAGTCTACGTCGAATCTAAACAAGTTATCTACGAAGACCTTAATTATCATACGGCGTATTACATGAAACCACAAGGGCTTAATTTGGAAACAAGCGGAAACTCCAGCCTGTACAGTCACTTCAGAGAAAAAGATAACACTACTTGTCGACTCTTCGCAGAACACTCTTCAGGCTCCTTCCCACCGAGGTGACAGGCAAGAAAATTTTTTCGACCCCTTCACAGCGAAACGTCAGAAATAGCATTACGCCTAGTGAAGTTCCGCTTCGAGTTGAAAGTGGGTCAACTCGAAGCGGTGAATTTCAAACCGGTTTCAGGCGAACGTGGTGAGGCTAGTGATTGGTCAACTCTTCACGCTTCATTGGGAACGAGCCTTTCCTCTCCTTCCCCAAAAACCTCCCTTTAAGAAAATCCGTCAATATGGGGGAGGGGATCAGCTTCTTTCACTTCTTATTGTAGTAGACATTTCTCAGCTCGTGGTATATCAATATTCACGAGGAAATAACTCATGGCGTAACCCATATTCAATCTGTAGTTGTTTTGACCTGTGAAGGTCACACAGACATTCGCTAATTTCATGAGTCTCATTATACATGACACCAAATATCTCCTATCAGATTTGAATGACAGGTTGTTCTCCTTAGTACAAAACACTAATTGCATGTAATATAACTATCCACAACACTGCTTGTCTTGTGTCAGATTCGAGTGATGGGTTGTTATGTATTGCCAAAGAATATAGATTCCTCTCTCCTGGGAATGAAATGTCAAAACTCTTCCAGTGAGAAAAAATATTATAGGATCATCATTCATTGAAGGAACAGAGTTACATAAATTACTATTAATACTAATAATAAATTAGTGCACTTACGCCGTTCTCGAGACTTCCTTTACCAAGACATTCGTATTTGTCCACGCACGGACAGGCCAAGTAAAAGAGATCAGTGTCAGGTTTGTATACAGATGCAGTAACGCAACGGTTTCCTATTGAAAAGAAAAGTAATAATGAAGTCAATGCAATCTGAATGGTGTTCTTTCTCCCTCAGGCTGAAAAAGTTAAAATGTGATCTTTTAGGGGAATACGTGGTTTTAATAGAGTGGTGATTTTAGTTATGAACGCCAAAAGCAGATTGTAGTTAGTAATACGAGCGCCAAAAACGTCTTAGCTTATGAAGGCCAGTGTTTTTACATTATTTCCGAATGTTTGCATAATATTTCGATTCTTAAATTAAAATATTTGCTCTCATTTGTACTTTCAGCGAAAATCTTTACTTCTGAAAAAGCGAAAATCTTCATATGCAGAATATAAATACTCACAAAAGTAAAGGCAGACATTCAAAGACTGTTATATTCATCGTTTAATGTAAATTCTTTTTGTTTAACCATTTAAAATATAAATAAAAATTATTTAAAATTATCCTTGGACAAATCATCCTGTTTAATGCCATTGATATTAATATTTTGGTTCTATGGTCAAAGGATTTTTTTTCCTTGGAGATTTTTTAAAGGTCATCTTAACATTACATATATTACGTAAAAAATTATGAAATTTTATTTAGAAAACAAAATAGTAATAATACGATCTTCCATATATTTATAAAAATAACATCTTTATAATGTTAATAATAGAAATTTTTAATGTTGCGTGCATGTTATTATCGACCCTTATCACGAATCGCCACTTAACAATACCAATAACTCAGTATTGATCACTTGACGACTGCTGTGCTAAATTGCTTTTACACTTCCCTATTATGTTCATTCTTCTAATAGCATCTTATGATAGTATTTTATTACTTTATTTATATTTATTTGCATGTTATTATCGACCCTTAATCACGAATCGCCACTTAACAATACCAATAACTCAATATTGATCACTTGACGACTGCTGTGCTAAATTGTTTTTACACTTCCCTATTATGTTCATTCTTCTAATAGCATCTTATGATAGTATTTTATTACTTTATTTATATTTACTTGCATGTTATTATCGACCCTTAATCACGAATCGCCACTTAACAATACCAATAACTCAATATTGATCACTTGACGACTGCTGTGCTAAATTGTTTTTACACTTCCATATTATGTTCATTCTTCTAATAGCATCTTATGATAGTATTTTATTACATTATTTATATTTATTTGCATGTTATTATCGACCCTTAATCACGAATTGCCACTTAACAGTACCAATAACTCAATATTGATCACTTGATGACTGCTATCCTAAATTACTTTCACACTTCCTTATGATGTTCATTCTTCTAATAGCATCTTACAATATATTCCTTCTTTGAAATGAATACATTAGATGGAAACGTCGTGATTATGCATGTTTGTAACATTATTTTTCTGAGGTACCTTCATTTAGTGGATATATTGCTTACTGCCTAGGTAGTGTTACACCTAAGGAGTAATTCTTTATTCCTTGTATTGGTAATTTAGTACTTTTTACATCCAACTTTATTTTTATAAATTAAAAAGATACAGATGATTTTTTCTCTTTTTAATGTTATTAATGTTATTGCCTCCTTACCTGCACCGTATCTGGGCTCACAGAAGGCACTCCTGAAGAACAGCGTGTCCAGACAGCACTCGTCCGGTTCGCAATCTGACTGCTTTGTGCATCTTACGGCTGCGAAGGACACCTAAAAAAAGGAAGTTAGAATTTATACTAATTTTTACCATCAAGCATGTTCTCCAGAACTCTGTAATGTGAAAGTTGTAATACAGGATGCAGTAATCAAAACGGTTGTTGATATACGATATATAATACTATTAAAGGTGATAGGGTTTCATGAGGTTTTATCCCGATTAAATAACCAAAATGACTTAAAAATGAACCCATTAGGGTTGGGATGCCTGGTGGCCAATTGATTAGCGATCTGGCCTTTGGTACCACAAGCTTCAGGTTCGAATATTGGCGGTGGCATAAATGTTTGTTAGTGGTTCGGAATCCACGTTAAACTGTAGGTCCTGGTCTAATTAGCCTAAAGTGCGAATAAAATGACCGTAGAACGACAAAAAAATAACCATTAGGGTTGGATCAAAATCTCTTGCCATTTCTAAAGAGAAAGCTTTTGCCAACATTATGCTAAAATTTCAAATTTTCGTCCTCAGCATAGAATTCAAAATGGTGAACTCACTCCATTGGAGTTTCCCTGGGATTTCTGAGTTATACTCCCTCTTTAATGATGACTTTTCTGAATTAAAATTTCATGTGTCCTTGAATGGCTTTCTCAGGGGAAAGAGCCCAGGTCCTGATGCCATTCTTTAGGATTTTCTTATTTATCTAGAGCCTTTGGCGTGGAACACCTTACTTGTAAGAGCGGCCTACCGACTGCCTAAAAAGGATCCACCGTCTAAATAGTTATTATCAGCTATCTTTGACGAGTGCAATATGTAAGTTAACTGAAAGACTGATTTGAAATCGCCTGATTTCAAGTCTTAATCTAAGTGTCAGGGTGGGTTTAGGAAACAGAGAAATATGGAGTTTATCCTCTGAGCAGATTGTTCGTCTGACACAGGAATTAAAAGATGATTTTCAGAGAAAACATAGCACTGTCGCGATTTTTGTAGACTTTAAGGCAGCATTTGACACAGTCTGGAGGAAAAAGCTTTCAACAAATCTCATTGCATATAATATAGAGGGCAATATTTATTGAGGGATAAAATCATTCCTGGATCAGCCCTTTATACGTATTAAATACAATGACAGTACCTCTGGATATAGGCAAATAATGCAGGGCTTGCCGCAGTGATCAGTCTTGAGTCCGTTACTTTTTAACCTCTTGATAAAGGACTTTGTGGGCGCTCATGAGCCTGATGTTCAGACTTTGTTTTTTCAGATGATCTGGTAATTTGGACTACAGGTAGAGACTTTGAGTGTGTGGAAAAAACACTCCAATCAGCTTTAATGTTTTTGAAAAGGTGATTAGTCGAAAATGAGATGACAGTAAATCCAGAAGAAACCCCCTATCAACTCTTCTCACTTAGCACTAAACATCATGACATAAATCTTACATTCAGAGATCAATTATTAAACAGTACTGAAAGAACAATCTACACTCCTGTCCATAAATTAAGGATAATGAAGTTCAGGCAAAGAAAGAGACAGAAGCAAAACAAATTTAACTTATTTTTAAAGTCTGTTTATTAAACAAAAGGTAAAGAGAAAAAAAGATGCTATATGTTTGACATAATTAATAAAAATTGCGATTTTTACTCCCTGGAACAAATTTCAAAAAAGGACCTATTTATAAAAAAAAGTATAACATGGTTAGTATGATGGTTAATATGGAGTATGTCTCCCGGACGATGCAATACAGGCCTTACAACGCCTAGGCATGCTGAGTATCCAATTATCAATCTGATCTTGGGGAATATTACACCACTCATCAAGCAATGCCCTCCGAAGTTCCGGTTGACAGGTGGGAGGGGGTTGACGGGCTGAAATTCGTCGGCCAAGCATATACCACACATGCTCTATTGGATTCAAGTCCGGTGAGTATGCTGGCCAATTCATACGGGTGATATCCTCCAATTGAAGGCATTCGTCTACAATGTTTGCACGGTGAGGACGATCGTTGTCATCCATAAACAGAAATTCAGCACCCATGGCGCCCCGAAACAAACGTACATGTTGTCCCAGAATGACATCCCGATAGATGTGGCCAGTCATCGTTACACTCTGAACATTCAGGTCAGTTCTGGAACCAAGAATAATTCCTCCCCAAACGAGCCATCCTGCACCACCGTAACGGTGTCGTTTAATGGTGTTCTCTTAGTGGTACCTGGAGCTCTCCATATGAAAGTCCGGCGAGAATCAGACTACAAACTAAACCTGGACTCGTCGGAAAACATCACACCAGACCACTGTTGCGGTGTCCACAATGCATGCTCTCTACGCCAGGTTAATCGCAGGCGACAGTGAATTGCGGTAAGTGGAACACATCTGACAGTTCTACGAGCATATAGAACAATGTGCCCTAAGCGTCTGTACACGTTCTGCCTTGAAACTGTCGTACCGGTAGCTGAAGACAGCTGACGAGACAGGTCTGATGCTGTGCTCCGTCTGTTTCTTTTGGCAGTAACTGCTAAATACCGGTCCTCATTCGGCATTGTAACTCGGGGGCGACCTGTGCTGTAACATCTACTCACCTTACCATCATCTTGGAATCGTTGCCAAAGCCTGGAGATGACACTCTGGGCGATACCAAGTTCCTCAGATACTTCCAGCTGGGTATGTCCACATTCCAGTCGTCCGATAATTCTACCACGTAAAAAATCATCCAAATGCTTCCTTTGTGCCATAACTATGCGGTTATAGCACTGAAAGGCTTTTAAAGCGATGGGGAACAATTTTACTTCTTTGCCACCATTCCTTATATACCCCTCTCTTACACTCTCGTCATTGTGACGTACTATCCGCGCCATCTGGTGGTTTCCTGTAATTTGCATATTCTTCTTCAAGATGTGTGTGATAATTCTAGAGGTGAAATTTTTATTTTTGAGTTCAATTTCTGTGTGATTCTGAATTATCCTTAATTTATGGGCATGAGTGTATTTGAGTTTGGACTTGGATATACAACAACAATGACCGTAGAGTGACAAACCAAACCAGCTCGCTGGACTTGAGGATTAAGCTATTATATTGTCAGCCATACGCTTTACAGTCAGGAAAACCTACACTAGGTCCAAAAGACCCCGTCGCAGGCGACTGATCCATGGCAAAGGTTAATATGCAGCTTCCCTTTAACGAGGAACCACGAGGTCTGAAGACTGACTAAACCTCAAGATAATGCTTTACGATCCTATTAGACGGGGACATACGGCTTAAAGTGGATTCCGAACCGCTACAAACATCCATGGCACCGCTGGGACTTGAATCCGAAACCTGTGGCACCGAGCGCCAGAGCGCTAATCACACGGCCATCAGGCTCTGGAGTCATTTTAAAGGGGGCAATGAGCTTAGAAGCGCCAAAGCTTAGAAACACTGCTACCTCAATGGTAAAAATGAAAAAAATGTATTTAATATATGTTTAAAATATTTATCAATTGTATAAAAACGAGTACTTACCGCCACAGAGCAACTCAGAACTAAAAAGATGAGTACGACTTTCATTTTTGAGTCTTAGTAAAGAAATGAAATTATTTGAGTTTGGCGATAGAGCTATTTAAACTAATCTCAGTCTGGGAAATTGACAAGATATGATTTGTGTCAGAAAAACAACAGCTGTGAATCATATTTGCAGATTATTCAAAGCGAAGGACGAATGTATTAAAAAAATAAATTGATAACTGACACATATTTTCTTTTTCATAACTTTGCTGAAATGCAGAAAAATAACGAGATTGGACCAGATTGAAAATGAGGCAGATAAAATATAAAGCAATATGTATTAATAGTAATACGTTGAGATAATAGTCATATTATTGAATATTTTGGACTGTCGTATGTTATTCTGATTCATTCCTAATATCGTAAGTCTTCGGCATTTTAAATTGTTTTACAAAAATTTACATCAATTTCCTTCAGTATTGAGGAGTTGCATACGGATTTCTTATGACCGTGTTTACTTTTCGTTATTAAATTTCTACTATTAGTTCACACCCTCCCTATATATATCTTGTTCAAATTTTCAATCGTTAAGAAAATACTTTTTATTCATTCACTCAAGTTCAACTCAGTTTTTTAACTTTTATTAGATGACACTTGATGTTAATACAGTTTTTTCAAATATTAATTCATTAATTAAATTTAATTAATTAATTTTAGGTTTTTTTAGATTTATGTTGCATCTATCTACCAATAGATGGCGCCAGATGAAAGAAGAAATATTCAACTTTATATATAAAGGACTTTTTTGCTATAAAGTGAAAAAAAAAGTAGAATTGACTTAAAAAAATTTTTTATATTACTTGTTTTTTTTTTATATATATAGCGATATATCGTATATCGGTCTGATGGCCGAGAAGCTAGTGCTCTGGCGCTCGGTACCACAGGTTTCGTGTTCGATTCCCGGCGTGGCCATGGATGTTTTTAGTGATTCTTAATCCACTTTAAGCCATAAGTCCCGATCTAATAGGATCGTAGAGCATCGTGAGGGTAGTGTTACTCGCATGCCTAGCATATCTTCAAGCTACACGTGCCCCCCGGGTAGTGCTAAATGAGTAACAGCGGTGCAGTCTTTGCTTAGGGCATAAAGATAACTGTCAAATACTGCTATCTGCATTAGAAAAAAATGCATAGCAAAAAGTTCATCTGCCACCATAATAAAAAATTCTATATGAATTCTTTAATATAAATTATAAAATCATTATGAAATTGACTATATATTTTTCTCAAAAGGAAGTTACATAATATATTAATAATCACATTAGAGAATTTTCACTAAAAATAAGTAGTATTTTGATCATAACGTATTAATAATGGTACATACAGTACTCCGTATTTTTATAGCGGAAGAATGTAGATTATGTGGAATCAAAAATCATAGGTAAAATTTAATACATTGTGCATAGTCAATAACAATGAATAAAATTATATCACAAGTTTGGCATAATTATTATATCCCGTGTATTTTACAAGAAAAAAGAAAGAAATGCATACGAAAATATAAAAATAAAATTTGAGTTTGAACGATATAAACTAATTCTTTTACCCCAAATGCTGGATTGCCACAAGGGGAAAACGATATAAATTACCAGTGATTATGATGTCATGCCTAACCAAATCAAAATCATATTTATCATAGAAGTAGGAATGATTCTTGCATACGAATGGCGGCCTGAGGCCAATTGGCTAGCTCTCTGCCCTTTGGTACACAGGCCTCAGGTTCGAATCTTTGCGGTAGCATGGTTGTTTGTGAGTGGTTCGGGATCTACATTAAACTGTAAGTCCCAGTCTAATTAACCCAAAATGTGCACAAGATGACCGTAGAGCGACAAAACGAAGTCGTACAAATCATTAAAAATAAAATTTTAGTTTGATGAACGATATACGCTCATTTCTTTGCTGGATTGTCATAAGGAGAAAGCGATATAAATTGCCAGTGATAAAGATGCCATGCCCATTCGAATCAAAATCATATTTATCATGGAAATAGGATTGATTCTTAGAAACATCGAAAATTTATACAAGCACTCCGATGTGCGGCCAACATACCCAATAGAAAGACTTTTCTGCCTACGAATTTATCGGGCGCAACTATGATATCGATTAAGGATTTTCGGATTGAAATCACTTGTTAAGTTTCGAACATAACTTCTGAAATTAGAATGTAAATTTCATAATATTATTATAATTAATAACTTTTAAAAGAAAAAAAAAACTTGAACATTTAGAAATGACCATTTTCAACCGATTCTCACCCATTGCTTCCTATATTGCACATGACAAAGAGTTTGCTAAACTAAATTTCTTATTCTCTTTAAGAAATTAATCACACATCTGATAGAAATGGGTTAAAAAACAAGCATTAAGTTTCAAACATAGGAGTTCGTTCTATCGAATAAATATAAAATTGGCATAGTCATAAATCTCCTTTAGAAAAAAATCCTAAATATTATTTAATGTAGCGTGGACTCAAAGACTAATGTCTTTAATATATCACATAAGCATGTATCTACAAAATAGAACATAGGTCATCTATTAGACAGCGTTCCTTCTGTATTATAAATAATATCGACAATATCAGTGTCTTTGTTTTTCCAATAGCTCGATTTGATACGCGTCTTGAAATTTATAATCTTATTTTTAGTCACCATATTTCTTATCTGTGATTGACTGCATTCGTTTTAGATCTATAAAATACAATTTCGGCCAATCAGATAAGTTTTCCTTCCCCCTCCCCCCTTTATTCTGAACAAGAGCATCATAAATATAGAAATGTAAAAATTCGTTATCAACGTTAGAACAGTGAAGGTTTATTTGCAATTGTTGCACGGTCCCTTTTTTATCCTCTTTTGTGAGATTTTTATTCAAAGTGATGCGGGTCGTACTTTTTATAATTGATTGACTTATTTAATCTAGTTTTTAATTAATTAATTAAATTTCTATAGTTTAACAGCTGAATTGATGTTAAGATAGTATTTTATTTTTAAAAATATTTTAAATTATCTTTTTAAGTTAAATTTAATAAATAAAAGTATTTAAATATTATACTAATATGTATACATAAAATCAATTAATTTATTATATTTACACACAAAATAACACACACACACACACAACTGTATATATCTCTGTGTGTGCCTGCACTATATATATATATATATATATATAAAACTCGATAAACTTATTATATTTACACACAACCCTTACAGTCACTATTTTCAGAAAGCAGGAGACTCAATGACGACTTGAAAAACATCTCCTAGTCAGGCTGCCTGGCAAGAATTTGTAAGGTTTCTCGCATATAACACTCATATGTGGGACAGTTATCCCTAAAAGTCTTTTCCCCATTATGTTTGATGAACTGTTCATAGCAAACATAAGTCAGATATGAAGCCCACTGATGTCCAATAAAAAAAAACACCCACAACATGAATTCAGGAATTATAGTTTCGGCTTCATTTTCCGGGTTTCAAACCGAGTATCTCCAGTTCTAAAGACACACACGATATCTGTTGTTTCTTATCTCACTTGGTAGACAGCAACATCTACACTAAGTAGTCTCCGGGAAGGACGGAAGAGGGGGACAGCTTTTGTTGTGATGGAGAATCCGTAGATAGAAGTCTTGATTTGGCTTGATTTGATTTGGATTGTCTACCCTACTCCCAACGTTCTACAGTCATATTAGACCATAAGGGAATTCCGAACTTCGAACTCGAACCCGAATCCTGTGGCATCGAGCGCTAGTCACTCAGTTAACAGGCCCTACACGATATCTACAAGTCTTTTTTCTTTAGTGTAATAGAATTAAATTTTTAGAAAATAACCACTTTAAAAATACGTTATAGCTGGCGGAAAAAAATATATATATTTTCTCTAAATCCTGAAAATATATTTCCTTTTCGCCTTTGCACATCTGAAATTTAAATAGCCGGATTTAATTTTGAAATGTAAGAATTCCCAAATTTAATAAAAGCTAATTAATTTTTTTTTATCGGGAAATTAAATAAATAAGCATTACCTTAAGAATTAAAATTGTCGAATTATTCAAAATGATTTGATAGTAGTTTTTAACGAAGAAAATAGATTAAATCTATACTTTAAAATACAAAATCATACACTGAATATAAAATAAAATTATCAAATTTAAAACTTTCCTCCATTCAATTTAAAATTGACAATTTGAAATTTAAAGAAATACTTTGATTTGATCACATCAAAGCACTTGAATACGCATTTTGTTAAAGAGCATGTGGTATTTCATGCCATGTCTTTTTTAATACCAAATACTTTGATTTGATCACATCAAAGCACTTGAATACGCATTTTGTTAAAGAGCAGGTGGTATTTCATGTCATGTCTTTTTTAATACCAAATACTTTGATTTGATCACATCAAAGCACTTGAATACGCATTTTGTTAAAGAGCAGGTGGTATTTCATGCCATGTCTTTTTTAATACCAAATACTTTGATTTGATCACATCAAAGCACTTGAATACGCATTTTGTTAAAGAGCAGGTGGTATTTCATGCCATGTCTTTTTTAATACCAAATACTTTGATTCGATCACATCAAAGCACTTGAATACGCATTTTGTTAAAGAGCAGGTGGTATTTCATGTCATGTCTTTTTAATACCAAATACTTTGATTTGATCACATCAAAGCACTTGAATACGCATTTTGTTAAAGAGCAGGTGGTATTTCATGCCATGTCTTTTTAATACCAAATACTTTGATTTGATCACATCAAAGCACTTGAATACGCATTTTGTTAAAGAGCAGGTGGTATTTCATGCCATGTCTTTTTTAATACCAAATACTTTGATTTGATCACATCAAAGCACTTGAATACGCATTTTGTTAAAGAGCAGGTGGTATTTCATGTCATGTCTTTTTTAATACCAAATACTTTGATTTGATCACATCAAAGCACTTGAATACGCATTTTGTTAAAGAGCAGGTGGTATTTCATGCCATGTCTTTTTTATACCAAATACTTTGATTCGATCACATCAAAGCACTTGAATACGCATTTTGTTAAAGAGCAGGTGGTATTTCATGTCATGTCTTTTTTAATACCAAATACTTTGATTTGATCACATCAAAGCACTTGAATACGCATTTTGTTAAAGAGCAGGTGGTATTTCATGTCATGTCTTTTTTAATACCAAATACTTTGATTTGATCACATCAAAGCACTTGAATACGCATTTTGTTAAAGAGCAGGTGGTATTTCATGCCATGTCTTTTTTAATACCAAATACTTTGATTCGATCACATCAAAGCACTTGAATACGCATTTTGTTAAAGAGCAGGTGGTATTTCATGCCATGTCTTTTTTAATACCAAATACTTTGATTTGATCACATCAAAGCACTTTGAATACGCATTTTGTTAAAGGTCAGGTGGTATTTCATGCCATGTCTTTTTTAATACCAAATACTTTGATTTGATCACATCAAAGCACTTGAATACGCATTTTGTTAAAGGTCAGGTGGTATTTCATGCCATGTCTTTTTTAATACCATATACTTTGATTCGATCACATCAAAGCACTTGAATACGCATTTTGTTAAAGAGCAGGTGGTATTTCATGTCATGTCTTTTTTAATACCAAATACTTTGATTTGATCACATCAAAGCACTTGAATACGCATTTTGTTAAAGAGCATGTGGTATTTCATGCCATGTCTTTTTTAATACCAAATACTTTGATTTGATCACATCAAAGCACTTGAATACGCATTTTGTTAAAGAGCATGTGGTATTTCATGCCATGTCTTTTTTAATACCAAATACTTTGATTTGATCACATCAAAGCACTTGAATACGCATTTTGTTAAAGAGCAGGTGGTATTTCATGTCATGTCTTTTTAATACCAAATACTTTGATTTGATCACATCAAAGCACTTGAATACGCATTTTGTTAAAGAGCAGGTGGTATTTCATGCCATGTCTTTTTTAATACCAAATACTTTGATTCGATCACATCAAAGCACTTGAATACGCATTTTGTTGAAGAGCAGGTGGTATTTCATGCCATGTCTTTTTTAATACCAAATACTTTGATTCGATCACATCAAAGCACTTGAATACGCATTTTGTTAAAGAGCAGGTGGTATTTCATGTCATGTCTTTTTTAATACCAAATACTTTGATTTGATCACATCAAAGCACTTGAATACGCATTTTGTTAAAGAGCAGGTGGTATTTCATGCCATGTCTTTTTTAATACCAAATACTTTGATTTGATCACATCAAAGCACTTGAATACGCATTTTGTTAAAGAGCAGGTGGTATTTCATGCCATGTCTTTTTTAATACCAAATACTTTGATTCGATCACATCAAAGCACTTGAATACGCATTTTGTTAAAGAGCAGGTGGTATTTCATGCCATGTCTTTTTTAATACCAAATACTTTGATTCGATCACATCAAAGCACTTGAATACGCATTTTGTTAAAGAGCATGTGGTATTTCATGCCATGTCTTTTGAATCTAGTTATACTTCCAACATTGAAAAATAATCTAAAACAATTTACATAGTTACAAGAAGTTACATATTACACGAATTACATATTTTTATAAATTTACATAATGATCATACTTATCGTCTATACTATACAATACTAATTACTTTTTTTAACTATAATCCGTTATCAAATGTCCGTTATAAATATGTCTTCACTTATTTACAATGCAACTGCTAAATTTAATGCAGTTCAATGCGAAATCCTTTTATTGTCAGATTCATAGCACAGTGGTAATTGTACAGCTAGCATACTGGAGCAGCAGTAGTTATTTTTAAGTAATCTTAGGCTAATTAAAGCTTTAAGCTAATTAAGCTCTTCTTAGGCTAATTAAAAAATTAATCAAACCTAGACTTTTATTTTTGATATTCAATTTTATTCCAATTTTGTTGAATTAGCAGCCTAGCATCAAAACAAGTAATATTATAGTAATTTTCAACAGCATAAACTTCTTCCGATGAAAATTTAAAAAATTAATCAACTTCATAGGTTAGTTTTCAAATGTGGCCTTTAATATGATGAAGAGCCGCGTTTTTTAAAATCGGGCTCCAATGCAAACAGATATAATCTCAAGTAAGCAGCAACATCAAGCTTATTTTGATTTTTATTCTTAATACAGGTCTTTTGATCCCTGTGCTCATAAAAGGAAATAAATATCTTACCTCTTTATAAATGCTGCTTTCTATCATCTGATTATGGGGGCCTGAATGGCCGAGTGGCTGGCGCTCGGTACCCTAGGTTTCGAGTCTCGGTGGTGTCATGGATGTTTGTAGTGGTTCGGAATCCATTTTAAACCATAGGTCCCGGTCCTAATAGGATCGTAGAGCGTTGCGGGGGAATTGTCACTCAGCGTCCGTGGCTTATCTTCAAGTTACACGTGCCTCCTGGGTAATGCAAAGTGAGTAACGTCTGTGCAGCGCTTGCCTTAAGGCACATAAGACCAAGCTGTCTAAGTGTTTGCCAGCTGCATTAGAACAAAAAAAAAATCATCTGATTATAGGCTTTCACTACTGTCCCTATTTACCTTGTTTTATGCTGTTATTCATATCATTTTTATGTACTTCCAACCAATCCTCTGTATACACTTAGGAATACGTTATTTAATTATAAGATACCCCCTAGTTGGTTAGTAATTTGAATAAACATGTTTTTCAAATGTCTTAGAAATCAAAGTAGATCTTTAATTCATGCATTGTTCCATACCTATTTCAAATATGTTGCCAGATGGCATTACTAAAAGAGAAAGAAATTGTATTGAAAAACAGTTGTATTAATTCTTAATTTTAGGATAATTTTAATCGTATTTCAAATGGAAGATCTAATTTGATCACTAAGACATTAATCATAATTTACACCAAAATTAATACACTCAAGAGCCAAAACATTATGACCACCTGTCACCTTTCACTTACTTCTGTGTGTGTTCCCATCACACTCAGAAGTAAGTGAAAGAATGATTCTTCAGACTCTCCAGCAGCAGTTAAATACCATTTCCACCTGATCACGTGCCTTCCACGTCATCCAGGCGAGTTCATTGCAAAATGTAGGGGTGGTCATAATGTTTTGGTTCTTGAGTGCAGTTCATTACAGTGAAAGTAGCAAACGCCACTAGAGGGATGTCAGTTAGCGGATATTATTATTGAACTATACTATTATTGTAAAGTACCAATTTTAAATAATCAAAAATTATAAATATCAGCAATGATTTACATATATTTCTATTACATGGCAATTATAGATAGCAATTATAAATTTTAATTGTACAATAAATTTTTTATATACAAATTTACTTTTAAATATAAATTTAATTTTGATAAATATAATTTTACTTTTAAATATAAATTTACTTTAAATTTTTTTATATGTAAATTATTATATTAATTTTATACATAAATCTAAAATGTAATTTGATACATGAGATGCAAGTAAACAATAATTCAATTTATAGGATGGAAAAAAAAAAAAAACTTCTGTATTTTCCTAAAAAAAAAAAATTTATTAAAAACTAGTTTAAGACATTGCCTCAAAATTGGGTAATTTAATCACAAATAAACTTTATAGTATAGTATTAGATAATAAAAACAAAATGTACCTTCCTTTTTTACTACAATGTTAAATTCTTTTCACACTAGTAAGTACTGTAAGAAATAAAAATTATTTTCACAAAGGAATATTTATAAGATTCTTGGGAACATAATGTGTTATTTGTTTAATTACTACAATCAACTGAGGAATTGAAAATCTTGATTTCCTCAATACAAGGATACAAACCAGAGAAATTTTAAAAATTCCTCCTCTCCAAAAAAGAAAATATCTTTTTAAACTTTGTTTTATAGAAGACCAATAAAGTTTGGTATGATGCATACTTATCATCAGACAACTTTAATAGCAAAAAAGACAACCACTTTTAAATTAATGTTTTAATTTCTTATATAGGTGATAAAAAATAAAAAGTTTAAAGTCTTGTTACTGCATTAAGACTTTAATCTGAATTGAAATGTTTTATTTGAATGTTCATTTGAGTCGATTAAAACAATTTATGGGAATACATTCAGAGATATGAAAAGACCATCAATTTTTTTCTTTAAAAAAAATTGGATTTATAACACTTAAATTTCAATTATGAAGCAAAATATGAGAGAATAAAACTCAGAGGAGAGTAAAATCGTATTAAAGCACATATAAGTCTCATTCAGCATCAAATCAACACACTTTTCAACATTTTATATCACCATATAAGATTTTGATCAAATTTAATATAAAAGTATGTATGACAAGAAATATAACTTTTATTATGCAGCAATTTAAACACACATATCTAAAAATAGCCTAATGAACATAAATTCAAATCATCATAGTAACTACCCTTAATAAATTAGATTAAAATGGTATTTTTTCAATAGTTGTTCAGTATTTGGTGCAATTTTCATTTGATATAAAATGCAAGTTTTTGTAAAACTAAGTGTTAAATTTTTTTTTTTAAAGATGTTTCAAATTAGTTTATTTTTATGTTAAATGTTACACACAATTCCACTTTGATTCCAATTCCACTTAATAAGTATTTAAAAGAGAAAGATCTTTTTTTTCAATAGTTGAATTTTTTAAATTAAAAAAAATAAAAGCAGATTGTCAAGATAAGATCAACAATCATTTGAATATTATTTCTACTATGGTTAAAATCATTATAAATTTTAAATTAGTGCTTCGTGAATACTTCTACAAAGAAAAATCTTGGTAATGAGTGTTTAAAATTTCATTCATTCTATGTTTTTAGAGAAATATAAGTGAAATGATATTAAATTCATGCTTTATTGAAACCCAAAACATTTTATATAAAAAGATACCAATATTTGATATAAAAAAATACAGTCAGAAATATTTCATTCAATCCACATTATTATCAAATTATGTTCTTAATTTATTTAAAAAATGTTTTAGGTATGGTTTTATTTTTCATTAAATGATTTATATAATATTTAATGTAATACATTTTATAGTAAATTCATATATACTTAAATCTCCAATAATTTATTCAATTCCAAATTTGGTTATAAAAAAAATACTTGAGAAAAATGACTTTTATAAATTAACAAATCTAAGAAAATATCAATATTATCAAATTATGTTCTTAATTTATTTAAAAAATGTTTTAGGTATGGTTTTATTTTTCATTAAATGATTTATATAATATTTATTGTAATACATTTTATAGTAAATTCATATATACTTAGATCTCCAATAATTTATTCAATTCCAAATTTGGTTATAAAAAAAATACTTGAGAAAAATGACTTTTATAAATTAACAAATCTAAGAAAATATCAATATATCACCAAAAAAATTACATTCATTTTCGAAATGCATAAAATTTATTCAAAGTATGTTTGCATGTGCTAAAATATTTCAACAGCTTTTGAATAAATTAATTACAATTTTAAACAATAATGCAAGTCTCTGAAGAAATTTAATGATTGTTTAACAAATATGAAAGGAATAAACAGCTGGTTGGACTTAAAACATGAAAAAAAAAAATTACATGTTAATTTTCTACATAATACTAAAGTATTATAAATGAAATGTAAAACAAAAATCAGATACAGAAATGAATACATCCAATAAGTTTTATAAAAATGTTGAATAATTTTAATCTGAAATAACATATATTATCTTAAAAGAAACAGAAAATTTATGAATGAAAGATTGTATAATTACAAGAGTTTAATTTAAAGAGAAGACATGTTTACTAAGTTCAAAGATTTTTTTAAAAAATCAAAAGTTACATTATAAAAAAAATTAGATTAAATAAAAAAAAAAACCTTAGAAATTAATATCGTAAATATATTTAATTTGTAAATCTTTTTATTAGTACAAAAAATAAACTAAAAATCATAATTTAAAAAATTTTATCGGAAACTTGACTAAACTAAAAGGCAAGTGAACATTATTTTCTCTTCCAAATTAAGTTATAGCAGCAATCAAAATTTGCTGTCAATATAAAAAATAATTTATTCTAACTTATTTAGTTGAAAATATTATTTGTAACTATACATAACTAAAGATCTTTAAGAAAACCATTATTACTGGACAACATTTAGTGCACTATAATTCATGAAAAACTTCATTTAACAAAAAACATGGCACAAAATTAACAATAGATTTATTAATAAAAAATTATATAATTAATATACATTTACAATACACATTAAAAGTTGTAAAAATAAAAAATAAATCACCATATTTGAATTGACACTATAGTATAAGATTCAGTTCATATTTATAAGTTAAAAAAAATATTTTTATATATATAATGAATAAATTCAAAATCAGACTTATAAGAAATACTATGATATCTAACAAGGTAGATGACTTAATTTTTCTAATTTACATAAAAAGTCTATAAATTGTATAAAATTTGCTTCCAACTGCATTTTGCTATTTGCTCATAGAGGGAATATAGCAAATTCCAAACAAGTGTATAAGAACAATTTAAAAAAAATCCTTTTTATCAAAGCTATAAAACTACAAAAAACATTAACAATTATATAAATAACATTAATATAGGAAAAGTAATTTGAGATTCAAATGTTAAACAATAAACACTGACTAACATTGTTTATAATGCAAGGCAAAAACAAAGGTGAAATAATTTATCAAGAAAGCCTTCCTTAATTATTTAGCATTACTTAATTTAATTAATGCTCATCTTTTTTTTTTTTTTTATAGGTCTAATATTTAAAAACTAACAATAAACATCATAATAAATAAAAATGTAATAATTAACAATTTGGAATTTAAAAATATCTTCTAACACAATACATATTGACAAATAATAATAAATAGATGAAATATTTAAAACAATAACAAGTCGAACCTTAAAACAACTTATATAAAAAAATTTCTACAACTTTACAAAATTTTTATTAAAATTACCATTGTTTTTTCTATAAAAGTAAAAAAATTCTCTTGGTGCAAATATATCACACATAAAAAGAATCACACCATACATAATATATCCCCCACAAAATTTATAATAACTAATTTATTAATAAAATTAACTTGCACCACTTTAACCCAAAGTTTATTACTATCAATATAGTATATTTAACAAATTAAAGCATATAAAACTGAAAAGATCAGACAGAACATCAGAAGACTTATAGAAGTTTAATATTCCTTTTAGCACAATCAGCTAAAATATCTTCCTCCCAAACAGAACATTGTACTTCACCAATATGTATTTTATCAAGTAAATACATACAGAGGCGAGATTGCCCAATACCTCCACCAACAGTAAAAGGCAATTCACCACTCATCAAAGCCTTATGGAATGGCAAATTCAATCTGTCCAAGGCATTACGTTCAGTCAACTGATTTAATAAGGATTCTTTAGTAACCCTGATTCCCATACTTGATAACTCAAATGCAACATCAAGAGCATCATGGTGAACTAAAATATCACCATTCAAGTCCCAGTCATCATAATCAGGAGCTCGACCATCATGTTTCTCACCTGATTTCAATGTTTTCCCAACTTGACTTATGAAAACAGCACCATGCTTCCTAGTATACTCACTTTCACGTTCTTTAGGAGTTAGATGTGGATATTCATTCTCCATTTCCTGTGAACTAATAAAAGTAATTTTCTCAGGAAGTTTTTTATGCAGCATAGGATACTTTTCTGTAATGTAATTCTCAGTAACTAAAAGACACTGATAAATATCTTTGACTATTGATTCCAAGTATGACACATTTCTGTCTTCTTCCTTGATAATTTTTTCCCAGTCCCATTGATCTACATAATAGGAGTGCATTGGGCCTAAATCTTCATCTCTTCTTATAGCATTCATATTGGCATACAAACCACAGTACACTTCAAATTCATATTTCTTCAAAGCCATTCTTTTCCATTTAGCCAAAGATTGAACCACAGTCATATCTATACCAGATTTTGTATCAAAAGCAACAGGTCGTTCGCTGCCGTTCAAATCATCATTTATTCCTGAATTAGCTTCCACAAACAATGGTGGCGATATGCGAGTTAAATTTAATTTATTGCACAGTTCCTCTTCAAATTTCACTTTAATAATCTTGATTGCTTTTTGTGTTTCAAACACTGAGAGTTTACTGTTATAAGCCATTTTAATAGTAAAAAGGTTTTAAAAGAAATATATATATATTCTTACTTTATTTTCTTCGTTCAAATAATTTACGAAAGTAAAAAATATAACAAATATGTCTTATTTTATGAAATGAATCAAATTTAATGTATTACAATCCACGTGGAGGTTTAAAGTAGAGCGGCTTAAAACAGCGGCAAACGGACACGTTATCTTTCAGACAAGACCTTATGCAGTAAAAACGCTCCCAAGGAGCCTCCAATCAGAACACTGTTTTGGGCATCGTAAACTAAGCAACCCTTTAAACGTCACTGCTGACCAACATTAATCGCAGGGAAAAAACTAAGCCAAATCCCTTTGGAGATACTTATTAAAAGGAAAAAGTGCTTCTCTAACGTCGAAGGAATAGCATTCTCGAAAGGACAATTGTTGTTTGCTTCGTAATATATTTTTTCATATCAGCACTCGTTAAAATTTTATTATAAGATATGTTTTATAATTATTCATAAATAATATGCAACTTGCAACAAGTAACAATAGAGATATAATTGATTAACACTTAAACAAATTAAGAATCTTAAAATTGCAAAATAATTATATTAATTTTATAATAATTAATTACTTTTTAATCATTATGTTCATTTTATAAACCCTTGTGCTCCACATTTTTCATTTATATATTTATTTTTATTATTATTTGCTATTTGAAATTATACCCTGCATTATTCTTTTTTAATAAACAATAATATATTCAATTTGGTAAGTTTTGTTTGAAAAAAAATATCCGTTAGTCAAAATTTCAGAGAATTTTTTTAACTATTTCTACCAGCAATTCTAATTATTGACTGAAATGAAAACCGAACGATCATGCTCATTCTTCCCTGTTTATTTTTTTAAAAGAATTCATCAATTTTAAAATTATATTTTATATGAAAATAATTATAATTAATTGTAACTCTTCCGCGCTTTTTATAACTAACGAGTTTAATTAATATGGATACAGAGAGAAAATTATGAACTTCATATTTTATTTCTCTCTTCTGTAGAATTTTTAGGTAATAAAAAATAAAGCACTTGTATACACACTATCTATATAATTAAAAATGCAAATGTTCATTTGTTCAAAATTTTAAATCTCTGAGAGTTCTTCACCGATTGCTTTGAAATATTTGCACAGCACTGCATTCGAATATGGGCTTGTTTTTATATACTTTGAAAAACAGCGTCATCTGTTAAACGTAAAAGCAACACATGCTAGCTTTGCCCTGAAGGCTACATTCATTTGCGAGATACAGTTGTATATGACGGTAATACAGCTAACGTTGGAAGACTAACGATTTTAACATCTTCATATACAGACAGTCCACATCATATGCATGGCCATGCTCAAGATACAATTGTGTATTTTGTCATTACTGGCTACCAGACCTATTCATTACATTCGCATGCAATCTATCTTGGGACAATATAGAACAGCAATTACTTCCGAGACAGTTGCTCGTCATCGCGGTATCCCATAGTTCCTAGGGTTTGCAGCTGCGTAGTGTAATGTTTTGAGCGGTGAAAGATGCGCCGTGCCATTTCCACTCGCGCACTGTAATGTTTTGAGCAGTGAAAGGTGCGCCGTGCAATTTCCACTCGCGCACTGTAATATTTTGATCAGTAAAATGTGCGCAGTGGTTGTTGTACAGTCGAGTAAAAACTGCTGATGTGTCTCGAGGACACTTACGGTAGCGTAAAAAATGTTGACGTGTCTCGAGGACACTTATAGTAGCGTAAAAAATGTTGACGTGTCTCGAGGACACTTACGGTCGAGTAAAAAATGTTGACGTGTCTCGAGGACACTTACGGTAGCGTAAAAAATGTTGACGTGTCTCGAGGACACTTACTGTCAAGTAAAAACTGGTGACGTGTCAAGTGTGTTTCGCTAATCTTTATGCCATCCCGTTGTCTCTCGAACCCTCCCTGCATCGTCGAGACAAGCGCCGTTTCACTTTTCACCCTTTCATCTTTTTTTGTAGTTTATCTATATATGCCAACATTGGTGTGTGTATATATATAATTTGAAACGAGAAAAGTAGAAAGTAAAAAAAATGACAAGTCCCATTCAGTTTCGGTCGTCCAACGTTGGCAGATATTTTTTTCGCAAAAAAATGGGGCCACCCCTTTTTTTAAATTCTCTTTTGAGAGGATTTAAAAAAAAAAGATGGCCCCATATTTTTTTTTGCATTAAAAAAAATTTTATATATATATATATATATATATATATATATGACATTAAACTTGGCATTATTTTTGACAAACGAGAGTGCATCTACCGCTGCGTCCGCATTCTTAAAATCAACGATTAAATATTCTCGCATCTCCTCCTCTTTTGCCCGGCTCTCTAGATACCGGGCCAAATTATAAGCCATCCTTTTGCTGCAGCTCGAGTCGTCCAGATGAATCGCCGTGCACCGTTTCAAAAGAGGTCGATCTGGAGTGGGTAGCTTTTCGTACTGGGGACACTTCCAAAGCGTATTCATGTCCATGACAGGTAAACCACAAGACTCGAAAAAGTCTTGTTGCGTGTCCCCTATCACTGCCACCCACCATCCTCGTCCTTTGTCTTTTTCAGCATAGCGTTCCCAGACTTGCGCTATCGCCTCTCTGTAGGTATATTTCCCTGGATACCCAAACGGTAAAGGTCTGCCGATGCGGCTACGGTTCTTGTGGTCTTGATCATTGACCATCAACACTGTCGTCGACCGTTCCCAAAGAGTAGCCAAAGCAATCTCTACGGGCATGGGTCCATCTTTTGTCTGTTTAAAATTGCAGTGAGCCGCAAATCCAATATATTCACGAATAGGAGGCATTCTTTCAAAAGAAAAAAACACCACTCACACGAAAAGAGTAGAGCAAAGAAATGATGGTTCTCGCCGACGCCTTATCCCTTTATATACCCTTCAGCACCAGGAAACGGGAAACTGAGTTTCTTTAAAAAAAAAAATAAAATAAAACCACAGGATATCCGTCAGGAAATGGTGTGATTGAGTTTGTAACCCGACATTATTGTTTAGAAAACATGTCTTGTTTCCAACATTGGTAAATAATTTTTTTTCACACAAAAAAAAAAAAAAAAAAAGATTGAGATGGAAACCACTCACAAGTGATTCTACCTTTTCCCCATTCATGTATATGTGTATATCTTAAACAATAAATAAATTTTGATTCCAACATTGGTAAAATGATATTTATTTTCACAAAAAAAAACATGTTACATTTACAACAATTTTTTTTTACAAAAAAAAATGTTACATTTACAACAATTTTTTTTTTCACCACACATTGTCTCAAATCTACAATTCATTTTTTTGTTTTGCAGTCTGCTCTTGAATCACTGGAAACGAGATTCACCCAATCTTGGCTCACTAAATGTCTTAAAAAAAAAAAATGGTTCTTGGAGAACAAAAGTGTTCTCCAAGAACCCATTTTTTTTTTTTTTTTTAAAAAAAAAAAAAAATGTTAATATGTATAAATAGATAATTCATTCATTGCTAAATGGTAATCTTGAGTTATTTTGTTAAATTTTTCTCTGAAATACTCCAAGGTATGCGGTTCCATTGTCGTTATGTGCCTTTCTAAATCTGGAATCTGCAAAGATAGATTGGGTCTTGAAAAAGACCCAATCATCTCCTCAATTTCCCCCGATACTTGTAAAAATTGAGCAGTTTCTTTTGAAGTGCCCATGAGACTCGTTTCAAAAGACAGTTGTTGTTGTTGTTGTTGCTGCTGCTGCTGCTGCTGTTGTTGTTGTTGTTGTTGGTGATCACTCTTTAGTTTTTTAAATTTATGTTGTCCAAGAACCCTATACATCTGTGTCGGCATCTGTGTCTCATTCAACTTTCTAGTCACTGTAGGAGATTGGAGGTTCAAGTCTGATGATAATGCTGCATCTGCAGCCACGACATGTAATGAAAATAATGACTTTTGGTAGGTCATTGTTAAATACCGTGTTCCTTCGGGAACACGGTAGGCCGAATGAGATTGTAGCACAAACATGTCATACTGGAATTGATCCTCATACAGAAAACTCCCTTCTGGTACATCTTCGTTTTCATAAAACTTTTCCGGTACTCGGTAAAACAGCATGCCGGCCACAGTGGTTTGAATAATATGCGACGTATTGGCCGCGACGGTTCTCACTCCGAATGTTGAATAGGCTTTGACGAGAAACGTATTTGCGTTCACTTGGTATCCTAAACGTACGTCGGTGTTTTCTTTTGCATGCACCGGCTTGCTGTATCTTTTGTGGAGTTTATCGAAATATATCTTTTCAGACTCGTATTCACTCCCTACACTTGCTTCTTTGGTAGTCCTGAAAAAGTTATCAATCATTTTGCCAAGCATCTCGTTCGGCAACATCCAAAACAGGAGGACTCTGTCTGTCCTCAGTCTGAGCATGAAGGGTATGACTGTTCTCAATATACAACCCCATTCCCCTTTGGCGGGGTGTCGCAAGGGAGGCACACTGCAAGACACGTGTATCGGAAACACCATGATGCCGAGCAAATGGTTGCTTGTGGAGCTCCGCCGCTGCTTTATATAGCCAGCGCCTTGCGGAAATGACGGTCTTCCTGTTGTGATATACTGGTTTTAAACAAGATTGCACCACTGGAACTCGTGTGACTGGGTGGAAAAAAAAATTTTCAATCTTGGGTTGATTGTGGTTTCAAATATTTGTGGTTTGGTTATTCAGTTGCACATTACCAAACTAGTCATTTTTTTTTCGTACAAATTTTGTATATTGAATCTTAAACTTGGCACATTTTTGTTTATTCGATATTACAGGCTCTTTATGGAAGCACCCAATGACATTAAAGCGTGTTTTATCTTTTCATGGGTATATCATATTCTAACCATTGTGATTTTCAAGCATGGAATGAAATGTCCAAAGTAATTTATTTCTTCCTTTCCACTAGTAGGGTCCAGCAGGGAATGATCCAGCGGGTACCAAGCTTGGGTATTTATACACCCCAAACCGGATGTTAAAAAAAAAAAAAAAAAAAAAAAAAAAAAAAAAAAAAAAAAAATCCCGGACGCTCTTACCACACGCGACCGAACCCCGGTCGATGATTTACAGTCGTCTCCATAGGTGTAATGTTAAATATTCGAGGTGTTTATTATCTCCAAAAAGTGATGCCGTTTTACAGTCGTCTCCATAGGTGTAATGTTAAATATTCGAGGTGTTTTTATCTCCAAAATGATGCTGTTTTACAGTCGTCTCCATAGGTGTAATGTTAAATATTGAGGTTTTTTATCTCCAAAAAGTGATGCTGTTTTACAGTCGTCTCCATAGGTGTAATGTTAAATATTGGAGGCATTTTTTATCACCAAAAAGTGATGCTGTTTTTTACAGTCGTCTCCATAGGTGTAATGTTAAATATTGGAGGTATTTTTGTATCACCAAAAAGTGATGCTGTTTTACAGTCGTCTCCATAGGTGTAATGTTAAATATTCGAGGTGTTTTTTATCTCCAAAAAGTGATGCTGTTTTACAGTCGTCTCCATAAGTGTAATGTTAAATATTGGAGGTGTTTTTTATCTCCAAAAAGACATGCCGTTTACAGTCGTATCCATAGGTGTAATGCTATGCGACAATCCTCAATTTATAGATCTAGTGCACCAAATTATAAATGAATTGTAAAATTATTAAACTTAACATTAAGGATATAAGTGAGCCAGATAGAATTTTATATTTTTATACATTAACGGTGTAGAGAATTCAGAAATCTCTGAGCTGAGAGATTCTTGAGAGCTGAGCAATTTTTGTTGAAGGCAAAAACCAAGTGTTTTATGAGCCAGAGTTAGCCAGATGAGCCAGTTATTTTATATATATATATATATATATATATATATATATATATTTTTTTTTTTTTTTTTTTTTTTTTTTTTTTTTTTTTTTTTTTTTTTTTTTTTTTTTACATCCGGTGTAGAGAATTCAGAAATCTCTGAGCTGAGAGATTCTTGAGAGCTGAGCAACTTTTATAAAAGCCAGAAACCAAGTGTTTTTTTTTTTTTTTTAAATTTACCAAAATATCTATAAATAGATTTTAAACGAGTCACTGTCATACATCTCTGAGCCGAGAGAGCTGAGCAGTTTTTTGGGCCAGCCAGAAATCAACCGTTTCATTTCTCTTTCTCACTCCTCAATCTTTTCAATGACAGACGTTCCACAATTGTGCATGACATTATCAAACTCGTCCCCTCCAAATCCTCGCGTTCCTCGTTCCTCCGTATCTGTGGAGGACCTGTCAGTGTACTCGACTTGTTGAAACGTCGGACACCAGTGCAATTGAAAGACGATTTGTGCCAGTTTCATCCCTTTGGTGAAAAACACAGTCTTTTCGCTCATGTTTCTGACCACCACTTTGACGGATCCTCTGTACGTGGGATCAATGACACCCGCTTCGACCGCCAATTGATAACGCGTGACGACCGACGATTTGTCTTTGACCATGGCAGCTATACGAATATGCTTTGGCAGGTCGAGCGGTATGTCCAGCACGATGCCCGTGTCGATGATGGCTTGTCGTCCGGGCTCCAAATAATACACAATGTCCTTTGACGGGTAGTCTGGCACGTAGACGTCGTATCCCACCGAATCGAAAGAATTGGTGGGCGTCACTGCTCGAAACCGTTTGGGATCGTCCAACATTTTGGAAAATGCAATCGTTTCTGGCAATTGTAGAAACGGACACTCTATACTATTATTTGTAGTAGTGTTGTCGGTAGACTTGTACTGCATGGTTTGTGGTTGAATAGAATGTGAATATAGATTGTCCGAATATAGATTGGAAGAAGGATATCCGACACTTGGTTGTGGATGCATAAAATATGAATAATTTGGAAAGCTCGTAGGCTGCGGTTGAAACCAACTATTCACAAGAGTTGGAGCATACCCAACAGTCGGATGTGTTTGAAAGTGTGTATACAGAGTGGGTGGTGGTCCTTGAGCATACGGACCATTCCAAATCCTTGTAGAAGAATGCCGTAGTCTATTGGGTGGCACGGTATAGGGTCGAGATGCAAAACTATCTCGGCAGTCAATGACAACCAATTCCATGTCCATGTCCTCCTCCTCCTCCTCCTGCTGCTGCTGCTGCTGCTGCTGCTGCTCGTCAGCAACAGTGTTTATTGGCAGCTCTCCTCTCTCTACACTATCCAAATATCTGGCAAATGTAAAAGAGATTCGCCTGCTGCAGGAGGAATCGTCACCGTGCAGGTGGTTGTCGCAGTTCATCGAGTACAGCTGCGAGAGTTCCAGCAAATCTGTATACTTGGGGGCCCTGTCCCCAAGCACTTCTCTTTTCATCTCGCACACCGGCAGGCCGCAGGACACGAAAAAGTCTTTCAATTCATCGCCTTTGACGGCGACATACTGTCCTCGTCCACCGTCCTTTTCGTCGTACAGGTTTCTGACGACTTGTCGAACTTGGTCCACACTGTTGTATCCACGGAATGGAAACTGTAGTTTGGACACGTTCCGAAAAGCCCATTTGTTGGCACGACGGTTCTTGGCCGTAAAGGGTTCACCGGTAATGTCCACGGTGATGCAGGCCGACTGATGGTTTCGGAGGGTTGATAGAGAAACCTCCACGGGGACTTTACCATATGCCGTAAAGGCATAGTGGCAGTGACCAACAAAGCCAATATCGCTGATAGGGATCATTGCAAAACAATAACACTGCTTTCTCTCTCTTTCGACAAGAAGACTCGGAAGAGCGAATGACTTGAGAGGTACCCAGCTGAGCTTTTATACACGTCCAGAACCAGGAAGCAGGAAGTGATAAACGCCCTTTGAGCTATTGAGTAGGACGCTGATTATGAAAACAGGATGTGATAAGCCCTATCTACAACTGCAGACATCCGCCTAAAAAAGGGGAAAAAAATATCACATTATTGTCCTCCCAAAAAAAATTTAATAGTCCATGTCCATGACACATTTAATTTGCAATCGCCAATGTTGGAATCTATCAAAGCATAGTTGCAGAGCTTTTAAAAATTACTCACAGCTCTGAAAGCTTGAAAAGAAAATATATATTATATAAATATAATATATATATATATATATATATATAAAAAAAAAATAAATAAATAAAACCAGCTTACTTTTTTTTAGTTGGAGCCACTGGAGTCACCTGTATCTATAGTTGGACTTAAAGCACAATATATTTCTATAATTTACTATAAGTAGATGACATAGAATTCAGGTGGCTCCAGTGACTCCAGTGACTCCAGTGGCTTAAAAAAAAAAAAAAAACATGTAAGCTGGTTTTAATTATTTATTTTTATATATATATATATATATATATATATATTATATATTTTCTTTTCAAGCTTTCAGAACTGTGAGAAATCTGTGAAAGCTCTGTAAATTTTGGTGAAGCTAGAAGTCAACCGTTTCCATTTTTTTTTTTTTTTTTTTTTTTTTTTCCGGTTTGATGGGTATATATACCCAGTCTTGGACGCTGCTGGATCATTTACAACTTGGACTGCCTACTGAAAACATCTCTTAATCTCTGCTTGCCTGCTGGTGGAAAAAAAAAAATAATGATGCGCAATAGTTTTGCATCTCGACCCTATACCGTGCCACCCAATAGACTACGGCATTCTTCTACAAGGATTTGGAATGGTCCGTATGCTCAAGGACCACCACCCACTCTGTATACACACTTTCAAACACATCCGACTGTTGGGTATGCTCCAACTCTTGTGAATAGTTGGTTTCAACCGCAGCCTACGAGCTTTCCAAATTATTCAAATGGTTCGTATATTCAACCGCAGCCTGCGAGCTTTCCAAATTATTCATATTTTATGCCTCCACAACCAAGTGTCGGATATCCTTCTTCCAATCTATATTCACATTCTATTCAACCACAAACCATGCAGTACAAGTCTACCGACAACACTACTACAAATAATAGTATAGAGTGTCCGTTTCTACAATTGCCAGAAACGATTGCATTTTCCAAAATGTTGGACGATCCCAAACGGTTTCGAGCAGTGACGCCCACCAATTCTTTCGATTCGGTGGGATACGACGTCTACGTGCCAGACTACCCGTCAAAGGACATTGTGTATTATTTGGAGCCCGGACGACAAGCCATCATCGACACGGGCATCGTGCTGGACATACCGCTCGACCTGCCAAAGCATATTCGTATAGCTGCCATGGTCAAAGACAAATCGTCGGTCGTCACGCGTTATCAATTGGCGGTCGAAGCGGGTGTCATTGATCCCACGTACAGAGGATCCGTCAAAGTGGTGGTCAGAAACATGAGCGAAAAGACTGTGTTTTTCACCAAAGGGATGAAACTGGCACAAATCGTCTTTCAATTGCACTGGTGTCCGACGTTTCAACAAGTCGAGTACACTGACAGGTCCTCCACAGATACGGAGGAACGAGGAACGCGAGGATTTGGAGGGGACGAGTTTGATAATGTCATGCACAATTGTGGAACGTCTGTCATTGAAAAGATTGAGGAGTGAGAAAGAGAAATGAAACGGTTGATTTCTGGCTGGCCCAAAAACTGCTCAAACTGGCCCAAAAACTGCTCAGCTCTCGGCTCAGAGATGTATGACAGTGACTCGTTTAAAATCTATTTATAGATATTTTGGTAAATTTAAAAAAAAAAAAAACACTTGGTTTCTGGCTTTTATAAAAGTTGCTCAGCTCTCAAGAATCTCTCAGCTCAGAGATTTCTGAATTCTCTACACCGGATGTAAAAAAAAAAAAAAATATATATATATATATATATATATAATATATATATATATATGGCTAAAAACAACTGGCTCACTTGGCTCAACAAAACTTATATCAGCTTCAATCTTAAGATTTAATTCTCTTTTACAATTCATTTATAATTTGGTTACTAGATCTATAAATATATAATATTGAGGATTGTCTGGCTAGCATATACACCTAATGGATACGACTTTAAACATTTTTTTGGATAAAAAATTATTTAACATTTGAGACGACTAAACGCATAAATTTTGAGATATTGTCGCATTTAACATTACACTATGGAGACGACTGTAAAACAGCATGTTTTTTTTTTATAAAAACCTATAATATTTAACATTACACCTATGGAGACGACTGTAAAACAGCATCACTTTTTGGAGATAAAAAACACCTCCAATATTTAACATTACACCTATGGAGACGACTGTAAAACAGCATCACTTTTTGGAAATAAAAAATGCCTCCAATATTTAACATTACACCTATGGAGACGACTGTAAAACAGCATCACTTTTTGGAGATAAAAAACACCTCGAATATTTAACATTACACCTATGGAGACGACTGTAAAACGGCATCACTTTTTGGAGATAATAAACACCTCGAATATTTAACATTACACCTATGGAGACGACTGTAAAACATGGTCCGGGGTTCGGTCGCGTGCGGAATGAGCGTCCGGTTTTTTTTTTTTTTTTTTTTTTTTTTTACATCCGGTTTGGGGTGTATAAATACCCAAGCTTGGTACCCGCTGGATCATTCCCTGCTGGACCCTACTAGTGGAAAGGAAGAAAAAAAAAAAATTACTTTGGACATTTCATTCTATGCTTGAAAATCACAATGGTTAGAATATGATATACCCATGAAAAGATAAAACACGCTTTAATGTCATTGGGTGCGTCCATAAAGAGCCTGTAATATCGAATAAAAAAAAATGTGCCAAGTTTGGGATTCAATATAAAAAAATTTGTACGAAAAAAATACTGTGACTAGTTTGGTAATGTGGTGTGCAACTGAATAACCAAACCACAAAAATTTGAAAAAAAAATCAACCAAGATTGAAAATTTTTTTTTCTCCATGACCACACAGTGGTGCAATCTTGTGCAATATTTAAAACCAGTATATCACAACAGGAAGACCGTCATTTCCGCAAGGCGCTGGCTATATAAAGCAGCGGCGGAGCTCCACAACAACCATGCTCGGCATCATGGTGTTTCCGATAGACGTGTCTTGCAGTGTGCCTCCCTTGCGACACCCCGCCAAAGGGGAATGGGGTTGTATATTGAGAACAGTCATACCCTTCATGCTCAGACTGAGGACAGATAGAGTCCTCCTGTTTTGGATGTTGCCGAACGAGATGCTTGGCAAAATGATTGATAACTTTTTCAGGACTACCAAAGAAGCAAGTGTAGGGAGTGAATACGAGTCTGAAAAGATATATTTCGATAAACTCCACAAACGATACAGCAAGCCGGTGCATGCAAAAGAAAACACCGACGTACGTTTAGGATACCGAGTGAACGCAAATACGTTTCTCGTCAAAGCCTATTCAACATTCGGAGTGAGAACCGTCGCGGCCAATACCTCGCATATTATTCAAACCACTGTGGCCGGCATGCTGTTTTACCGAGTACCGGAAAAGTTTTATGAAAACGAAGATGTACCAGAAGGGAGTTTTCTGTATGAGGATCAATTCCAGTATGACATGTTTGTGCTACAATCTCATTCGGCCTACCGTGTTCCCGAAGGAACACGGTATTTAACAATGACCTACCAAAAGTCATTATTTTCATTACATGTCGTGGCTGCAGATGCAGCATTATCATCAGACTTGAACCTCCAATCTCCTACAGTGACTAGAAAGTTGAATGAGACACAGATGCCGACACAGATGTATAGGGTTCTTGGACAACATAAATTTAAAAAACTAAAGAGTGATCACCAACAACAACAACAACAGCAGCAGCAGCAGCAACAACAACAACAACAACTGTCTTTTGAAACGAGTCTCATGGGCACTTCAAAAGAAACTGCTCAATTTTTACAAGTATCGGGGGAAATTGAGGAGATGATTGGGTCTTTTTCAAGACCCAATCTATCTTTGCAGATTCCAGATTTAGAAAGGCACATAACGACAATGGAACCGCATACCTTGGAGTATTTCAGAGAAAAATTTAACAAAATAACTCAAGATTACCATTTAGCAATGAATGAATTATCTATTTATACATATTAACATTTTTTTTTTTTTTAAAAAAAAAAAAAAAAAATGGGTTCTTGGAGAACACTTTTGTTCTCCAAGAACCCATTTTTTTTAAGACATTTAGTGAGCCAAGATTGGGTGAATCTCGTTTCCAGTGATTCAAGAAGACTGCAAAACAAAAAAAAAAAAATTGTAGATTTGAGACAATGTGTGGTGAAAAAAAAAAAAAAAATTGTAAATGTAACATGTTTTTTTTTTTTTGTGAAAAAAAAAAATTGTTGTAAATGTAACATGTTTTTTTTGAAAATAAATATCATTTTACCAATGTTGGAATCAAAATTTATTTATTGTTTAAGATATACACATATACATGAATGGGGAAAAGGTAGAATCACTTGTGAGTGGTTTCCATCTCAATCTTTTTTTTTTTTGTGTGAAAAAAAAAAATTATTTACCAATGTTGGAAACAAGACATGTTTTCTAAACAATAATGTCGGGTTACAAACTCAATCACACCATTTCCTGACGGATATCCTGTGGTTTTATTTTATTTATTTTTTTAAAAAAGAAACTCAGTTTCCCGTTTCCTGGTGCTGAAGGGTATATAAAGGGATAAAGCGTCGGCGAGAACCATCATTTCTTTGCTCTACTCTTTTCGTGTGAGTGGTGTTTTTTTTTTTGAAAGAATGCCTCCTATTCGTGAATATATTGGATTTGCGGCTCACTGCAATTTTAAACAGACAAAAGATGGACCCATGCCCGTAGAGATTGCTTTGGCTACTCTTTGGGAACGGTCGACGACAGTGTTGATGGTCAATGATCAAGACCACAAGAACCGTAGCCGCATCGGCAGACCTTTACCGTTTGGGTATCCAGGGAAATATACCTACAGAGAGGCGATAGCGCAAGTCTGGGAACGCTATGCTGAAAAAGACAAAGGACGAGGATGGTGGGTGGCAGTGATAGGGGACACGCAACAAGACTTTTTCGAGTCTTGTGGTTTACCTGTCATGGACATGAATACGCTTTGGAAGTGTCCCCAGTACGAAAAGCTACCCACTCCAGATCGACCTCTTTTGAAACGGTGCACGGCGATTCATCTGGACGACTCGAGCTGCAGCAAAAGGATGGCTTATAATTTGGCCCGGTATCTAGAGAGCCGGGCAAAAGAGGAGGAGATGCGAGAATATTTAATCGTTGATTTTAAGAATGCGGACGCAGCGGTAGATGCACTCTCGTTTGTCAAAAATAATGCCAAGTTTAATGTCATTTTATGAATATATATATATATATATATATATATATTTTTTTTTTTTAATGCAAAAAAAATATGGGGTCATCTCTTTTTTTTAAATCCTCTCAAAAGAGAATTTAAAAAAAGGGGTGGCCCCATTTTTTTTGCGAAAAAAATATCTGCCAACGTTGGACGACCGAAACTGAATGGGACTTGTCATTTTTTTTTTACTTTCTACTTTTCTCGTTTCAAATTATATATATATATATATATATATATACACACAATGTTGGCATATATAGATAAACTACAAAAAAAGATGAAAGGGTGAAAAGTGAAACGGCGCTTGTCTCGACGATGCAGGGAGGGTTCGAGAGACAACGGGATGGCATAAAGATTAGCGAAACACACTTGACACGTCACCAGTTTTTACTTGACAGTAAGTGTCCTCGAGACACGTCAACATTTTTTACGCTACCGTAAGTGTCCTCGAGACACGTCAACATTTTTTACTCGACCGTAAGTGTCCTCGAGACACGTCAACATTTTTTACGCTACTATAAGTGTCCTCGAGACACGTCAACATTTTTTACGCTACCGTAAGTGTCCTCGAGACACATCAGCAGTTTTTACTCGACTGTACAACAACCACTGCGCACATTTTACTGATCAAAATATTACAGTGCGCGAGTGGAAATTGCACGGCGCACCTTTCACTGCTCAAAACATTACAGTGCGCGAGTGGAAATGGCACGGCGCATCTTTCACCGCTCAAAACATTACACTACGCAGCTGCAAACCCTAGGAACTATGGGATACCGCGATGACGATCAAACGATTACACCCTCATCGATTCGGCACCCCCACGACCGAATAGAGATTAGGTAAAATTTCAAACAGGGACCGGTGCTCATATATTAATAACTTGCGGATTGGAGTTAGCTAGAATATCAAGGTCAACAGTTGATATATTTCTATGTAATGATCTATAGATGCTTGAGGCTGTGAGTTTATTGCTATTGGGAAGTTGAATTATTATTGAGATATTTCCAAAGTTTCATGTAATGAAATAAATTTGAATGTGTTGTTGTTATGTTGTGTTATAATTTGATTGAAGTTTCGGTGAATGCAGATGGCTGTTCTTGCACCTCTATGGGTAAGTTTGTCGGTTCTGTAGGTATACATTTCGGGAACTCAACTGAATCGCTGGTCTGAGATGAGTCTCTTAACAGCTATTAGAACTGGTATGGAATATTTTATGCAAAAATATCATGTAATTAATAACGTATTTTAATATTCAGTTTAACTCTTATTATTTTATATCGTGGTTTGTTACAAAATGCCTTTGTTACAAACACGTTTTTACTTGAAATCATTTGTCACAAGAAGGAAAGACTAAAATTAAGCTACTCTTACAATGGAAAAATAACCTCTGCCCTGTATTTGAAAACTACATGTTAAGTTTGTTTTGTCCTATGCGTTAAGTATTTGTGATTTCTACTGTTGTAACGAAATTAAAATAACGAATTTCAAGGATATATGAGCGTATTCTACTAAACTAGTATCTTGTGTATTAAAAAGAAATATGAAAAGAAAGGATGTCAAAATAAGATAGTAATATACTTTTAATCATATTATATGAAATTAAATAATCATGAATGTCATTTGTTATTCGATTTTAAACACAAAAGAAAACTTATATTATTATTTTATTTAACATTTATAAGAATTATTACGATAAGAAATTATCACAATTTCAGTTGAAAAAATATTAAAAGTCTTTTACGTGAAAAGTTAACATAAAAGTAAAGTTAGCAGTAAAGTATATAGTTTGCATAGTGTACAAGATAACAATAACTGTAAAAATATTAAATAATAGTAGAATACAGCAAAAATACAATATAGTAAATAATATTGACATTCAAGTAAGAAACTACATAAAAAAGTTTACAGTTTAAAAAGAAAATAATCTGTAAAGTACAAAAATACTTTGAAATTGTATATTACATACATATATACACATATATATAATATGCAATTTTAAAATGTATATGCATAATTTATTAATCAACTAATTTTATTTGTAACTCAAATATAATCATTTAACGTTTTAGCTGACTTTTTGATTTGAAATTGAATTGAATTATGGACATCGAAATTGTAGATAAAAATCATAAGTGAACTTCATGAATTTTTTGGCTCAGACAATATTGGTTGTTTTAATATTTTATAACTTACTCATTTTGACTTTCATGAAAACTGAATGAAATGATGAAATGATTCATGAATGATGATTTCATTTATAGTATACTGTTATTTTATTTTGAATAAATAGCTATAATGTTCATCTAACGATCAGAAGTAATTTTAACCCATTTAAAATTAGTTTTAGGCATGAATTTTAGGGGGTTTGATATGAAGCTACGCTATCGTGGCGATTGTTTGTAGACTATTCATAATATTGGCGAGAAACAAAGAAAAGTCCCATGATACAATGAGATTCAAAACAAATGCTTCAACTCTAAATACATGCAAATTTAATGTTATAAATATTTCCAGTGTTTATTCAAATAATAAATAAAAATTATTTTTGGTATTTTGCACATTTTAAGGGAATTATTTAAGCTATGCTAATTACTATTATATATTAAATTGTATAATTATCACAGTATATGTTACTGCTTCTTAATTATTGTAAGGTAGAATTCATTTGACTATACAATAATTACTTATTTTTGATAAAAAAAACTATGGACATCATTACAAAAAATATATAAATGTCTTTCTGCATCAGAATTAAGCATCACCCACTTTAGTATGTAAAGAACAAGAGTTACTGACCTCAACATTATGCTCTTTCTGAATAGAGGAGCTTACTCTCTGTTTTATTATTGTTATTCTGTAGAAGACATTCTAATAGCAATTAAAAAAAAAACAAGTCATTTTAACCCATTTAGAATTCGTTTTAAGCATGAATTTTAGGCGGGTTACAGCTTAACCTATGTGTTGCTTTGCTGTCTTGGCGATATTTTGAAGACTATTCATAATATTGGCGAGAAACAAAGGAAAATCCTATGATACAACGAGTTTCAAAACAAATGATTCAAATTTTTAAAACCCTAAATGAATTTGAATTTAATGTGTTTATTCTAACAATAAATACAAATTATTTTTGATATTTTACACGTTTTAAAAGAATTATTAACCCTATACTAAATACGAGGATAAGGTGAAAATTTGTGCAGCGATATAAGGTGTACGACGATCTGTCACCATGGATGAGACATGAGTCCACCACTACACGCCAGAAACAAAACAGCAGTCCAAGCAGTGGGTGGAAGCCGATGGTTCAGCGCCAAAAAAAGCGAAGTCGACCGCATCTGCCGGAAAGGTCATGGCCAGCGTGTTTTGGGATGCGAAAGGGATCCTGTTAATTGATTACCCTGCAAAAGGTAAAACAATTATAGGCGAATATTACTTCAATCTTCTTGACTGGATGCCAAAATGCGTGAGAAGAGGCCTGGATTGAAGAAGAAAAAAGTCATCTTTCCCCAAGACAACGTACCTGTGCACAAGGGTACATTGGCGATGGGAAAACTGCGGGATTTGGGGTACGATTTGTTCAGCCATCCCGCCCTATTCTCCTAAATTGGCAGCCTCAGACTTTCATTTGTTCCCAAACTTGAGGAAATTTGTTTCTGGGAAACGTTTCGCATCCAATGAAGAAGTTGAGAGGGCCGTAGATGAATATTTTCACAACCTTCCAGACTCTCACTTCCGGGAAGGAATGCTGATGTTGGAGAAACGTTGGACCAAGTGCGTTGAAGTCAAGGGAGATTATGTAGGAAAATAAAATCATTTTTTAACTGAAAGTCGCTGTCTTTCATTGTCAGTCCGAAAACTTTTCTCGGACTGACTTACTCTCGTAATACCACATATTAAACTGTATAATCTTCCAAATTTATTTCATTGATCATAATTAGTGTAAGGTAGAAATTATTTGAATGTTATTGCTTATTTTTGAAATATGGGCATCGTTACAAAAAATATATCAATGTCTTCCTGACATGGGGTAAAGTAGTTAAGCATCAATGCAGCTCCCACTTTAGTACAAAAAGAACAGAAGGTGCTGGTCTCTATGTTCTATTCCTTCCGAATAGAAGAGCACACTTTCAGTTTACAAGGCTTTCTAATATCAGTCCAAACTAGAATTATACAAATAAACAAGTAATATTAAAAAAATTGTAAGTCAATTCCTCCTTTTATTTTTCACTATATTGGAGAAAGTGCTCTATAAATAATTTTCGTTAATTTTTTTAAGTAAGAAAAAATTATCTCTCTCTCACACACACTTTCACTCTCTCTCTCACTAATTTATTCACATGTTTCATTTTTCATTTTGTTCCCTCCTTGACTCAGACTAGAATTCAGAATGAAAAAAGAAAAAATTTTTTCCAGCTATCTACACGCTTCACCACTGACGGTATTTATTCCTAAATTTATATCCTGCTAATTATCTTATATATTCTCTTAAATATATTATCTAAATATCTTATATATCTATTATAATATCTTATGAATATCTTATATTCAAATAATATATCTTATATATTATATATATTTTTAAGTCAGTTCCTTATATCTCTTATATAAGATAAATTTCCCCCCATATAAAACTAAAATTAATTAATCAAATTTAATTTAATTAAGGAATTAATGTTTGAAAAAACTGTATTAACATCAGGTGTCATCCACTACACGTTTAAAAAAATGTATTTGAACTTGGGTGTATGAATAAAAAGTATTTTATGAACGATTGAAAATTTGAACAAGATATATAAATATATATAGGGAGAGTATGAACTAATAGTAGGAATTGAAAAAAAAAAAATTCTTATTTGGCAGAAAAAGTTAAAATTCTATTTTTAAAGCTAATCGAAATAATCAAACACAAATACTTAAAAAAAAACTAAAACAAGTCATATAAAAAAAAAAAATTTTTTTAAGTCAGTTCCTACTTTTTTTTCACTATATTGCAGAAAGTCCTTTATAAATAAAGTTCAAATTTTCCTTTTACATCTGGCGCCATCTATTGGTAGATGTATGCAACTTAAATCTAAAAAAATCTGAAATTAATTAATTTAATTTGATTAATGAATTAATATTTGAAAAACTATATCAACATAAAGAGTCATCCACTACAAGTTGTATGTATGTATTTGAACTTGAGTGGATGAATAAAAAGCATTGTATTAACGACTTAAAATTTGAACAAAATATATATAGATATAACATCCACATTAGGATTATTTTTCATTTCTTTCTTTCTTCTGCGGTTCTGGTGCAGAGCATTTAGAATTTAAACTTAGCTGCTGTTCCATTTCTGCAAAGGAGAATAGTAATTCGTCGTAGCATTTTTCGTGACATCCATCTTTGCAATTTTGTCCCAAACCTCCTTTGCAGGCATATTGGACTCAAACAGGGCACCCACATGCTGCTGAGCAACTATTTGAGCATTTTCCTAGGAGGGGGAAAAAATCAGCTTTTAGTTAAATTATTTATTAAAAATGAAGATAATTTTTTTTTTTTTTTTTTTTTGAAAAAGTGAAATCGGCTCACGAATTTCAAATAATTGTCTATAAATATATTTTCAAACGAAATATTAATCTCTCTGTATACGTTGTTCTAATGCAGCTGGCAAACACTGAGACAATTGTCTTTGATGCCTTAAGGCAAGCGCTGCATTGCTATTATTCACTTAGCACTACCCAGCGAGCGCTTGTAACTTGAAGATAAGCTACGGACGCGGAGTAACAATGCCTCCGCAAAGCTCTACGATCATGTTAGACGAGGACCTACGTTTTAAAGTGGATTCCGAACCACTACGAACGTCCATGGCACCGCCGGGACTCGAACCCGAAAACTGTGGTACCGAGCGCTAGTCACTCGGCCACTCAGGCCCATCTCTCTGTATATAAAGTAAGAGATTCGTATGTCTGTACTCTCCAAAATTTAAGCATTAGAATACTTTAAAAGCCAATAATTTTATTTATTTAAATTTATTACTTATTTATAGCGTACGTAATTAAAAACTACAAAACAAATTGTTATAAATTATTTTAATTAAATTTCTGATGTTCGGTGTCACAGGTTTCGGATTCGAAAGTTCACCTACTATTGGTTGTTGCGCCAATGAAGAAGATTTGGTTTGGTTGGTCGCTCTACGGTTATTTTGTGTACACTTTAGGCTAATTGTGTACCTACAGTTTAACGTGATATATCTTAAAATGGCGATGAAAATATTTTCACACGCATTCTTACCTGCATTTCTTTTTCTAACACTTGATCCTCGACACTAGTGTATACACTAGCATAACGAGCTTCTAAATAGGTCTTTTTGTCACAGCATCGCATATAGCAAGTACCTAGATAAAAAAAAAATTAGAGGAATTTTTTAAGAATTAAAAAAAACTGAAATCACTTTCAATAAATCATTTCAGTGTATTACGTGTTAACATACTAGGGTTAATTTTTCAACTTAATGATAGTGCTGCAAGATCGATCTGTGCACTGCACTACCTAAACGCGTCCTCCCCATAGCATCTGTCACTGCCGAGTTCAAAAACACCAATTTGGGCTGATCTGCAAGCCAGTAATAATGGCATCCAGGCTTTATTTTCTTGCCAAATGCGAATTGCTCAGTGTCTTTCATCTTTTGAACACTACTACTACTACACCACATCACTATGCCTAGAGCCAGAATTGCCCCTTTGCAGTTTGGGAATGATGTAGGTGAGAAGAAGTCTTATTGGGCTCTGTGACGCTCTACGGTCGTATGAGACCCGGACCCACAGCAGTTGATTCCAAACCACTACAAACAAACATGGCACCATCGGGACTCGAACCGGATACCTGTGGTACCAAGTGCCAGAGCACTAGCCACTCATCCATCAGGCCTCTCATCTTTTGAACAGACAGAAGCGAATAACGCAACAATAATTCATCGGAAAATGAGCTGCATTTATGGCTAGAATTGTTTTGAACCATGACTACGGAAGACCAAAAACTGCTGTATTAACTAAAAATCTCTTGCACAATTTTAAGGGAAAGTGTTCGATCATCCAGCTTACAGTCCAGATCTGGCACCGACTGATTTTCATTTCTACGGAGAGTGGAGAAGAGATCTGGGAGGCACAGCGTTACAGCACCAATCAAGAACTTCAAGACCTATTCCAATGCGCTGGTGACATCTTATTAAGAAGAAGGTATTGGAAAAAACTTCTATCAGTATGACAAACATATCAATATTCGTTTTGACTATGTGAAAAAGGATTATTAATAGTTCTTAACTCTTAGAAAATAAAACCATTTTGTTATTTACTGTTTTTACTCAATACCCAAACAGATGATGAAAAAATTACTCCATCCTAATTAAACAGTGACGTCTACCACATAAATATGGTATTTCTATATTCATAGTCCATAGCAAAGTTTATTTTAGTTACCTTTATATTATGGTTACATAGTGTGCAAGAAATTTTTGACATTAATATTAAAGTAGCAACTTGTTCTGTATTTTCAGTAATATCCGCGATCGAATTGCGCTCTTCCTATTGGCCGAAAATTTCGATGGCTAAAAAGAGGCGGATCTCAAAGGCATAGGAGTGCGATCATGTCGAATTGCGCTCTTCCTATTGGCCGAAAATTTCGGTGGGTAAAAAGTATGTAAACTTAGCGGATAACCGGCCAAGTGGAAAACAAACAAAGTAAAAACATGAAAAATAAATTATAGTTTAAAAAAACTATTAAAAAAATATGCTTTTAGAGTTAATCAGACTAAAAAGTAAAAAATAAATTAATAGTTTAAAAAAACTAAAAAATACGCTTTTAGAGTTAATCAATCTAAAAAGTAAAAAATAATTGTTAACATAAGAATAAAATGACTGACGAGAAAATGAATGTCACTGTTCTAAAAGCGTGGGGTGCTCGATATCAATCGTTATAATTTTTCACTAGTTTCATTCTGAAATGCAGAGTTAGCTAAAAATGTCATACAAAGCACCCCACGCTTTTAGAACAGTGACATTCATTTTCTCGTCAGTCATTTTATTCTTATGTTAACAATTATTTTACATTCAGTAACAAAGGAATAGAAATTAAAACTTATGGACCAAATACATGAGCTTTATTGCAGAAAGCGAGCATTTAATCATCCCAAGAAGCCATTACCCTTAAAATACAACTTTAATTATCTACCCTCATTCCATCAATCTCAACAAAAATATCTCGTTCGTCATAGAAGGAAAGCGGTCATAATAATTTGTATGTCATACCACGTTCTTTTTTCACAGGCTTATCACCATTACTTAGTAAATATTTGTCTGTTAGAGGATTGGCAACGAAATAGTAATCAAAGTAACACAGGGCTAAAAATGTGCGACATTATTCTTAAAGTCTCATAAAATCACAGAATTCTATCTAGAGAAGATATTCGGCTGACAAGTGGCCATAGTCCATTAACAACATACTTCAAAAGATTCAATCACTCAGAAAATGATTTATGTTTTTCTGGAGAAATTGGAGGACAATTCCACTATGCAATTACTTGCATCCTCTTAGAAAGTCATGGCATCTTAAAAACCTTTCTCGGCTTTTTTTACAGTCAGTGACAAAGGAATAGAAATTAAATCTTATGGACCAAATTCATGATCTTTATTAAAGAAAGTGAGCATTTAATCATCCCAAGAAACCATTACCCATGAAACACAAATTTAATTATCTACCCTCATTCTATCAATCTCAACAAAAATATCTCGTTAGTCATAGAATGAAAGCGGTCATAATAATTTGTATCTCATGCCACTTTCTTTTTCACAATTTTATCACCGTTATTTATTCCTTCGGCACTGTACACGTCTCGTTACACTTATGTATATATTAGTTACACATAGTGTTATGTTAGTTGCCATAGTGCGTTCTTTTCTTTTCTGTATAATAGTTCATTATATTCATTTCTGTAATTCGTCTTATTTATTATCATTGATTTTCCAAACTCACCTTTTTGACTGGTAAGAAGCTACACAGTCCTTGGTACAGGATTAAATGTGTGGGATAAAGTAAAGTTAGATCTACTCTTCAGTGTCTTGGTATCCATTGAAGAGTTATGTATTTATTCAAGTTCAATAATTTATTTACCCTCTTTTATAAAGGTAAAGGTGGCTGTTCTAATGCATCTGACAATACAGAGACAGTTAATATTTAAGCCACAAGCAAGGGCTGCATCGCTGTTACTCATTTAGCACTAAGTGTAGCGTGAAGATGTGCTACGGATGCGAGTAACATTACCCCTACAACTCTTAACGATCCTATTAGATCGGGACCTACAGTTTAAAGTGTATTCCGAACCACTACAAACATCAACACCTACTAGGGTAAAGTAAAGTTATGATCTACTCTTCAGTGTCTTAGCATCCATTGAAGAGTTAGTATTTATTCAGGTTCAATAATTTATCCACCCTCTTTTTACGTTGTGACTTTGAATTTTAAACTTTACAAGCGTCGTCAAGCAACTTACATGAAATCCATTCTGTTATTAAAAATAATTCATTAAATGATACTTACAAACAGTTCCAACAACTATAACAAGAACCAAAAAGGCCCATCCGCACATTTGAGACATGGCTTTGAAGTGCTGGTAATCCAGAGACGATTTGTCATCAGGTGTTTTCGATAAACTGCAAGCGACATACCTACAAAGAAAAGTTAAAATGATGCAACACGCAAGGCTCATCGTACAAAGGATATGCAAAATACGTGAATACAGTACAAGTATGATACTTATAAACACAATACAAAAAAAATCATAAAACTAAAGCTGTCAATAGTAAAAATCTAAATTTTACTACTGAGCCCAAAAAGTAAGACCAATTATTTTTTTTCAAAAACTGTTTATTTATTCTTCCAAATTTATTTCATCGCTTTCAAAGTAATCCCCTCCGGACAGAAAGCACTTATGCCAACTTCTTTTCAAATCCTCAATGCATGCTAAAAAGTCATCGGCAGGGATGGCCTTCAAAGCACGCGGTAATTCACGTTGAATCTCATCAATCGATTCAAAACGGAGTCCCGGAGTGGTGTTTTAAGTTTAGGGAGTAGCCAAAAGTCGCACGGTGGTTGTGGAATGATATGAGTTTCATTTTTGGCGAAAAAGTCACGAAGAATCAATGCAGTATGAGATGGCGCAGTGTTTTCTTTACCAATCGAGATTTGACGCACAAAATGGAATGGACCGTTCCTTTTGAAATTCCAACATCATCAGCAGCAAGGTCTCTAATTTTAAATCGACGGTTTGCAAGCACCAAATCTTTAATTTTTTGGACGGGAGCTTCATCAGTTGAGGTTGATGGTCGACCAGAGCAGTCTTCTTCTTCAACGCGTTCTCTGCCTTCTTTGAACTGTTTATACCACTTGTAAACATTTATTTCCGATATAGGAATGCTCACCGAATGCCTTCTGCAACATTCTATACGTTTCCGTAAAACAAATCTTAATGCGATATCTTTGCTCAATTAATTCAGACATTTCCGGAATCAGTTTTAGCGTCTCACAAAGCCAAGCGTGACTCAAACACTAATGAATATTTTGACGTCAAATTTCACGCAGATGTCAAGAACAGACCTAAAAAAGCAGCAACCTAAAAAAGAAAAAATGTTGAAATTCCATAATCCGCGGGAATTTTAAATTGAAAATTGATCTTACTTTTTGAACACAGTAGTATATTATATGAAATTCTTTGCTAGTAGCTGATAAGATAAAAAAAATATACTTTTTATCCAAGCATCATGCTTTCAAAACATCAAGACATTCATGCTTTTCAAAAACGAATAGGTTGTTATTTTTATTGAACAAATATCGGAAATAAATTTCATATTTCTATAAAAGTCAGAAAAAAATGTCTATAAGAAAACTAAAACCAATTTTTAATTCTGTAACTAATATTATTATAAAACAAAATCAGTTTAATCTTAATATTTATCTTACATAACTATGTTGCTTTTCAATTTTGGGTGTTTTGATCAAAAATCAATGTTAATACTATAACGTGAAATAAGTAACAAATTCAGCGTTATCCAAAATGCATTACAGTTGCATACACATTGCATTACCGCATATTGGAACAAGAAATTCAGAATTGAATCTAGACGGTTCAAAGCTTCCTATCTTCCAAGACAGCAAGGAGACTTTTCAGTTCTATCAATGAACTGTATGGACTATGGATTTATTGCGGTAATCTCCATCATAGACATAGAAATATTCCTTTTAGTATTATTTGTTGGATTTTCTCCTAAGTTAGAAAGCCCAAAGTGTTAGTCACCAGATCTTCTCACAATGAATATTTAGAATAAGTTCTTGTAGTAATTTAATATTATAAAAATATCAGCAAATTATATTTATACTAGGTTTAGCTATGTTTTTTTTTGTTCTAGTGTAGCTGGCAAATACTTAAACAGTTGTCTTGGATACCTTAAGGCAAGCGCTGCACCGACGTTACTCACTTAGCACTACCCAGGAAGGGCGTGTAGCTTGAAGATGAGACGGACGCGGAGTAACAATACCACCGCAAAGCTCTACGATAATGTTAGACCGGGACCTACGGTTTAAAGTGGATTCCGAACCACTACAACATCCATGGCACAACCGTTACTCGAACCCGAAACCTATGGTACCGAGCGTCAGAGTGCTAGCCACTCGGCCATGCAGTCCCTAATTTAATATTATAAAATCTCAGAAAATTATATTTATATTAGGTTTAACTATATTAAACTATAGGTTAACTATATTATACTATATATTATATACAACTATTAGGTTAACTATATTTAACTATGTATATTAAAACCTATTTAAGGAAGTTCAAAATACTATTAATTTAGTTAGGTTTAAATAATTATTAAACAAATGTATAAATTTTTAATAATGACTAAAAATATTTCAATATATTTTTGATAATGATTAACATATATCAAATATAACACATATATATTTTTACTTCTTTATTCTCTTTGAATTATAATGTTTTTTCTTTATTTTTTTAATTATAGATGTTTTATGGTTACTTCACTTAATTTCATACATTTAAAAAACAATACATTTACAATATTTATTTTATTAATAATTTAAATTTACTCATCCCGATGATTTACAGTAGCTCACATAGCATGTGTAATGGTTAAAATGTACATGCAATAAACAAAATAAATATCAGGCTTTGTGAAAATTGATTCGAATTAGCAACCAAAGCTTCAGGATATCCTGTATACAATCTGCTAAACGCCCTATCCCGTCATTTAAATGTTGTTCATAATTCATTCTACGACATAATTTAAAATTTAAAAAAAATTTATAATAATATTATATGATTATTTTTCTCTTTATTTCAGTATTCTTTTTTTTTTCATTTGAACTATTCGAAGAAACGTGACTATTTTCTTACCATTGTAAACCTGGAAAAAAAGATTTTTTGTGGAGCTAAAAGAAATTCTTAAAAAAATTGCATTTACAAGCCAGTCGCAAATTTGCGCCACACTGCCAAATGCGGCAACCTGGTTAATTAATCAGTTCTATTGCACTATATCACGTTAGGGTTGCATTCCTATTTCTGAAAGAAAAGGCATATTATATACTATCAAATTTGGTTGTTTCGATGTGTTAATGACTTTAGCACAAAATCGCAAAATAAGGGCCATTTGGCAACTTTTTTGTGAAATAAACCGGGTGATAAATCGCCAAATGTGATAATCCGGGTTTCTTGTATTCTTTGCAATTCGCAATCAGTTACTTGGCGCACTATGGTAAAAAGGTATCATATTTTGACGCTAAATCCCAACGACGCTTAATTTGCGATTTTACCAACTTACCATTAATATTTATGTTTGGGAAAATAATGGCAAGCTAGTAAGAGAAAATTACAAAAAGTATACGCGTAAGTGATTATATATTTTCACTGCCAGGAAAAAACAAAAATTTCGAAATTATTGAAAATGTTTAATGATTCAGCTGAACCTGATAAAAGTAAACCTAAAAAGTGGTTGACGACTGTAATAACACACTTATTTTTATGTATTTTGTTATGGCAAAATATAATTTAAATAAAACGAAATTCAGAACGATAAAAAATAATATATTTAAATCTATGGAATAACTGAAACGAAAAAAAATATTGTAAACGTATTATTTTAATTTTAAGAAAATTTTTAGAACAACTCTTAATAACGCTCACTCAAATCTTCACGAATTATTTAATAATTAAGAAATTAAAAGGCTGAACCATTAAACAGGTTCTTAAAAAAGAGCTGGATCATTAAACAGTTCTGCAAATTAGACGCTCATCATCTTGCCTCGTTAGTTGGATATATATTATTTCCGGATTTTTCTTCCCTATAATACGCAAATGAGGGGTAGTTCCCTACCTGGGGGGAATTTTCATGGTATTTCTCCTATATGATAAGCAAATGTGGGATAGTTCCCTATAAAGTACTTCCAGAAGGCACTGTCCTCCTTTAGCAACACGGAATGAAGTCATACTTCTACCTATGGGTTCTGAATTGCAACAGAAGAGTCCCCTTTCCCTCTATCCATGAGAAGACTACTCATGGGGTGATCGTCCCGCACTGCAGGACACTGAGGATTAAACACACACAACACACTTAGAGAAACAATGATTTTTAAATAAATGGAAATCTATCAAGAAATATGACCGAAATAAATAACACTCACTCTCCATCCAAGAGAGATACAAACAGCCACGTGCTCGGCACCACAAGAGATTGTAGAAAGTTTTGGCACAAGCTTTGGCAACATTCTTTGGACTGCAGTTTTGTATCGTCCGTGCGATATTTGCAACCATGGCACGCGCGCCAAAAAGTGTTGTTCATAACCATAGCTGCAAAATAAAGAAAATAATTAAATTTTCTAAGTAAAACAAAAAAAAAATTCATTGTCTCATTTATTTCAACTATCGGAAAAAGTAGGGATTTTTTTTTATTGGTAAAAAAATGTTCAGTTACTTATATACTGAAAGCAAAATCATTATAGGATCTATCAGTAATCAATAAATTAAGGATTGGGTAATAAACTTAACTCTGGCACTCGGTACCACAGGTTTCGGTTTCGGGTCCCGGCGGTGCCATGGATGTTTGTAGTGGTTCGGAATCCACTTTAAGCCGTAGGTACTGGTGTTATATGACTGTTGAGCGTTGGGCGTAGTGCTGACAACCCTACCCCGTAAAAAGAAAAGCATATCTTGTCTCGAAATTTACCAGTAGGTAGACGGCCTTGGCCCACACTGGGCTGTTGCGCCAATGATGATGAATAAACTTAATTCATGAGATGTAACTAATGTAATTTTCAGATGGAACATTCTGACAACTATTTCATGCTAAACAACTGTCACTATGCTCTGATGTTCAGTATGTGTCATTTCATTCTACAATATCGTTTTTCTTAGCTTTGAACTTGTCGAATGTTTTTTTTTAATTGCATCGAGGACTGGATCGTAATGACCATATCGCTGTGAGCAGCCCAATGTGGGCTGTACCGAAAACCGCTGTTACTCACTTAGCACTACCCAGGAGGCACGTGTAGCTTGAAAATATGCTACGGATGCGAGTAACACTACTCCCTAAAAGCTCTACGATCATATTAGACAGAGACTTACGGTTAAAGTTAATTCCGAACCACTACAAACTTCCACGGCACAGCCGGCACTCGAACCCGAAACATGTGGCATCGACCGCCAGAGCTCTAGCTACTTGGCCATCAGGCCCCACTTGGCGAATATTGTGACGAAACGGAAAAGAAAACATTTGTGAGAAATTTTACTTTTGTCCTATTTGGAAAACTAGTGCAGATGAAGAATACTTACAGAAGCTTACGGGGAAGGTGCTTCAGCTGAAAATACCTTTCAAAAATAATTTAAACAATTTTAAAACAATAAACCCAAAAGAAAAAAAAAATGCTAAAACCTAATTAAATCATTAATGGCATATCATCCAATTAACCTCAAAGAGCGGGAAAAATATAATCACTCAGACGCCACTCTTAGAAGTGTTCGTTCCAAATCGCGGAGCCAAAACAAAGGTGAAACATAGTAGGTCCCCTATAGTGCACCCTGGGAAATGCTGAATCTGCTACACATCTTATCTTATAGTGATAAATAATCTCGAGTCAATATGCCTAGCGTTGGAAAACGTCATTTCACGTTAATTTTTCAAGTCTTTTCACGTTAAACGCACAATGGTGATGATTTAGGATCATAAAATGGAAGATTTGAAAATAAGGCCTATAGTTAGCTTCAGAGGTTTAAATAATTTCATAATTTTTTATTAGTTAGGAAAAAATAACTACATAAACAGATAAAATCTTAAATGCATTTGAAATTTCATGATGTAGCTTGGATGCACAAATTTAACTCCCTCCCAAGAAAAGCGAAATATTGTTTTAAGTGTGTTTACATGGAAAACCAAAAGACCTGATAACTGGTTTCATAAGTTACATTTTCTAGAATTACAATAGGTGTCCTGTAGTCTCGAAAGATAGCATTTAATGTTATATTAAACATATGTATTTTTTCATTTATTTTTCCTTTTCGCTGATATATATATAATATATATATATATATTTTTTTGGAAATAAATTTACCAAAATAAAAGAATATATTGTTGTACAGAAACTAGACAACTCCAGGTCATTTAAATTATCTACTAAACAAGTAATATAAAAAAAAATTTTAAAGTCAATTCCTACTTTTTTTTTCCACTATATTGCAGAAAGTCCTTCATAAATAATTTTCATTCATTTTTTTTTTAGTTTGAAAAGTTGAAATTTTCCTTTTACATCTGGCCCCATCTATTGGTAGATACATGCAACTTAAATCTAAAAAAAACTAAAATTAATTAATTAAATTTAATTAATGAATTAATGTTTGAAAAAAACTGTATTAACATCCAGTGTCATCCACTACAAGTTCAAATACATTTTTTTGAACTTGAGTGGATGAATAAAAAATATTTTATGAACGATTGAAAATTTGAACAAGATATATATAGGGAGAGTGTAAACTAATAGTAGGAATTGAAAAATAAAGGAACTAGACGTATCACATTTTTTTTATTTGAATTGATAAAAAATGCAATGTATTATAAAACATTACAAAAATGAGAATAAAAAATAAACCTTTTTTTTACTTAATATATCTCTTTATTGTCAAAATTGTTACGATGCTATATTATAACTATTTTAATGATAAAGTTTTACGTACCTTAAACTAGGAAAAAAGCATAATTCTTGCAATCAATTCAGAAATTAAACGAAATTAAAGATTCTGAAACCAAAAATTCAATAATCGTCTGCTTACATATATTTAAATGTAAAAAATTAATTTATGATTCTGAAACTCCAAGAATTCAATAATCGTCTGCTGGCATTTATTTAAATGTAAGCAAGTAATACAAAAAAAAAAAATTTAAAGTTCATTCCTACTTTTTTTTCATATATTGCAGAAAGTCCTTTATAATTCATTGTCATTCATTTTTTAAAGTTTATCTGGCGCCATCTATTGTTAGATATATGCAACTTAAATCTAAAAAAAAACTAAAATTAATTAATTTAATTTAATTACTGAATTAATATTTGAAAAAACTGTATTATCATCCCGTGTCATCCACTACAAGTTAAAAAAAATGTATTTGAACTTGAGTGGATGTATAAAAAGTATTTTATGAACGATTGAAAATCTGAACAAGATATATATAGGGAGAGTGTGAGCTAATAGAAGGAATTGAAAAATTAATTTATGATTCTGAACTCCAAAAATTCAATAATCGTCTGTTTGCATTTATTTAAATGTAAAAAATTAATTTATAATTATTTTAATAAACGAAAATAAAAATCGTTTTATATTTGCTTTAAGAAAAAGAATTTTGTTGTGAGAGGCTATTAATAGTGGGTTATAGTATTATTATGGGGTTAGTAATGAATTATAGTAATATTATTATTTATAGTATTTTTATAATAATGTTATTATTTATAGTATTTTTATAATAATATTATTATTTATAGTATTTTTATAGTAATATTATTATTTATAGCATTTTTATAGTAATATTATTATTTATAGCATTTTTATAGTAATGTTATTATTTATAGTATTTTTATAGAAATATTATTATTATAATATTACTATGTGGGCTTAAAATTAATTAATTTTCTTAACTCCTTTTATCTAAGATCGCATTTTTTTATTTTGGTTGACGTATATTGATTGAAATATTTGTATTGTTCTGCCTATTATTAATCTTTTGATATTTTTGTTATCAGTTATAAATTGATACAAAAAAAGTAATGATTAATAATTATCAATGAAAGAAATTTTGCATAGTTAATTTTCTCTTATTATAAAAGAAATGCATTTTATTTCATTATTTAGAATTAATATTCATTATTGCATATCATTGATTAATATAAAGCAATTCAGAGAGAATCCATCCATTAGTTTCCTACGATATATTTGTATTACACAAAGAAATGTATTATGCTACTTTCTCAAAAGACAATTTCGAATTTCGTTTATCATTTATTTAAATTCGTGCTGTTTTTGAGATATTTATATTTATATACAAAAAATATGTTTGCTGTTGATATTAAAAAATAAGCAAACCAAAATAAATTATTATACAAGACTCTCTATCATCTTGAATGATTAAATTCTTAATGAAGTGTTATAATATTCAGTATTTTTTCCTGAAAATTTTTGTGAACTATTCGTTATTATTTTTTCATATTTAAAATCAACAAAATAAAAAATTGAACTTTTCCATTATCAGGTCGTTTCTGGAAATATGTACATAAAATTACTATAAATATTATCAACAGGGAATATATATATTCCATTTTACAGGATATGCTATTTTAATAATTAGTGCCTGATTAAATTCTCAAGTGCTATAATATTCAGTATATTTTCCTGAAAATATCGTCGAACTCCTCGCTATTATTTTTTCATATTAAAATTAATAAAATGAGAAATTGAACCAGGTCATTATCGGGTCGTATATGCTAATATGACCTTAAAATTACTATAAATATTATCTACGGGAAATATATATCCCATTTTACAGGATATGCTATTTTAGTAATTAGGGCCTGATTAAATTCTTAATTAAGTGTTATAATATTCAGTATATTTTTGTGAAAATATCATCGAATTCTTCGCTATTATTTTTTCATATTTATAATAATAAAACAACTAATATAAAAAAAACAATTTTAAAGTTAATTCCTACTTTTTTTCACTATATTGCAGAAAATCATTTAAAAATAATTTTCATTCATTTTTTTAAGTTAGAAAAAATTCTCTCTCTCTCTCTCTCTCTCACACACACACACACACACTTTACATCTCTCTCACTAATTTATTCACATGTTTCATTTTCCATGGTGTTCCCTCCTTCACTCAGACTAGAACCCAGAATGAAAAAAGAATCTGAAAAAGAAATTTTTTTTCCAGCAATCTGACGGTATTTATTCCTCAATTTATATCCTGCTAAATATCTTATATAAGGGAAATTTTTTTCTCCCATATAAAACAAAAATTAATTAATTAAATTTAATGAATGAATTAATATTTGAAAAAAAACTGTATTAGCATCAAGGGCCATCCACTACAAGTTAAAAAAAATGTATTTGAACTTGAGTGGATGAATAAAAAGTATTTTATTAATGATTAAAAAATTTGAACAAGATATATATAGGGGGAGTGTGAACAAATATAAGGAATTGAATGAGAAAGTGAACCTGCTAATATGACCTTAAAATTACTATAGATATTACCTAAATATATGTGTCCCATTTCACAGGATATGCTATTTTAGTAATTAGTTACATTATATTAAAGTGTATATTATTTTAATCTTAATTCATTTCAGTAAAGAAATGTATTATATTTTAAAATTTAGAGCGAGAACCCCAACGTGTTTCACAAGTATACAAAGATTAAAAAACTGATTAATCTTCATAATAATCATAAACATTCAATAATAATCATAAAGATCATAAGGAATCAAAATGGAAATAAATCTGATGATGAAGAGTGATAGTTAATAGTGCATATCACAAATGAACAGAGCAAAAATGGTGAAAACAAAAATATTCATCCGTAGTACCACGCGGTGTAAACATCTCTTGGACAATGAAACACAACATCCTCTCAAAAGACAATTTCGAATCTTGCTTATCATTTATTTAAATTCGTGCTGTTTTCAAGATATTTTATATTTATATATAAAAAATATGTTTGCTGTTGATATTAAAAAATAAACAAACCAAAATAAATTATTATACAAGACTTTCTATCGTTTTGCGGGATAAAATTCTTAATTAAGTGTTACAATATTCAGTATAGTATTTTCCTGAAATTTTATTAAACTATTCGCTATTATTTTTTTTTTTTTTTTTTAGTATTATTTTATATATTTAAAATTAATTATAATTTCTCATATTTTAAAATTAACAAAATAAAAAAATTGAACCTGGCCATTATGGGGTCCTATCTGCTACTATATATATAATATTACTGAATGTGCTTATGCTATAATATGCATATTATATGTATCAACTAATATGTATATAACATACTTACTTACTATGTAAATATTTCTACAGAAAATATATCTATGCATTTTATAGGAATATGATGTTTCAGTAATCGTGTTATACTATATTAAAAAGTAAGTTATTTTATCTAAATTCATTTCAGTAAAATAATATATATGTTTTAAATGTCCTTTAGAGTGAGACTTGTCGTGGGCCCAAAGTGTGAAATGATTTAAAAAAATAGATTATTCATCATAATAATCAAAGATTCAATAATAATCATAAAGATTCAATAATAATCAAAATAATCATAAAGATTCAATAATAATCATAATAATCCTAAAAATTCAATAATAACCATAATAATCATAAAGATTCAATAATAATCCTGATAATCATAAAGATTCAATAATAATCATATTAATCATAAAGATTTAATATTAATTATAATAATCATAAAAATTCAATAATAATCGCGATAATCATAAAGATTCAATAATAATCATATTAATCATGAAGATTCAATAATAATCATATTAATCATAAAGATTCAACAATGATCATAATAATCATAAAGATTCAACAATAATAATAATAATCATAAAGATTCAATAATAAGCATAATAATCATAAAGATTCAATAATAATAATCCTAAAGATTCAATAATGATCATAATATTCATAAAGATTCAATAATAATAGTAATAATCGTAATAATCATAAAGATCATAAAGAATCAAAATGGAAATAAATGAACATGAAGAGTAATAGTTAATAGTACATACCACAAATGAACAGGGCAAAAAAGGGTGAAAACAAAAATATCCATCCATAGTACCACGCGGTGTAAACATCTTTCGGACACTGAAACACGACAGTCTGAAAAATCCTTTCGCCCCCAGCGGACAGAGCAATTAAAAACGAATTGGTGAAACAGACCGGGTGACTCTTGAGCAAATTGTTCACACCTGTCAAAAATGCTGGTATCTTGGACATTTCGCAGAACTATTGTCGGCGAATTCAGCGTTATCAGAAAGAGGGGAAAACACCGGACACAACGACTGCTCTTGAGCCGCTCCTGTTATCAAATGAATACGAAAACGTCAAAGGAAATACTGAAGCGAAAGCGGAAGAATTGGAGAGCGAAAGGAGTATTTTTTGCTCCCCTCACAGCATTCATTCTACAATCAAACAAAAAAAAAAACTTACCGAAATAAGATATAATATACATACTACTGTGTCCAAAAAGGAAAACCAATTGTCAATTTAAAATTTCCGGGGCTTATATGAATTTCAGTTTTTTTTTTTTCTTTTTTTTCTTTTTTAGATTGCTGGTACCGTCAAAATATTCATTAGTGTTTGAGTTACGCTTGCCTTTGTGAGACGCTAAAGCTGAATCCAGCGATTGAGCAAAGAACTTGCATTCAATTTTGTTTGCGGAAACGTACAGAATGTTGCAGAAGGCATTCGTTCAGCATTCCGATATCGGAAAGAAATGTTTAGAAGTGGTATAAGCAGTTCAAAGAAGGCAGAGAACGTGTTGAAGACGAAGAGCCCTCTGGTAGACCGTCAACCTCAACCGACGAAGCTCACGTCCAAAAAATTAAGAGTGCTGGAAACCGTCGATTTACAATTAGAGACCTTGCAGATGGTGTTGGAATTTCAAAAGGATGGGACAATTCCATTTTGGGCCTCAAACGCGTCAAATCTCGATTGATACCGAAAACACTGAATGCGCCAGCTCACACTGCATTGATTCTTTGTGACTTTTTCGCCAAAAATGAAACCCATATAGTTCCACAATCCCCGTATACACACCGTGCGACTTCTGGCTGTTCCCTAAACTCAAAAGACCACTCTTGGGATATCGTTTTCAGTCGATTGAAGAGATTCAACGTGAATCGCCGCGCGCTTTGAAGGCCATCCCTGCCGATGACTTTTTAGGATTGGAAAAAAAATTGGTATAAGTGCATTGTGTCCTGAGGGAATTACTTTGAAGGCGATGAAATAAATTGGAAAGAATAAATAAAAAGTTCATTGAAAAAAATAAGAATTGATCTTACTTTTTGGGCACTGTAGTATATATCGAGGATAGGAATGATAAATCAGATCAGAAATGATCTGAAGGAGATATGATAGAGAATGTTACCATGCACTTTAGGTAACGCTGAGTTTGCTGCTTACATACAGATTGTAGTGGGAAATGATCCCAATTCAAAATGGCAGACTATAAAAACAACAGGACTATATTTATGTTCTTGTTACTAATCCCCTTGGTGTCCGGAAACCTACACCAAGTCCAAAGGACCCCGTCGCAGACGACTGGGCCATGCCTAAGGGTTATTCAGCTTCACGTTTTAATGAAGAACCACAACGGACTGAAGACTGACAAAACCTCAAGACAATGCTCTACAATCATATTAGGCTCAGACCTACGGCTTAAAGTGAATTCCGAAAATCACTACAAACAACCATGGCACCACCGGGACTCGAACCCGAAACCTGTCACACCGAGCGCCAGAGCACTAATCACTCGGCCATTCAGGCACAGGACTTTATTTATACATAACGGAAGTGTCAATGATATATGCAACTAAAGCTTCATTAACAAAATTATAAAAACCAAAAAAAAATGTCATAATTGTAATATCAATGTATTATTAAAATATTAATCGTCTTTGTACTTATAATAACAAACTTGATTAAAGTTTTGCGCATGATCACAAATTCTCCTTGGTACTTTAGAAACGATGACATTCATCATAGTCTTGCCCTCCCTTCTGTTCAAAATTTTATGCTCAAGCTTGCGGAAAATTTTTATGCAAATCTTGACCATATCCCGAACAAGGAAATTCGTAATCTTCCGAGATACGATTTCTCTTTGCCGGAGAATGCTAAACGCCCAAGAGCGGTCTTACATAACCTTCAACTACACTCGACGAACTGGCTCAGTCGTCAGGAGCACCCTAATCTGTTCCTTTAGTCATCATTTCCAGCAGCTGTAACTCCATTCTTAATTGATTTTTGCTTTTTATTTTTACTTTATTTTAATAGCTCTTTTTATATAATTATATTATTAAAAATATTTTTTTTTTCCCGTTGCTTTTTAAACTTACTTTGAACTGGGACAGACCTTGGTCACTTGCTGCTTTGACTTTTATTTCATGAACTTTAACCTACCATGCTTCCTACTTTGCAGACAGGAGTTAGGCCACTGCGGGGCCAAGGAATTCCGAAAATTACAAACTGACTGATAACAAACTTGATTAATCTTAAGAGAGAAAAAAAAACGGTAACATATTCATATATAAGTGATGATAAATCTGACAAATAGTCGCGAGAAAGAAAGGTTCTATTAATTATAAATATCCAAAAATAGTTGAAAGGGAGGATCAAGGTCAGTGACTGCCTATAAGCGGCTAAATATATAGCCGCTTATAGGCAGTCATTCCTAGCGAAAACAATGCAAAACAATGCGTCAAATTAAGACCAATCTTAATCTAGCAATTTGCATATTATATGAAATTTCAAAGAATAATCATCTTCGCTTCCCTTACAATATACTTCAAATTAACCTACTATAACTAGATTATATATATTTTATATACACAGGGTGATTATAATTAAAGTCCCACTTTCAAAATGCTGTAAAAAAAAGAAACACTAGTTACAATGAGTTCAAGTTTGAACTAAAGATACTTGAAGAAGGGGAAAATGGTACGGCATTCAAAAAAAGTTGCAAAGTATACTATATTAATAGATGGCTCTATAAGCGGCATAAAGAAAATGAATTCGGCTGCCAGTGATATTTTGAATCGAAATTACAACGTATTTGCTATGAGTTGCACATTAAACCAATTGCAGTGTTCATTGTGCTTAATTGTTTCTGTTTTTTGACGGAAAAAAATGTCTTCCAAGTGATTCAACAGTTATGACACTGTTAGTGGAAAGCCCATCCACCACGGCAAAGTCATATCAAATTGGATGGGAAAAATTGGGGGAACTTTTTTTGATGGCGTATATTTTTCAAGTGTCTTCATTTCAAATTTGAACTCATTGTGACGAGTGGTTCTTTTTTTAAGCATTTTGAAAGTGGGACTTTAATTACAATCACCCTGTATTTTGCATTTATGCTATAAAATAAATCTTTTCTGCTGCAAAAAATTTTAATTCTTAGAACAACTCAATGTCAAGAAAATAATAATAAATTCCACTTTGTTGGTCTGCAGACTATCAGACTTGACGTGATTTAACTATGTACTTTGAGATGCTATCAGACATTTTGATGGCAAATATATAGCAAATACAGTGTTGCTTTGGATTCATTATGAACGGAGATCTTATGACTTCTCAATTTACTCTTAAAAAGGGCATTCGGCGATTTAAGCTCATTTCTTTTCTCCTCGAACCTAATAAATGGGGTTTCCGGCTGATAGATTTATCGTATTTATCAGTATGGATCGAACTCCATAGGTCCAAAATATTATTCATCAAGCCCTCCGATATAATAATTAATGCTAAATGAAATACTTAATAGAAACGAAAAGGAAATATTGTTATGACATTAATACAACATTAAACAAATATTCAACTTCCGGCTCATGGATCATGGTGACCCATAGCATAGTAAAAGAATATCATTGGAATTGAGTCCGGGTGGAGTTGCTGCTCTTGAATGGGTAGTTTCAAAAACTCCTACGAGGTAGACTCGATGGCGTTTCGAATGACACATTTGCATTAGATGTATACTGGTGTCATTTCTCCCATACGTATTCAGATGCTCGGGGTCCAGTGATCTTATCCTGCATTCTTTTGTTAACTCTTTGTTCTCCTTTCATTTCAAGACTAACTTAGAAACGAAAAGTCAATCTTGCTATGACATTAATACAGCATTAAACAAATATTCAACTTTCCGGCTCATGGATCCATGGGAACACGTCACTGGGAACTTGGTCTGAAGTTCAATGTTGCTTTGTCTACCAACCTAAGACTACTAACCAACCTACCAATCTAAGTGGGATAAGAAACAACAACAACAACAAATATTCAACAAATTATAATTTTCTCCCATACGATAATTTTAAATGCGGGGTACCCTTACCTGTTACATGTCTGCCATTAAAATGTCTGATATTCTATAGACCAACAAAATATAATTTATTATTATTTCATATCCAGTATTATGTTTTAACAGTTAGCATTTTTTTTTTTTTTTTTTTTTTGCAGCGTAAATTATTTATTTTATAGTATGGATTTACTCACAGCTAGGGATTGCAATACCGAATACCGGTATTTTGAGCCATTTGTACAGTTTTGTAATACCGGTATTCACAAGTTTAAATACCGGTTTTTCGGTATTTACTAGAAATTTAGAATTCTTATCTGTGAATTCTTATTTGTGAAATTCTTATTCTTATCTGTAAATTCTTATTCAGAATTCAGAACCTATCCACATTCAGAAGAATTCGATACAGTTATCGAAGATTATAATGACACTAATGTTGATAGTGAAAATTAATTGTCTCTTGAACAAAAATTAGAATTAACGATAACTAAAAAAATTTCAACAAACCAAATACAATACAGAAATCAGCTATATCCAAAACAATCCAAAGAGAAATAGATTTATTTCAAGATGAGGCATTTAGAGGTAAATACTTGGAAAAAGTATATCGCGCATTGCTAACAGTACCAGCCACTATCTTAGATGCTGAAAGAGCGTTTTCGACAGCTGGTAATTTTTGCACAAAATTACGTTCCAGGCTTAATGATAGTACAATTGATGCATTATGTTTTTAAGATCATTTTTCAAAATTTAATAATAGTACCACAGACTGAATAGTGATATTTACACTTTTTGGGGATTTAAATAAATAAGATGTTCCTTTACTTTTTTGCGATTCTTTATATGCTGTTATAATTTATGAGTTACAAATATTTTTGTGATATTTACGTTCTGTAATAAAATTGGCAAATAAAACAAAAAAACACCTGCGTTTCCTTTCTTTTTATAAAATTTCTACTACCGGTATTAAAACCGGTATCCCGGTATTAAGATCTAAAAAATACCGAATACCGGTATTGAACTTTTGGTCCGATATTGCAATCCCTACTCACAGCCATTTTATTATAGTTAAAAGGCAAATAGCATTTTTCACTTAAGTAAATTTTTTTTTCTCTTATCCCCCTTGGTAAACAGCAACATCTGGACCAAGTCCAAGAATCCATGAGGTCTCATGGATGGAGGGAAAGGAGAACAGGTTCTGTTGTGATGGAGTACCCTTAAGTGGGGCGGCCTGGTGGCCAAGTGGCTAGCGCTCTGGTCTTTGGTATCCCAGGCTTCAGGTTCGAATCCTGGCGGTGACATGGATGTTTGTGAGTGATTCGGAATCCACGTTAAACTGTAGGTCCCAGTCTGTTTAGCCCAAAAGAGTGCATAAGATGACCGTAGAGCGGCAAACCAAACCAAAACCGTAAGTGGCTTTGTGACGCTGAAGAAGGAGGGAGCAGTGCCTCCCGGAATGACTATTAAGAGGAACTCCCAAGCTTTTGCGTATCGTATGGGAGATAACCCGAAAAATCCCCAGCAGGTAGTCCAACTCCCGGGGCAAGCTGCTGAACATCACAAAAGCCATCGAGTTTCTTCGTGTTTTGAAACAGTGTCTACAACAAAGCCGCCAGCTGATTGAACCTCCGCCCTAATGTTCACCAACGGCGCAAGTTGCCATGACATTTTGTGTGAATATACTAATAAATTCTACTCTAAAATAGTATTACACAATATAATACTTTACAGAAGGGGTCTCCAAACTACAGCCCGCGGGTCAAATCCGGCCCGCCAGTGTCATCCATCCGGCCCGCGACAGCGAATAGCTTATTGTTACTGTAATAAGTTAGATAAAAAAATCACAGATTGATAATAACTCGGTTTTATTGACTTGCTAGGTAAAGCTTAATGACAAGCATAATACGCGGAAAATTTAACTTAAGCATAACAACTAACAAATAATTGAAATGAATCAAACTAACATTATAAACTAGTGAACATCCCGCGGTTACCCTCGGTAGTTATGTTGGGGTAAAGAGTATCGCATATGTATGTATATCGATGTTTGGAATGTATATATCCTGAATAGAACATATGATTTTTATCCAGAAAATCCCTCAGGAACGGAAAAGCTAAATTAACGCGAATAAAACCGCGGGGTGTCCACTTGTAAAAAAATACTAATGAGATTTGTGTAATTGTGATTTTTCACCAGCAATAGTTTGTAGTTAGCAAGTGTATGCTTGCTCAGAGAGCGTACTCGGCAACTGGTCTACAAATTATAGATAACGGCAGAAAAATTAAAACGGTTTTGGCCCTTGGCACTTACAGGAGTAAACAGTATGGCCCTAAGGCTGGAAAGTTTGGAGACCTCTGCTTTACAGTTTTTACATATATTTAAGCCAACGGCCGTACCATGCTGAATATACCGGTTCTCGTTTAGATCACCGAAGTCAAGCATCATTGGGCGCGGTCAGTAATTGGGTGGGTGACCACCTGGGAACACCGCGTGCCGTTGGCAAATTTGGAACCTGAATGGCCGAGTGTCTGGCGCTCTGGCGCTCGGTGCCACAGGTTTCGGGTTCGAATCCCGGCGGTGCCATGGATGTTTATAGTGGTTCGGAACCCACTTTAAGCCGTAGGTCCCGGTCTCCTATGACTGTAAGAGCGTCACGGAGCAAAAGTCAGGCTTCTACCTACGGGTGCTCCATCACAACAGAAGCTGCTTCCTTCCCCTTCAATCATGAGCACGTATGAGTTCGTGGGCTTGGCCAGCCAAGTGGGATAAGAAACAACAACAACAACAACAATACATATATTTATCAGCTACTACAGTACACGATTTTCAAATTAGATTATAAGGGAAGAAGCTTAAATACGGTAGTTTAACAGTAACTTATTTTTTAAAAAAAATAGCATTTTTGTTGTAGGTAGACCAGTAGTTACTTATAATAAACGGTAATTAGTAAATTATAGTAGTTTATCGTTCTAGAGAAAAAATTGGGAACTTAAAAATCAGTTACAAAATTATACACCTAATACTTACGATTCAAGTACATTTTTGTTTTTGTTCATTTTATTTATTTATTTTGGCATTCACATTTTTATTGTAAAATTCGGTAATAACAGGTGGGCTGAAATGTTCGTAGGCTAACACATAGATGGCACTACTAGTATTAAATCCATACGAGTTTTAGTTAGCGCAAATCTTCAAAAGACACGTGTATAAATTTAACAGCTGTTGCACTATTAGTATGTGAGTTACAGCATTTTTAGTGAAGCAACTTTTGTTAGTTTGAAAAAATTGGATAAAAAGGAATTTCGTGTCTTAATAAAGCATTGCTTTTTGGCCAAAAAAATACTATTGAAGCCAAGGTTTGGCTTGATAAACATTATTTGGACTTTGTACCAGGAAAATCAATCGTAGTGAAGTGGTTTGCTAAATTTAAACGAGGCGAAATGAGCACCGAGGACGATTCTCGCAGTGGACGCCCCAAAGAGGCTGTTACCGACGAAAACATCAAATAAGTCCAAAAAATAATTTCTGATAACCGTAAAGTGAAGTTGATTGAGATAGCTGAGACCCTAAAAATATCAAAGGAACGTGTTGGACATATCGTGAATGAATATTTGGATATGCGAAAGCTCTGTTCAAAGTGGGTGCCGCGCGAGCTCACAATCGACCCAAAACAACAACGAATTGATGATTCTAAGCAGTGTTTGGAGCTTTTCAATCGTAATAAACCCAATGGATGAAACATTGTTCCAGCTCCATCATTTCACACCAGGAGTCCAATCGACAGTCAGCCGAGTGGACTGTACGGAATGAACACTAAAAAAGTTATAACTTCACTAAAAATGCTATAACAACAGATGTCAAATTTATACACGTGTCTTTTGAAGGTTAGGGCTAACTGAAAATCATATGGATTTAATACTAGTGGCGCCATCTATGTCTTTCAGCCTACGAACTTTTCAGCCCACCTGTTATTTTAATTACATTGCACTATTTACTCAATAAGCATTGTTACTCGTAATCACTTTATCTTTGAAATAACGTGGTTAACCTATAACTCAGCTATACCAGTTGTCACTAGATGGCCACCTTATAGTGGAGTCGTATTCAGGGCCGGATTTTCCTATAGTCTAACTAGGCTCCAGCCTAGGTCTTCAAGATCAAGAGGGGCCTACATTCAAATGGTTAGCAAAATTAGAATTAAACAATTCTAAAAACAGTAAACACTAAAACACTAAATCGAAAATAAGGAGAAATTCTACACATATGATTAATAAACAAACATAAAAATGTATTGGTTAAGATCAACGCGTTCGGCTCATTGGGTCTGTTCGTTTGTATATATTAGATTGCACCAAAGTATAGTTCATACGTTCAGTTATTTGATAGAAAATATAATTTTTAATGCATATTTTACTTTCGTGGACAAAGATTTTTATTATTGAATTTTGTTTCTTTGTAAATGTTGTGTGTTATGTTTGATTAGTTGTTGTTACAAGTACTATATAGGGTGCTGAGAATAAATGTCCAAATAAGTGTTCTCGATTTTTTTTATTTATTATACGTGCCACATTTTTCATAAAGATTAGTACCCATCACAACATGTTTCATTTAACATATTGATGTATATCACAGTAATGATGTATTTTATTCTCTCTCATGTAATTTGCAAATTTAAAAATGGGAGGTGAAAGGGCCTCATAAGTGGAATAGCCCTAAATCCGGCCCTGATTCTAGGCATAAAGGACGAATGAAGTATGCCAAATGCAATAAGAAGCACTATACAGGTCCATAAGCACGGGAAAATAGCAAAAGTGATAAATATGAAACATCAAAAAGAAAGAATTGATCAACGCACTACGAGTACTTATAGCCATTAGATATACAAATGTTTAAAATCCCAACCCAAAACATGAAAAGTGGTTCAAACCATACTACAAAACACTTCAAGCAACAGCCGAATTCTCCAGAAAATTCCTAAAGATTAATGTTATTCAGGAATCATTTCAAGAGTTAAGGGGCCCAAAGTACCATTTTCCGCCAAAATTTGAAATAAAGTGTTATTTGCTTGGCCCTCATTTTTGGATTACGTCACGGACTCCTAACCAGGACAACTTCATGTTCACACATGATAAAAATCCTCCTATCTGAAGTCCACGTTCCGCGAAGAAAACCATTTATATATCTAAATCAAATCAAAGAAGTCAGTACAATATATTTAAGGAGCAATAGGAATATCAATATTGCATGACTGAGTCAAGTAATAAGGCAATGAATAAAATTTACAATGAAGCAATATCAGTCCTAAAAAGAAAGCAATATAAAGCGTCATTATGAGACTAAGCATTCTAAGAAGAATTCCAAATTTACAGATAGATTATGGTAAGACTAAGGAATAAGGATAATATAATAAAGGATAATACATATAAGGAATAAGGACTAAGGATAAGTGGAATAGACTAAGGAATCTTTTCATCTAAATCCGGCCCTGGTCGTATTGTATTTGTTTTCGACAGCATACGAATGCAAAAAATATCATTTTAGCATATTTACATTGTTTATCATATGACAAGCATCCGAGTTTTCAATTTAAAAAAACTAACCTTCTGTAAAGCAATTTTTCTGGATGACAATGACTATGAAAGTGAAAGTGAAAGCGAAAGTACAAACAACTCAAAATAAATGACCTTCTGGAAATGAACGGTCGCCTCTGACGTCCTCTCATTTCTGGAAGGTCTTTGGTTTCTTTTTTCGTCTGAGGCAGAACTATTAAAAGGGTGTTAACCTTTTCATTGCTACTGAACTGCTTGTAAGGGAATCAATTGACCTTCTGAGCAATGAGCGCTACAGAGAATTGATAAACCAAATCTAATCTGCATCTAAATTGCATGCCCAAAAAGTAAGACCAATTTTTTTTTTTTTTTTTCCCTAAAACGCTTTATTTATGCTTCCAAATTTATTTCATCGCCGTCAAAGTAATCCCATCCGGACACAATGCACTTACGACAACTTTTTTTTTTTCAATCCTCAATGCATGCTAAAAAGTCATCGGCAGGGATGGACTTCAAAGTCTGGTGCGATTCACGTTGAATCTCTTCAATCGACTCGAAACGGTGTCCCCGGAGTGGTCTTTTGAGTTTAGGGAATAGCTAGAAGTCGCACGGTGTGAATACGGTGGTTGCAGAACGATATGGGTTTCATTTTTGGCGAAGAAGTCACGAAGAATCAATGCAGTGTGAGCTGGCGCATTCAGTGTTTTGGGTAAAAATCGAGATTTGCCGTGTTTGAGGCCCAAAATGGAATTGACGAATCTTTTTAAAATTCAACATCTCAGCCAGTTCTCCAATTGTAAATTGACGGTTTTACAATCACCAAATCTTTAATTTTTTGGACGTGAGCTTCGTCTGTTGAGGTTGATGGTCGACTAGAGAGCTCTTCCTCTTCAACGCTTTCTCTGCTTTCTTTGAACTGTTTATACCACTTCTAAACATCTCTCTCTGATATAGGAATGCTCACCAAATGCCTTCTGCAACATTCTATATGTTTCCGCAAACAAAGCTTAATGCAAGTTCTTTGCTCAATTAATTCAGACATTTCAAAGATTACCGGAATCAGTTTCAGCGTCTGACAAAGCCAAGCGTAACTCAAACACTAATGAAACAAAAATTGATTTTTTTTTTTTACTTTCTACTCACTTTTACGAAACATATTTATTTTATAATAGCCAAAGTAGTGAAAACCGATGTATTAAAAAAAATTCATTATGTGTGCTATGTGTATGTTAAATGCTTATATTCAAAAATTAACTGTCGAAATTATGGGAAAAATTAACTTTGATTTCAAAATAATATTTTTGCGAATATATGACAGATATTGCCTCTTTTATTTATGAGTTTAAAGTTATGAATTGATGATGCTCGCATATCTTGGAACATCTAATAAAACAGGTTCTATGTTTCACTTTAAATCACCATCCCTATTTACGCACAGTTACTTTTTGATAACAGAGTAAACCAGACTCTTAGTTGAAGTTGTTAGAGCTTTTGGTTTAACTTACATCTGCGAATCGTTTTTTTCTAAAATGAAATTGACCAAACATAAAATATAATGGATGCTAATCTTGCAAAACCAATTACGATATGCAAATACGCAAATTGAGATCGATTTGCAAAACCTAAGTGAAACAGTGGAGAAACAAATATCGCACTAGTAAAATAAATATTTTTTAATGATTTCATTTATATTTATAAATTTTGTATATTTCATTTTTAGTGTTATATATTTTTTTTACAATGTGCGTTTAGTATGATTATTATTATATTATCTATGTTTATATGTAAGAATAATATTAACACAAAAATAATAACTCATTATATTTCAATTTCTGACTCCAAAAAAATGTCATGTGTATAAATCTAATATGGGGATATATAATTTTATATGTAACCCGCAGTTTTGATGCCTTTCCAAAGTGGCCCGCAAGATCATTTGGATTGGCCACCCCTGCATTAAACAGAAAACTAAAATGCAAGCTAATTTAGGGATTTTGTAAAGGGAAATTTCACATCAATACGATTCATTGCATTTTTAGGAATTAATTATAATAAAAGCAAATTTTTAAAAAAGAACAGGCTATTGTAACTTTATTTTACAAAATATTAATACAAAACATCACTGCATATCAAAAAAAAAATTTTTTTTTTTGAAACCATGACAGTTAGAGAGAGGAACTATTTTGTCAGAAGTAGAATTGACAAAATAAATGTAAGAATGAAATTTTATGATATATCCTAATTTATCTTATGCTAAAAATTAGTTTATTTTTTATAGTTAAATACTGGTTTTATAAAGTTGGCAATTTTGTTTATATTAATTGAATAAAAATGGAAAGCATGTTACAACTTAAAAAACAGTGAAAAGAGAAATAGCTAAAAATTATTAAAATAAATATTTATTTTAGAAATTACATACTTTATGTATTTTTATAGTTTCGTAAACAACAACAATAAAATTTCAACAACTTGGAGGAAAAAAAACAAGGCACAGCAAAATGTCTTACTTACATAATAGCATTTACATTAAAAAAATGTCCCAAAATTAAATAAATTATACTTAATTATTAAAATTATTAGTGATTGAGAAATCAAATAATTTTAAAAGATGATGCATATAAAAATTATTCATACATTTTATCTAAATATTTACATCAATTTTTCTTAGAAATGTTATCACTAAACAAGAAATAATTGTAAAAAAATATTGCACAGAATTTAAAATATTTGTTACAACCATATATGAAAATTCAGAACTACTATATAATCAAAAGTTAAAATATTTGTTACAACCATATGAAAATTCGGAACTACTATAGAACCAAAATTTAAAATATTTGTTACAACCATATGAGAATTTGGAACTACTATAGAACCAAAATTTAAAATATTTGTTACAATCAAATGTGAAAATTAAGAACTACTATAGAATCAACAAATAATAAAGCCTATATCAATAATTATAAATGATTGAATAACCCAGAATTATAATAAAATATATATTTTATTTTATCATTTCAGAATTTTTTATTTACTATTTAAACTACAAGAACATCAGAAAATACAAAAGAGTTTAAGTACTGTACAGTGAAGTTTTTATATTTATACAAAAATTTTATTATATATTCATTTAAAAAATATTTAAACTTAAAGTATTCAAACTAAAAATATAAACAAGTTATAAAAATTCCCATTTCTTTTTTTTAAATTAATGGTAAAAACTTTGATAGGTAAAAAGCTTCTATAAGAAATAAAATGTGCCTGTAAAAGTAATACAAGAAAGATATCAAAATTTTCTTCTTTGAAATTTCAATAAATGCAATAAAAATTATCATTAAAATTAAGAATATATAAAACTTGTTAATCCTTAGATTCCCAAGTGAATTATTTATAAAGAAAATTGATGGGTTTCATTAATATTATAGAATTAATTAAACTTTACTCAAAGTTTAATAAATAGTTTATTGAATTGAAAATTATCTTATATTATAAGTGTATATAATATTATATTATTATCTTATATATTATACACTTATATTATAAGTGTTTGTACAAAATCTTCCCCTTTACGTATAAGATCATTAAAAATCTTTTATACACATACAAGTGAGATTCTGCTTATTAATCTTTTACATACATTCACAATGGCCAACAAATTTTGCAAAGATATGAATTTTGATTCATGAAAATTTTTTAAATCGGATTGATTGATTAATAGTACTTTGAATTACATATGACTTATGAACATAAATTGCAAATGAAGTCGCATATACAATTTGCATTGCTATGTTAACCATCCTTTAATTTTAAAATTTTTTAACATCATGAGCTATAATAATTAGCTACAGATTATTTATAATAAACTTTCATAAAAGGAAATTCTACCCATGTAAATTCTCTATATTTGCATGATTTTGAAACAAAAAATTTAGCCAAATTTTCAAAAAATAATATTATGTAGACCATTTTATCCAAATTATTGATTACTTATTTAGTACGTTGGAATTACAATATCAACGCTTCTTTCAAATAATTACTGTTCTTAGAAATTTCAATATTATCTATCAACTTTCTATATCTTCAACTACTAGGTTATTCACTCCTCTTAGGTTCACTTCATGAATAAAAACTGTTCGTAAACTATCAAATTTCACTGCTTATATTATCAAATACAAGGAAATAACATTATAGATTATATAAATCATGTCAAAGACCTAAACAAAATACACTAAAAATCATCAAAAAGGCAAAAAAATTTAATAATATAATAAACAGAACATATAGGTAAATATTTAAATCATACCAAACTTGTATATTACTCCATAAGAAAACATGCAAGAAAGTAAATGACAGCAAGACATTGCCAGTTCGTTAAATTATACTTTAGCTGTTTTCATGGTGTATATATTACACTCACATTGTCTCTACACAATGTCTAATTTGTGGCAACAAATTTTTTTTTTCTTGAATATGTGTTTCAGGATACATAGGAATGAACTGCTGACAACAAACGTTGGTATTTTGTGATAAACTAAAAGTTAGATTATGATTTTAAGTCTTAAATTAAACTTCAACTGACCATAGAAAATAACTTCTGTATATATAGTAATGAAGACAAAACTGTCAATAATTTAAAAAGAATTTCAGTATTTGTAAAAAAAATATCATGAGATTTTTTAAGAAAGATTAAATTGCAATTGAGAAAATTTTTTTCATAAAGCCCTTTTTCTTTTCATAATAATAATATTTGTATAATAATTATTAATATTTCATAATAATAATAGTATTCATTTAAAACAATTTTTCAATAAATAAATCTGCTTCATAAAATGCCCTTTCTCTGTTTTAGGTTTACAGGGTAGGGAAAAAAATCATTCTTCATTAGCAATATTTTAGACTTTATATATATATCTATTTAGACAAAATTTTATAGACAATATTTTAGACAAAATAAACACCTTCATTTATTAGAGATAGGTCCTGAAAGACACTAATGTATGGCAACTTTTATTTCTCTCTACCTATTTTCTTAGAATGTAATTAATGTCAGCAATAATTTTATGCTATCACCTGAAATATGCATTATAATTTCAGGTGCATATTTTCAAATGCACTACTCATTTTGAATCTGCTTTATAACCAGTTTCAGTAGATATGTATTTGAATGATGGTAGATAAATATCATGCCTTCACAAAATTACTAATCCTTATCTTCTCAAATTAATCTATTTAATTCCTTATCTGCTCCAAGAAAGAAAATAAAACAAAACATAACCAGCTCATTAAATTACACATCAGCTGTTTTCATTACAAAATATTTATTGGTTATTATTATGACAACATTTTCAATGCATAATTAATATATCACACAAATAAACAAGGTAAAGACTCACAACTGCATAATAATATTGTTCAACTGACTTACAAACAGTTTTTTACGAATATCAGTCTCGATGGCTTTCTCATCAAATACCTTATGTGTTTATACATAAAAATCAGATCAATGATATTCAATAGAAAAAGTATATAATCATGATGAGCAATCAATCTCACTATAAAATATACATTTAAAAGAACATTTCATTTTAAAGTAGCATCTTAACAATTGTTCTTGTACATTAAGTGATGATATTGCAATCCAAAATATGGAAATTTATAGAAAATAGAAAACAAGATGAAAAGTAATATATCACAAGAAACCAAAAGTCATAGAACAGATCAAGCAAAAAAAAAATAAATAATATATTTCTATAAATAAAACATTATGGTCTTAAAAAAATCTAAAGAGTCTACAATTAATGCACTAGAATATTTTATTTAACTTTTACACTTAGGATATATATATATATTCTATGTAAATGTCTTCAAATAAAACTTATCTTTCCAATAAAAAAAAAATTTATACCAATATTAAGCTATAAAAAAGGAAAACATTTATCTTTACTTATATAAAATAATATTTTGTATAATAATTATTTTGTTAAATCACATTATAGATGAGCTATATATTTAAAACAATAATTTTTTTTCTTAATTATAAAATATTTAATTAATCAATTAACATGAGCAAATACTAAAAAATTTACTTCATATAAATTCTATATTAAAATATAACTGAAAACATATTTTGATGATAGCATGAATAAACTAGATTAATTTAATCATCACACATAAATAAGAAATATATTCTAACAAACAGTGGAGAATCTAAAGAGAAGGGAAACTACAATAAATAAAATATTTTATCACAGTTTTTATTTTTAATTTGTAATGGAATATTTCCCCCGCATAAATTACATTTTTGAGCAATATTTGGTTTCAAAATATGTATAACAAGGAATGTACGATCTGAAAATAATACTTTTCTGAAATCTTTAACCCTTTACACTTGTTTTAAAAGTAATTTAAATTTCTTAAATAAAACAATCCAAGGTGCTTAATTACTTAATTGCCTGGTATCTAGCAGCTTGTTCAAAACGATGCCAAAATATATTAATGAGGTTGATTTTATTAATGGCTAAATATTTTAAAACAATAGCAAAAGGAAAAGAAAAAAAGCAATCTCCAACGAAGTAAAGCTATTTTACACTTTCAAAGGTAAATATTTTTAACAATCTGCTTCCAACAATAAATGTCAAATAAAACAAAATGATTTTATAAAATATTAATTTTTGTGAACAAAATCTTTTAACAAAATTTTAAAAAATTGGAGAATAACAAATGATAACCTAAGCTGAACTTTAAAAATACAATGTTTATGTTTCCCTTAAAAGCTGGAACAATAATTAAAATATACAACTTATGCACAATATAATTATAATAAAAGATGGCTAATAATTATAATATATATTAAAGAAACTTGACTAAAACTTTTTTATACATCACTTGTTTTAATACTTTAACATTTGATACGTTTTCACTGTAAAAATACTATTATTTCACTGTAAAATATACTTTTCATCAATCACAGCTAAAGTAAATCTTTTAAATATATATTAACAACTGGTATCAAATATAGATTATTTTAAATACTCTAACTTATCACTTTACTCGTTCACGAGTATTTTTTTAAATGCATGTCTTAAATATAAAAAAAAGAAAGAAAAACACAAGAATTGATAAAATGAGATTATAATTTGCATATATACTTTGAGCAGGTAATAAACGCAGTCTTATAATTGAAATAGTCTTATAACATAAAATATATAATATATTTCAACAGGAAGTCAGTATAATTGTATAAACTTCATAAAACAAATTTTTATAGTACTACAAACAGAAAAGCTATTATTTGATTATCATTCAAATATCTAATGTATAATCAATCCATCCACTGGTAAATTAATTAAATTATTTAGTATGAAACTCAAGGGAAAATTAGAATTCAAAACATTGAAATCTGGCTTTGGGTGACAACACAAACATTGAGGTATAAGCATTTTATAATTCCCCTGAGTGCAAAGGAAGGAAAAATTTCATAATATTTTTCATGACTTAAAAAAGAAATTAAGCTTCACTCTTTACATAAAGCAAGCATGCAAAAACATCACAGTGACAATAATATCTTCTTTCTATACATTCATATTACCACCTTAATAACATGATTAAAATCATGGTTTAAAACTTTTCTATGAAATACAAGGCTTTCAAAGTCATAGAATAATAAAACAAATACAAAATTAATCTTCAATTTTTATAAAATAAGCTACTTTATCCAAAGGCACAGAATAGTTATAGATCCATTTCCCCCCTAGTCTACTAGTACCAAACAATTCATCTCTCCATCTACCAGGCGGAAGATAAACATCTCTAGATCTTTTCCCTTCTTCTAAAACAGGTGCAACAATCAAATCATTACCTACAGCAAATTGAGAATCAATTATCTGAGCATTGGGATCTTTAGGAGCAAGCCACCACAAAGGCCTCACAATTGGAGCACCACTTTCATGATACTCATTGATTACTCGCTTTATGTACTCATTGGATTGTTTAGGTTGCAAAATGCGCTCAGTTCTCACTTTGAACATAAATTTGGCAGCTTTTATGACATCCAAGTCATAATCGCCGGGAGGAACTGATAATTGGACAACAGGCATAAATGCAGCAAGTTGTAGCCATCGTATATAAAGCTCTTTATCAGGCATAGTGGTATTTGATGAAACAAAAACATCTCCACCAACAGATCCAGGGTTTACAAGTGGGTAACCTAGTAGGCCTAAAGTTAAAACAGCAGGTATTATAGATTTCAACCCAGTTGAAGCATCCCATGTGGAAGTACGGGGAGCTAAGCGAACAAATGCAGAAATATGCTGAGATTGAAATCCAACAGAAACACCGAGGTAATTACTAGTTTGTGATGCTAATTTCAGATAAAGTGATAAAAAGTTATCAGGATTGACAGTCATTGAATAAAAATAATAATAAGGTGGGAGAAAAGTTGATTGTCCTCCAACAAAAAGGAAGCCATCTATTCCATGATTTGTTTTTACATCTATTATGCGATCATAAAACCATTGTTCTGAAGTATTGCGTGTTACATCAACTATAGCACAGACATCATTTTTCCATCTAGTTAAAAGAGGAACTTGACGCTTTTTATCAGAAACAAAATAATGTTCATCTGTTGCATTAGTAAATACAGAAGCTCCAAGACATATATATGGATGTACAGCCAACAGTACTTTGAATCCCTTATTATGTAAAATGCTTAAAATTTCTGGAGGATTTGGAAACAAATGGGGGTTAAATGTAAGATCTCCCTCAACTTCTTGCCATTTTGTATCAATCAACAAAAACCCAGCAGGAAATCCGTGATCCATTATATGGTTTGAATAAGTTTGAAGAGATTCTTGAGTAAGGGAATATTCAAGTTTCGGAGCTGTAGCCCATATTGGAACTTCTAAAAATTCCATTGATATATTAGCCCGTTTAAAATCTTTATCCCACATACCTTTATGTACCTGCCGCATATCAGAACCTGTACAGATCGTATAATCTAAATGAAGATCAGAATTACTATCATGATATGGAAAATTTTCAAATTTGGCCTCTAAGCATAAGTGATCTCTTCTTGTTTTATTTAGGCTCACATATAATGGTATATCAGGTTCAACCATAATAGCAACTCCTTCAGATGAAAGCCAATATCTTTCCAAGATAGCACCATAATCGTTTTGCTCTAAATCTCCAGTTACAAAAGGTTGAGGTTCTTCAGCAATACCTGATAATGGCCATGAGATATTTTTCACTTCTCCCATTCCATACCAATGGGCATTTTTCAAACTAATACAGTCCCTCAAGGTAGTGGTAGGAGAAAGACTTTCCCAGTGAACTTGATAACAACTCATAACTTCAGTATGACTATAATTTATATGTAATCTGGCTCTATATTTCCATTCCTGACAAATATTTGGGCCTCTAGTAGGGTATAATAATTGACAATCAAAAGACTTTAATTCTGGAGGAATTCGCATTCCAACATCTACTTTCAAAATTTCTTGTCCATCAGCTTTTAAAAGATGTATGATACGTAGAGTCTCATGAAATCTAATTTTGTCTCCAAAAGCTAGTTGCATCATTTGTCGCTGGTATAGATACCAAGTAAAAGTCACTAAACCAATTATGCTTCCAAAGAGAAATATTAATACCATCCTAAACCTAAATTCTGGAGTTTTACCTTTTTGAACAACTGCAGATACTCGAGCAGCCTGAAAGAAGAATATGTTAAGTTTAAGACAATAAAATATGTATAAAAAGGAAATATTTATAAAATTAAATAATTAATAAATATATTAAGTGAAATTTTTTATGCAAAAGTCATATAGTTTAAAACAAGTATTAAAAATGAACAAAAAATTAAATATATATTATATGATTTTGTTACTGACTTTTATTACTTTAATCAATTCCTCTTTTTTTTTTTTAAATAATGGGTTTCAAATCAAAGAAACTATTCACATAAGATAAATTCTATATTGGAAATAAAGATTTCATGTAATATATTAATTTAAAACTGAATAACTTAACAAAGATTTTTTGAGATCTCAAAATACAATATTAGCAGATGATTATTAAATGATATTATATATATTTAAAGATTTGACTCCAAAAAAACACTAGAATTTTTTTGGAGTAAGTCTATTTTCGACTTACATAGTAGAATGACATATTTCACATCCACTTATAAACTAGAATAAATTCAAATATATTTAAAGAAGTAAAACTAAAAGTTGAAACATGTAACTGGAAGAAACACAAAACTAGTTTTAACAAATTTATCTTTCCTTTTATTATGATTTTTTTTTTTTAGTTTTTTTTTTAATTATAGAGACACTATCTACAAGATAATCTTTATGAGATACATAAGAATTAAAAATTCATTATTTCTTCAAACAGACAAAAAATATCACAATGTGTGAATCAAAAATATATGTAATGTTGTTGAAATGATTCCACAATATTATGCACCATAACATAAAAAATTAATATGCCATAGATGAGAAATAATAACAGTTTGAGAAAGTAAACTGGATTGAATATTAGCAGTAGACCAAACTTTTCCTTAAAATAAAAATTTAAAACCATTAATAAGAAAGAAGAAGCATAATTATTGTATCCACATACATAATTTGCTGTATGTTACAAAATAAATTGATTGTACAAAACTTTCTTCATTAAACAAAAATTCGTATAATTTCAAGAAAATAAAGAAATAATAATAAATCACAAGAAAATAGATGTTGATAAGTGAAAAAAAATGTGACTAATGTAACTGACTATTTTTACTGATGTAACAAGTACAATATCCATTGAATAAAAAAATTGATAAACAGCATCTATTCAATATTCCCTTTTAGAAATATTATAGTTCTTTTTAAATGTTGATAATCCAATCAACAAATGGACTGAAATGTGCAAATATTTGATCTAGTTACTAATAATTGTGCAAAACATAAATTTGTGGAATTATATGTCTTAAAATAATAATGTACTATGCTAATAATCAAATTAAAAACATAATGATGCTCTGCAAACATTGGATCTAAATCCAAGAGAAAAAGTTTGATGTGATATTAAAGCAAAATATTTGTAAACACGTACATATAACAAACAAGCAACTATAAAAATATTTTATTTCTTATATATTTAATAGCATTTATCAAGTCTGTAAGTTTACATGGTACATATTATCATCAGTATACGAGTACAAATGCTAATTAGTTTCATGTTGCACAATATTTTGACATATACACAAATTATGTTTTGTTGGCAAGTTATTTCAAATGTCTATCACATTTGTTGATTTCCTATAAATTGATTTTGTTAAATATATGATAAAGAAGCAATATTTTTTTTTTTTTTTTAATATCCTATTTATGCATATATAAAAAGTACAGTTAAGCTTCTTTAGCATCAAGATGTTGAGCAGCAAAGTGACAAAGAAAATTGTTTTGACTTGTTTGCACCAAAGCAACCACAAATCGTTTTTAAACACATCAGGTTTCAGTTACTCCTGCAATCCTTATTGGCTCAACTCAAATCACATAATATACCAAGCATTTGAGAATTGAAAGTTAGCTAATTTCGAGCAATCGTTTCGGGCATTGGTGTTGAGGCTTGTGATTGCTCAAAGCTTTACACTTCACCTTCAACTTATTACTTATAATCAACTAAAATTTACTTGATCACTGTTTAATTAGTAACAAAAATGACATTTTCTCATTATTAGAATTTGAGAAATCTATACAAATAATATAATACATTAGACCCTTTTTAATCTAACACCCACATCTGATACACCTGTTGAAATGAAAACGATGCATCATTCTTCACTGTTAAAACTTGAACCCCCTCCCTCCCCCTACTCCATCCTAACTGAATTCTTATTTTGACCTTCACTACTTTGTTTCTGTAACTTGCTATAACTAGACACTTTAGCTTAATATATGTACATAGGTATTTATAATGATGCAACTTGATTAGTTTACTGCAATTTGTATTGCTGTTTTCCCATGCCAAAAAGTAAAAAAACCTCTGAGGACTATCCAAAATTCCATGGGAATTGATGGAATCTATACAAAGAATTCAGGAGAATCCTGACAGTTAGATATCAGGTGTTTGTTGAAAAGAAGGATGTATATAAAAAAAATGAAAAAAAAAATGAAATATTCAGACTGTCGACAGAGTATCAAGGATGAAAGTGTAACTAGGTTTTACAATCTTTATGTCTAACTTAAATAAAAAACAAATTTCAGAAAATTTGACTGAATACTTGGCTTCTTCCAAAGAGCACCAACAGACACACAAATTACACTGTCCTGTTGACGTGGAGGATATTCTCTTTATAATTGAACATTGCTTGGAAGAACCAAAAATGTCAACAACGTGGCTAAAAAAACTGTGAAAAGAATTTCCCTGGCTAAATGCATAACATTTCCTTCACTTAAGGCTACTAATTATATCAGTTTCCAGCTTTCTCCCTGCTCAGAATCACTATATGTGTACAATATACATTATTAAAAACACTTTTACCAGTTATTTAATATGAAAAAAATAGAATGAACATCCTAAAAAAATTTATTAAAACAGTATATTACAGTAATCTGCTGAAAACCTCAAATTACTACAAGATAATCACTCTTACTAAAATAAATACAGATCAATTATTTCATATATCAATATCAAGAGGGATTTACATGGTTTATTTCAACAATTATCTTCTTTTTTAAGAAATTAAAAAAAAAAAAATAGCAAAATGTCACAGTGAATAGCTATTCTCCCTGAATGTATTTTTTAATGGTGACGCCATACAATTGAATTTTGCTTTTCTCCTCTATGTATAACTACATATAATGGAAGCCCAATTTAAGAGTAGAACTAGTAATTAAACACAAATAAATTAAAGTATGCATTCAAAGTAAATGCTAAAAAATACTTGATTAAATAATTTAGACTTAATATACTTAAAATATATAAAAATAATTCATTAAAATTAATGTCCAATAATTAGATACATAAGTAACGAATTCCAATCAATGTAGATGCTAAAGGATTCTGAAATTGAGCTTAAGGAATTGATTTTAGCTTAGTAGACAATAAATAATTAATAAAATATTAAAAAACATTAAAATCCTTATTTCTCTAAATTGGCTTAAGCAAATAGAATTAGTACAAATAACAGCATGAGTGCAAACACATCACAAGTAAAAACAAATACACACAAAAGAAAGTCAGAGAGAAATTTAAAAATGAGATAAATCATAAACTGTATGCAAGATCGCTGTAAAATGAGCAATATTCCGAGTAGCCAAGCATGTTTGGCTTAAAATCATCAATTGCGTGCATGATCGCTTTTGTAGAGATCCTACAAAATTGCTGATCGCACCAATCATACATGAAATACTCTTGTCAGCAATTTTCCCTGATTTTTTTATGTTTTTATGAATTTCCCTGACATTTCCAAGTAAAGAAAATTTTCTGACTTCCTGGCTTTGTCGCCACTCTGATTAATGATTTATGAAGTTAGGTTATGGAAGTTGAATTAATTAAATTATCTAACTGATGAAGAAATACTAGAATCAATAATAGAAAAAAGAATATCTAAAGAGATATTGACATATTTTAGTTCTTAGTAATGATGAGGCTATATTAGTACTTAATACTTTATTACAGTAGGCTGACATGAGATTATTTGATTTGACAAAGTTTTAATGTTCAAAGATATTCAAGGCAAAATACGAAGTGGTGCTTTTAAAACAAAAAAAAAAAAAAACTTTATATTAAATTTTAAATTGTAGCATCATGGTGTGTGCATTGCATGAAAGTTCTGATGTAGTACAATTTAGTGTATTCTTTTTATTGTTCCTCTGTAGTTCAGACATCCTTTGTAACCAGACAGGTATTCAGTTTCACAGATGCAGGATTAGAGAATCCATTGTATACTAAAATTTAATATTTCATCATTTGTTGCAGAAAAATCAAGCATTATATGATCCTTGTACTAAATATACTTTCATATTAAAACCCAGTAACTAGTATATTTTTCATATAAAAAAGTATCTAAAATTTACACTTACACCAGCTTGAAGGTTTTGCCTAAGTTTAGCAGTTGCAGGTGGCTTTGCTGCAACCTCTTGCTTGGTCCATGTACTTTCATCAAGATTTAATCGAAGTGAATTGCGTGATTTACGCCTAATAGATGATGGTGTTGTAGGTGGAGTAGTTGTCGGAGGTATTTGCTGTGTGCTCTCCAAGGATACAGAATTATTAGCATTTAAGTTAGTGTGAATTTGCTCTGGTGTCTGATTTCCACTTTCAAGGAAAAGTAAGTCATCTGTGCTTCCATTTGTTCGAAGTTCCATAGATTCTGTAAGTTATCAGTTAGGCCATTTATTTTTCAGTTAATAATTATATTTTACAAAGAATTCAAATTTATATAAAAACTTTTATCATATTTTAATTTTTATATACAGAATAATTTAAAAGACATTAGTCATTTTTTAAAATTAAGTCATGCATACAAAAACAATAAGTGCAGTGAATGAAGATTGCTGGAAGAAATTTTTGGAAAGTTTTCAACATAAGGTATTGATCTAATTTTGATGACTGTTTCTATTGTTTGTCATTTTCCTCACCTTCCTGCGAAGCAAAGAAGGTACTTTTACCCTTGATACGGTATGACTCGAAAAAAGTCACCAAAATGTGATAAACGTTTCATACAGATAATTTCCTTTGTTTTTTAACATTATTTCATGAATTAATGTTATAGGGTACTTACTATTGATGAGAAAAGTGATCTACAACAATATATTTAAAAAAGACAATTTAATAACTACTATAATGTCTTGTTTATACTTTGAGCAATTAATAATTTTTGTAATAAAAAGTAAACAACTTTGTATAATTAGCAGCATTAATGAAACAGGTGGATGATTTGTAACTGTACACATGTCTTCTTTTGTTTTAAGAAAGTTCTATTTTTAGAGCAGAAAAAAGATTTAAAATTTCAGTATTTCCTAATTTAAAAAGCTTTTTTGATGACAAAATTTAAATCCTGAAAATTTTACATAATTTTGGTTTAATAAAACAAATTATCCTAATCAAGTTTTAAATTGTTCATTAAAATTTATAACATGTATAGACAAACAAAACTGTTTCATGAATTAAAGTTGATTTTTTTTCTTTTAAGTTTTATTATAAGAAGCGACCTACAATCTAATTTTTCTCAAATTAAATATATTAATTAATTTGAGAACATATATTAAGTCACTATTTATTTATATATTAAGAATATCAGCAAATATAGATTCATAATGTAATTCACTTAATTGAAGTTACAATTCGATAATAATGCAAGACAATTTAAACTAATTAATAAATATATATATATATTAACAGTTAAATAAACACAGTTTATAATAAATTCTTAAATAATTAAGTGCGCATTTTGTTTACTTTAAGCAGCAGAACTCACTGTTGCAAATATCCATGTTTATACATTAATTTAAATATTTTTTGTTGATTAATTATTAAATCAAAAAATATAATACTCTTATTCTGTAGATCTACATTGTTATTATTGTTGATTTATTTTAAATGACTAATAGCTTCACGTTAAAACCTGTGACCTTGGTATTGTTTACAATTAGAAAAGTATGTGCACATATCTACTTTACCTCGATTATCAATCCAATTTGGCTTATTTTGGTCACCTGGAAGCTCTAAATTGTTTTTATCTTTAAAAACTATCGAAGTGGAAGGTACTGCAATGGCATCCAAAGCGCGATTGTTTTCTGAATTGTTAGACATTTTAGATGCAATAAATTGACAAACACACAGACTAAAAAGAAAAATGAACTAAGTAAATTCTGGTGGAAATATTTAAAACAATTTTCTTTTGTTAACAGTGTTTGAATGCTGTATGAGCATTCAAACGTCCATATCAGTTAAACACAACGTTCCTTATGCCATGTTTAACAGCCTCATAATTTAGACATTTGGACATGAAAAATTGCTACTCTTACATGCAAGTCTTTTATTTTGGTTACGCAAACACTGTAGCCATTCGTTCATTTAAAATTGGTATCATCGCATAATTGCTACATTCTTAAATAAAAAAAAGAAATTCAATTGTGATCATAAGCATGCTTATTTGATAATAAATTCCCAAAGATAAAAAGTTTATTTTAAAAAAAAACATGGCAAGAACAATTAAATTGCAAAAAATTATCTTATCTTATCTTATTATATCTATCACTTGTATATTCAAAAAGAAGTGAAGCGGAATTAATTGTTTGCCGACGACCGCGAATCGAACACGAAGCAGTAAATTTGTTATAAAAAAGTTTGATTTATTAATTGGAAAGCAAACAAATATTCTATTCATTAAATTATCAGAATCGTCTTATAAGAATAAAAGGTAAATAAATTTTTTAACAAAATATATATTTGCTGTTTTTTCAAGTTTTGAAATTTGCTGATTCATTATTGTATGCCGGTCTGAATGAAAAGGATAGATTATGTAAAATTTTTGAATTTAGATATTTTATTCATACAGGCCAGAGACATTTATTCTGAAAATGAATTAAACTCTCATAAAAAGATTCGAGTTTTTTTTTCTTTTCTAATCACATATCTTTCAAAAAAATTTTTTATCTAATATTTGAACTATATTGTTTTATTGAAAATTTAAAAAAAAAATCGCTTTTGAAAGAAAAACTAGATAATTTGTTTTGAAGAGCCATTCCTGTTGTAAGTTTATATTTAATGGGAAATTAGAGAAAAATGTAATTTATAGAGGTATACTTTTTAGTAATAAAGATTTCTATAGATATATTCAGAGAGAGATATAACTTTATAAATTTAATGTAGACTTATATCTATACACACACACATAATTATATATAATTTTGTATCTTAATATAGGAATTTTTAAAATTTATGTTAAAAATTAAAGGTCTTCGCTTATTTTTCAAAATTTCTTTTTTTTATGAAAATGTTTGGTTTCTATGGTTACAAATGGCTTTAGTCCCATAATGATCAGAAGTGTTATGACAACTTCAATTCTATAGAACTGCAATCTGCATGCATTCAAACAAATTCTTTTTTATTTGTTATGTTCTCTCAATTATGATTTGGTTTTACAATTGTTTAAATCTTTAATTTTATTTTTTGTTTTTTGTTTTTATAGTTTTTTTCCCTTGCATTTTTAGTTTCTATTTATATTTAAAGATGTATTATTCTCGATAATTTATATACATTGAAACAAAATCTAGTTAGAAAAATTACCACCTTATTATTCTTCAAATCAGCATATCTTATAGTTCCAAATTTTTATTATAGGATGAATGTTCCAGCTGTGACTGCTTAAGTGAAAAATTGGGAAGAGAATTATTTTGTAATGATTTTGATAGAGGCACATTAAGTCATAGATAACATTTTTGATTTTACTGTAAATTTAATTGATTTTATTTTATGAAAAGCATTATCATCATTAAAATGGGCTATAAGTATGTAAGAAGAGCTCTGAAATTTACTAATTCTCTTCGATTTAGACCACCAATGTACCAACTTAAGCGTGTCATTTGTACTAGTATTAGCCAGTTTAGTTCAAGAGTAAGCAACTATTATATTGATGGCTCTTAATTAAAAAGTTATAGTGAGATAATCCTCCACTGTTTACAAAATCTACTTATAATTGTTCTGAAGTTAAAAATTAATTTAGAAATTTCTTTCATATAAATATGACTTGCCCATCATTTTCAATATTTTGTGTTATAGTAGCTTTTGTGAAACACTTTACTGGAGTGTTTTGTTCAATCTCCTTGCAACATAGTAAATGTTAGATAAGTGATTATGCGTCAATTTGAATATTGAATATATATATATATATACACTACTGTGCCCAAAAAGTAAGCAATTATATATATATATATTTTTTTTTTAAACTATTTATTTATTCTTTCAAATTTATTTCAACGCCTCCAAAGTAATCCCGTCTGGACACAATGCACTTATGCCAACATGCTAAAAAGTCATCGGCAAGGATGGACTTCAAAGCCTGATGCGATTCACGTTAAATCTCTTCAATCGACTCAAAACGGTGTCCTCAGAGTGGTCTTTTGAGTTTAGGGAATAGCAGACGTCGCACGGTGTGAATACAGTGGTTGTAGAACGATATGGGTTTCATTTTTGGCGAAGAAGTCACGAAGAATCAATGCAGTGTGAGCTGGCGCATTCAATGTTTTCGGTACCAATAGAGATTTAACGCATTTGAGGCCCAAAATGGAATTGACCAATCCTTTTGAGATTCCAACATCTCAGCAAGGTCTCCAATTGTAAATTGACAGTTTTACAATCACCAAATCTTTAATTTTTTGGATGTGAGCTTCGTCTGTTGAGGTTGTTGGTCGACTAGAGGACTCTTCCTCTTCAACACTTTCTCTGCCTTCTTTGAACTGTTTATACCACTTGTAAACATTTCTTTCTGATATAGGAATGCTTACCAAATGCATTTTGCAACATTCTATACGTTTCCACAAATAAAATTTAATGCAAGTTCTTTGCTCAATTAATTCAGACATTTCAAAAATCGCCAGAATCGTTTTTAACACCTTACAAAACAAAGCATAACTCAAACGCTAATGAATATTTTGACGTCAAATTTCACACAGATGTCAAGGACAGTGCCAGAAAAAAGAAAGAAAAATTGAAATTCCATAAGCCCCGGGAATTTTAAATTGAGAGTTGTTCTTACTTTTTTGACACAGTAATATATATGTTGCAATTGGTGCAACATGATAATTTGAAATAACTATAAAGAAAATTGTAAATCGGTTTAAAATGTCTTATAAAATATAAAAGTCAATGGTAAATAAATATTAAAATATTAATATTTGTGAATTAGTGAGAATTGGTTTGCTAAATCACTTTATTTCACGATTCATCAGGGCAACTAAAACAGAATACACCCTTTTCCTTTAAAGTTTTTATTTCCAAATGTTTGTATTGTATTGTTTTTCAGAGGATGTCTGATTACATTTATCCAAATAACACGCCAATTGTGTTATTGAACTGTGAAGATGCCTTTAAAGAGCTTACTGAAAAAGAAAAGCTCTATGCTCATTATCTGTCAAAAGCTTGCTGGTATGGAGGGCTTATTGTTTTATTGCAAGTATGTATAAAGTTATGCTTTCATCAAAATGTAGATGTTTATTTTATTCGAAAGTGCAAAGTTGTGTCAGTTATTGGAGTACCAGGGGATTAAGTCCTTGTACCTCCTGTTATAAAATTAAATTAAGCTGCATAATTAGAAAATATTATCAAAATTAAAATTTTAAAAATTAAGATTAAAAAGTAGCAATACTCTTAAAATGTGTACATATTATTAAAAATATATATAAAAAAGAAGGGATATAATTTAAAAATGAGTTTAATCTTTGCACAGTCCTTAATGTTGTGCAATACTTAGAAAAAGAAACAGGAAAGGTCGGCAAATGTAAACAACACAGAGTTCGTCGGAGATTAAGAACACACTTATATATATGCAGTGGTCAGGGTACGATTTAGTGCTCGCCTCCTAATGGCAGTCGTGAAAGTGGTCGTTTATATACTATAATGCAGGAAACTGAAATACAAGTTATTTATGTTTAGACTGGTCGAAATGAAGACATTTGGGGACGGAAAAACTATTGAAATTCTGCTCGAAAATACAGCGGGGTTGTTTTTTTATTATTTGCTTTTGGAAGGTATTCAGAAGATTAAAGAGTAATAGGGTACAGTTTAAATTAAGCTGTCTTATAATATTTTGTAGTAAGAAATGTAATTTGCATTTATTTTCCTTTGCGCAAAATACTGTCCGAGATGTTTTAACACTCCTAAATTAATAAAATATAATTAATCTAAAATAGATTTATTTTATTTTATTATTATTACAATATAAGTAAGTAGATTTAAGATACCAGAAAAAAGTGACATAATATGAGCTGCAATTAAAGAATGAGTACTATCTTCATTTGTTAAGAATACAATTTATCATTAATCATTTTCTAAAAATGTAATTTAGAAATTGAAAACAAATAGATTTATTAAAAAAAATGAAATAGTAAGATATTTTTTAAGGTGTTTTATGTAGAAGTATTTTTGATGGCTTATTTAAATGTTTATTATATTTAACAAATAATAATATATCTACTTAATATTAAAACAAGTCAGGACTACAATCACACTTGCAGATGCTAACGCAGTTGCCAAAAGCAGACTTATTCCTCATAAATTTAAGAAGCCACTAATCACGGACTTCAACTGCGCCTAGGAAGTTGACATCAGTTATTAGCAGACTCAGAACTAATCATTATAGAGGGATGAAGATTCTCCCAGACAAGACAAGACAGACCTGCAGAAATTGCCCCTACACTTTCCTAATGCCTAAGCACATTCTAGAGTGCCCAGCACACTCCCCATGTTTTGCAATTGGGTATGGTGCCAATCGAGGCCAACTTAAGAGAAGTCTTGTATAGTGAAGCGGCGCCAATGCTAGTGGCCGCTATCGTGAAGACTTTTGACTTGATCTAACTTTGATAATTATATTTTAAATCCATGGACATGATAACAACATTATAACAAATCTTAATCAAACTGGCCTGTAAAAAAGGGGAAAAGTTGTTAAAAGTTATAAATCGATTTAAAATTTGAGTCGCATGCCATATTTCGTGTATCTTTATTATGCTGGATTATATAAAAGAATTCAGTTTTTTCAATCGTCATAAATTATATGTTCTAGTTTATAATTCTAATGTACAAATATTGATTGATATTCATTAGTTACAATTATAATTACTCATTCTAATTTATTGTCACAGAACTTAGTTTAATTTGCATGTAAAATATTTGGGGTTTAGTTTAATTACAAACATTTTGTTTAATGGTTGCTATATTAGACCAGTTTTAAATATTCTGTTTATTACTTCCAATGTATTTTACAAACATTCTAATGTATGATTTATCATTTGCTTTCTTCATTGTTTTTTTAACTATGAAGAAGAAATCTTACGTATATTATATCACAATTTGTGTGTGTGTGTTAAAATTATCTGGTAATTAATTTTATTCTTTTGCTTATAATTTTGTTTGTTTTTTCAGACATCTTTAGAAAGTCCATTGATTTACACTTTGCTTCATAAGCTTTTCCGGTTACAGTCTGTGAATGAGCTTAAGGAAGTAGCTCTTAATGAATGCAATTTTACTGAAGATGAATTTACTGTAAGTATTTTTTTTAGTATAATTAATTATGCTATGTAAGAATTTAGAAATTTTTAAAGGTAAATTTTATTTTTTGATAAAGAATTACAGAGATTTTTGTGAATCTGAGATAAAATTTAAATACTAAATTAAATGTTTTTAAAAGTCAGATAAAAGAAAGGTTTTTATTGCTTTTGATCTATAACAGCTTGTGAAAGTAATATTCTTGGGTTGGAAATGTGTAATTTAATTAATTTATGTTCATTTTTTATTTAAATATATTTTATTCCAAAAAATCTTTGATATTAATTTTAGTTTCTCTTTAGTTTGATTTTATTTTAGTTTAGTTCATTTAAAAATATAATAATACAAAAAGCTGTTATTAGTTTCTTCCATTATTATTAAATAAAAACTATTAATCTCAAGTTCCAAGTTAACAACATTTCAATGTAAATTCTTAATACTGAAATATATATTGATTATATCAAACAATGACAATCATATTTAGTAGTAATTTATTAGTTATATAAGTATGATCCTTTTCACTTCATTTCTAAATTCATTAACTTGATTTTTATTATGTTTTAGTCATTCCTGATCTATGCATCTGGTATTTTCAGTAATATGGGTAACTATAAAGGAATGGGGGATTCTAAATTTGTTCCAAATGTACCAGAAGTAAGTTAAGGTATATTCTATTCATTAATTTTTTTATATTTGTAAAATTTTCAAGTTTTATAATAATTCATTTTTTTTTTTTTTTGTTTTTCATTAGGACAAATTTAAAAAGTTCATATGTTCCAGTAAATTTTTCAAGGAAGACCCTGATCATGTAGAGCGATTACTTGCAGGTTGCCTAGAATCAATTTATTCTCTACAAGATGATCTTTGTCGTCTTGGATTTCCTAAAACTGTGAGCTTTATGCAAAAATTTTATTTTACTGTGTATTGATGTTAATTTAAAATCTTTATTATTAATTTCTTTTAAATAATTACTTTTTCCCTCGATTTAGTTTATAAATAAATGATGTATAGTTGAATCAAAACTACTTTTTTAAGTAGTGTAAACAATATATACTAGTTGCTTTTATTGCAAGTATTTAAAAAAAAATACCATCCATAAAATTAGAACGTGTTATGAATAACATTTTTTTTTTTTTTTTTTTTTTTTTTTTTTTTTTCAATTTAATTTATATTTAGTATTAACTATTTGCAAGTAGGGTATAATAAAACTAAAAAAAGATATGTATTTTTAAATAAATAAGTATTAAAATTTTGAAAAATATTAAATTATTTTATTAGGATTTTGTTTATTAGCCTTACTATATTAAGGCCTGATATGAATTTATAAAATTGATTTTCAATTTGCTTTCTAGACTGATTAATAATTTTAATATTGAAGCTATTTTATTTCTATTTTCCCCCCTTTAGTATTAGGTTTTCTGGAAGTAAGGTTGTCAAATTTTAAAAAAGAATTCAACAAATCATTGTTAATTTTTATAAAATATTTTATTTAAATAAAAATTATTTGTATTTGTTATCTTTATATTATTTGAATTAATAACTTATTTTGCATTAAAATTAAATGTTACTGGTACTGCTTTTAATCCAGCAAATATTTAGATAAGGAAATATTAATTGTTAATTAACCAGCTTTAAAGTATTATGTTAACCTTTTCAGGGTATAACAACTTATTTTTCTAAAAATGTAACAAAAGATGATGATGAAATAGTGAAAAACTTCATGAAAGAAAAAGTGAGTTTAAAAAAATATTTTTTTTTATTTTTATTATTTAGCAGTTTGTATTAGTATTGGATTAAAATTATATTAGTTTTTTCCAATATTATTAATTTTAAAACATTTGTAAGGAATGCATGTGTCCCTCACATATAGAATTACTTGTAATTCTTTGCATCTTACTTAACATATATTTTAACTATGAAATAAATTTGCTTAAATAATCATGTTAATGAATTTAGGATAATTTGTCTCTTTGATGAATGTCTTGTAATATGTAATGAAAACTCAAAGAATTGTTGAAATAATTTTTATAATGTATATATAGAAAACCAAACAGATTTTTCAACAATATTAAGTAAAATAAAGAAGTTACTGCTATAAAGAACTGTAATGTTTAATGTGCAATATTTATAAATTTTGTTGTAACTTCCCAAATTTTGATTTTTCTTTTACCATTGTATCTGTAGCATGAATTTATGACATATCTACACTTTTTATTGCTACCAACTTAATTTTTAGATAATAAAATATTTATTTATTAGTACAGATACAATGATAAACAGAAAATTAAAATTTAGAAGTTAAGGCAGTTTATCTCTGGGGTACAGAATTTAATATTACTTTATACTTCTATCATTGAATAAAAAAAATTAGTTTATTTGACCTTTATAAATGATATTTTCTTAACTGTAACGATTCTTAACCTTTTTCACCCTTGAATCCGTTTTTTCTGGTAAAATGAAGGATATGATGATCCTCCTCCTTTAAATGTGCAATACAGAAGTAATTATAAAAAAAATATGTAAATAATTCTGAGGCACATTAATTAAACTCAAATTTTGTTAAAAACATGTATAAACTGATTCTGCTTATCTTAATTGAAACTTATGTGATAGAAGACTATATGTTATTTCTGCTGTTTATCATAGATAAATGAATATATAATTTATTGCATTAATTAATGTTAAAATGTTTTATTTACATTTAATTAGAGATCCTTAGAAAATATTCCTATTGATTATTTTCTATATTATCTATTTTCTATAAATGTGTTATTTATTTTAATAAAAATAAAGCTCTGGAATAGTGCAGCAATAAATATATATATTTAGTTTGACATAAATATATTCATGATTCTCCTTCAGGGAATAGAAGCATGGAACACGAGATTATTCAAAACATCTGATGAAACTGGTCGCAACTGTTATGAAATACGTTTTGCATCCATTTTAGAGAAAGGTGAATTGTTTTATTTATTAAATAAAAGTGTAAGAAATTTTATTAGTGAAGTTTATTATCTTCTGAATGAAAAACGAGCTCAACTGCTTAAATTTTGTCATTTAACATTTTTTAAAACTTTCAAAAACTAATTTTTCCTATAATATATATTAAATCATTAAAATAGATATGTGTAATACTTCAAATTTGCTTCTAACTTTTTTTTTTTTTTTTTATCCCAAATAAATCAAAATCTAATATGTTTTGAAAATATCGGAACTATTAATATAACACGCTCAGACTTCGTAAAGAACAACATTTTTTTTTTAAGCAACTGTAATAAGCTATTTGCTATAATTGCAATAGTTTTTATTTATTGCAAAGAATTTTCAAATTTGGATTACTTATTTGCCTTTACTCATATTGTATTGTTCACTGTTTAGATTATACTTTTTCTTTTTACAGCTGACGAGGAAGATAAAAATATTCTTTGTGAGCATAGTATGAATGGGCATAATTTTATTATCTCTCGTGGAGATTACAGCAAACTCTTAGGGCTTGTTAATCGCTACCTCTCTCTTGCAAAAGTAGGTCTTGAATCTTTTTATTTTAAAGTATTAATAATAGTTTCCTTAATTAAATTATTTTATCTTTCTACATTCTATATTTCTAATATTTTATAATATACTTTAGGAATATGCTGCTATATATTTTTTATACTTTAGGAATATGCTGCTAATGAAAATGAAGTGCAGATGATTGAGAATTACATGCATAGCTTCAGAACAGGCTCGCTGAATGCTCATAAGGAGGGGTCACGATACTGGATCAAAGATAAAGGACCAGTTATAGAAAGGTATAAATAATAAATTTTTGGTAGGGCTAGTTTGTTTAGATTTTGTTCCTTTTTTATTGACAGGAAGTGTTTAAATTTATAAAACTACTTAAATTCTAATTTCTTTAATTTTTACATCAGTAATGATAAGGAAAAGATATCTGATATTTTAAAACATAATTTCTTTTAATCAACAAATAATTAATTCTTAAGTATAAAATTTAATTATCAAATATTTTATAAAATCACAATAATATTTTTAATTAAAATTGCAATGCATTTTGTTCCATATGAAATATTTTTGAATAAGTTTTGACATAATTTACTTTTTTTTTTTATTTATTTATAGTTATATCGGATTTATTGAAAATTATAGAGATCCAGCAGGAATGAGAGCTGAGTTTGAAGGTATTTATTAAAATTTACCTATGAAGTAAACATTTCTTTTGGATATTATAAAAAAATTATTGGCACAAATGTTTTATATATATGTTTTAGTATATATATATATATTTAATTTCTATTATTAGAATTTTATATCTAATAAAAAGATTGTTAAAAATATAGTAAATATATTTTGCTCCATTATTTTAGAACTCTTTATGTATTCTTCTTTTCATTAATTATATATGTATATATATTGTTGGCAATTTTTAAAAATATATTGGATATATGATAAACATTGATGATTCAATAAAAATTGTAAATAATTATTTTGTTTTCTAGGTTTTGTAGCAATGGTTAACAAAAAAATGAGTGCTAAATTCACTGATCTTGTCAATTCAGCTGAAAGTTTTCTACCTCTTCTTCCATGGCCTAGTGATTATGAAAAGAATAAGTTTTTACGGCCAGATTTTACTTCATTGGATGTTCTAGGCTTTGCTAGTAGTGGTGTTCCTGCTGGAATTTGCATTCCTAATTGTGAGTATTTTTCTCTCTTTGTTAAAATATAAAAATTGTAATTCTTATTTGAGATTTTATTAGTAATATGTTCAAAAACATTGCCTCTTTCGATTATTATTATTATTATTATTTTTTAATATTTATTTTAGATAATGAGATTAAAGAGGAGGATGGTTTCAAAAATGTGTCATTAGGAAATGTTTTGTCTGTAAAACCAACTGAACCACCTAACTATTTGAGCAAAGCTGATCAGGTATTGTTACATTTATATGTACTTATTTTGTTTATTGTTATAATTTATCATTTCAATTTTGAATGGAGATTAATCTACCTTTAAAAAAATATTTATTACATATGTTATATCATTTTTTATCAAAAAAAAATTAAGTTTTACTTTTGTTTTAGGATATAATCCTTCAGTATGTAAATTTAGCTTTTGAAGTTAATGTAGGACTTCATGAATTACTAGGACATGGAAGTGGTAAACTTTTTAAAAAAGAAAAAGATGGTAGTTTGAATTTTGATGCACCGAATGTACTTAATTTTGAAACTAATAAGCAGGTATGTCCTTTTCTTTTTAATCTTTACATAAGTGATCAAAGGAAATGTTGTTGTTTTTTAAGTGAGCATAACTTATTTTACTTTAGGTATCCAGTTGGTACCAAGATGGTGAAACTTATGATTCCGTGTTTGGGCCTACAGGATCTTCCTATGAAGAATGTCGTGCTGAATGTGTAGCCTTGTATCTTGCTGATGTACCTGAAATTCTAAAGTAAATTTTATTGCCTTTTTGTTGTTATTGTTGATGTTCATTCTTTGTCAGATAATAATATTTAAAAATAAATGTTTTTTTAGTTTCTTTAATAAAAAAAATGAACATAAACTATCTAATGTTCAAAATTTTATTTATTTATATTAGAATCTTTGGTTATGAAGGAGATGAGGCAGATGTTATTATTTACACTTTATGGTTAGCTATGCTTCTCAGCGGAATCGAAGGGCTTCAAATGTATAATCCCAAGACACAATCATGGCTTCAAGTAATCAATCCATTATTTTTTAATTTACCAAACTGGTTAAGTTAATTTCATCTTTTTTTTTTTTTTTTTCTCCTTTTTACTTTATTAATCTAATATAATTTTATATTTAATAACCTTTCAATTTAAAAGCATAGCACATATTATAAAAATAGATTTATTTTGTTATAACTTATATTAACTTATTCGCTATAAAGATCTGAGAAATGTAACTTTTGGTATTAAATATATGAAAATAATTGGAACTTTAAAAATTTACTGTAATATTGCAAGTTAAAAGTTGGAACTACTTGATATATTTTCTTACACAAATATTAGTCACAGTAAGCAGTATAAGGTTATTTTCTGCACTGAAATAATATATTTTATTATATTCTTAGAACACTAATTTTTTTTTTAAAAAATTCCTATGGCACTTTATTGAAAAGCTTGAGGAATTTTAACAATGTAGTTGTATTGTTATGTTTTATGAACAATTAAGAACAGTTATTAACTTAATATTAAATATACATTTTTTCATAATCAATAAATAGCAGGATAAATTATGTATAAATAATAATTACAGTGCTTGAAATTTTTAGATAATTTTTAATGAAATTCATAAATGAAGCTTGTTCAAACCATAGATTGTTTTGATTTTAAAATTAATATAAGAATAATGTTAGGAAAGCTTATTTACTGTTATGTTTTATTTGGTTTTATTTCCTTCTAAAAACACATTGGTAACTTTAAAAAAAAAAAATTTAATTTTTGATTAACAAATGCAGTCAAAGTAAACCATAAAAGATGCACTGATGAATAATAGGAGGAATCGAGACATAAATATCAGTCCTACTGCACCAAAACATAAACATCACTTACATTTCTTAATAATAATAATAATAATGAAATGTTGTGTCATATTCACACATTTCACTGAAGTTAATAAAAAAAAAAAAATTTTAAAGGGACATGATTTTTCTTGTGCAAACTTTGCGGTTATTATGAAACAAAGGAATTTTTAATAATATTTTTTGATAATTTAAAATTATTTTTAAAAAAATGTATTTCAGGCTCATGCACAAGCTCGTTATGTAATACTTCAAGTTCTTCTTGAATGTGGTGATGATTTTGTAAAAGTTGAAAAGGTTGAGGGCACGGATGGAAATCCTAATTTGTTGCTAACTATGGATCGTTCCAAAATAATTAGTGTTGGAAAGCCAGCAATCGGAAAGTTTCTTGGGAAATTACAGGTAAGATTTCTCCGAAATCAATGTAAAATTCGTAACTTCTCAAATAAATTTGTATCTGAAATTTATATTACATTTTACTCAATTTTGCATAAAAAAAAAATTGTTAAGAAATGTTTAAATCAGCGAGTATATAAATGTAATTATATCAATTTTCTGTTTTTTATATTATTAATTTTGTGTTGTAGCTTTATAGATCAACTGCTGATATTGCATCAGCCAAAGCAATGTATGATAAATACTCTGCTGTTACAACTGGAACCAAGTATCCATTCCTTGATTATAGAGATATTGTCATGGCTAGAAAGAAACCCAGGAAATTATTTGTTCAAACCAATACTTTCATAGAAGGTAAGATAAAATTTGCTGTTTAAATATATTTGAATTTTTAATTATTCTCCCCATTAGATTATTCTCAGTTTTGAAATTTTTAAGTGTTGAAACAATTTTTAGCATAGTTGAATTTTGAATTAACATAGAAATATAAAACTCTTACAAAATAAGCATAATTTTGAATAACAATTTTACTTTTAATAATTAAGTTTGCCACTTTTTAAATATATATATATTGTACATTTAATGAATATCTGAGGTGAAGTATCCTCTTACACTCCAATCGCAAAATGCAATATTTATAAATTGAAAAAAAAAGTAATGTTAAATTTAGAGAAGAATATATTGCTCAATTATGAAAGTTAAAATATTTTATTTTAAAAGATAAAAATGTCAATTTAAATCCTATGGACTTCGCTAGAACCAAAAGAAGAAAGATTGAGGAAAGCAGTAAGGGTGGGGAGGGTGTCAATCATGCAAAAAAGTAGGTGAAGATCACTGGTCAGAGTTACGAGATGAAATAATCTTGTGACAAATGCTCACTGGAAGAATTTTAATATGGTGAGAGAGTAATTGAAGAACGGAGGAAAAAAAAGTAGAAGCACTAACTTAAACTGCACTCCCTATCCTGGATCTAGACTAATTTACTTTAACTGTTTGAAAGAGATGAATTTATGGTCTGTGATAGCACAAGGACATTTTTTATTTTTTCGCACATGGTAGATTAATGATTAGAGAAGTGTCAATATTATTTAGATTTTGGTACAAATTTATTGGCATAATCCAAGATATGTTTAAGACCATTATGGATAAACTCCCTTCTAAAATGAAAGCTTATTAGTGATTTTAAGAATTATGGAATTTTTATATTCACTCTGAATGTTTAATATCTTGTGTTCACATTTTACTCTTAACTTGTAAACATGGTTTTAAGAAAAGAAGTCTAAATTTAAAAAAAAAAAGTTTGAAATTGAGGCAAATAGTACAGTTATTTAATTTAATGATAACATGAGTTTCTAAACTGTATTATAAAAGTTGAAAACCAAGGACATTTTATTTTAAAAATTTTGTTTTATTGAAGAGAAAAATTCAATACCTGTTGATAAAATGTCCTTAAAAGTTTTAAGATTTTTTTTTTTTTTTTTTAATTTGATGTTTACAATAATAAATAAGAAATTGCAACTCAATAGAATTTTTATATATGTACATTAGTATTCATTTCCATTTGAAAGTTGATTTTAACAATTTCTTATTTGAATTTTTATGCATTCTGCTTTCTCCAAAACACCATAATATAAATATTTTTTATATCTAAATGCTTTGAAACTTCATATTAAATTTTTCTTTTCTTAAATTACGAAAGGAATAGAGCATTGATGTTATCATAAATAGTGTCCGCAAAACTGTATTACCTACATATTATTTAATATATTACCTACATATTATTTAATATATTATTTAATTTATTGATTTAATTTGTTTTTCAGATGGCAAAGTGGTTTTAAAAAACTATGAACCATCTGCATCTGGTATGATTGAGTCATGGGTCGATCGATTTCAAGAAGAAAATGTAGACACAATTCTTGAAGAATTATGGGCAAAAGACAAACAATACTTCTCTTGATTTAAAAATATATTTATATATTTTTTTAGAAATTCTGCTTTTGAATTATTATTATTTTTTACCATATGAACAAGAATGAATATGAACAATTTCTTCATATTCCAGAATATATTTTCTGGTTGATTATTGCTATGCATGTATGTAATGTATACAATCATTTCTTTTTCAGTAATAAATATTTTTACTACTGATTCTTATAAATATTTTTACTAATCATTTGTGTATTTGATTTCATTTTTACATTTGTATCACATTACATTAAAAAAAAACAATGTGCTGAGCATTTCTCTTTGTTGCAGCTTACAGCTAAAACATTTTGAAACATCAATAAAAACTAAATGTTATTACTATCATCTGGTTGGTTTTTAATTAAATTAATTGTAATATTTCTTCCGGCAAATAATTTCTCACCATTAATAAAATTACTTCAGCATTCTTCCGAAATTACAACATTCCCTTCAGCAAGATAAGTTTAAAAGGTAAATCCTGATGCAATATCGCTTTTGACAAAGAGCAAACTTAATTAACACTTTTTTTTTTTTTTTTTTTTTCATAATTTAAAAAAGGTAATACTTTTTTTTTTTCTTTTCTTTTGTATATGAGGTAACTTTTTTGACCACACACAAAAATAAATACTCATTGTGAATAAAATACTTTTATTTACAATAAGGATTTATTTGATTTTAGCAATGTATAGAAATTTCCATTTAAATAATTCATTTGTGGACATTACAAATTAGTCAATAATGCTGAAAATAGTTACATTATTTATTCTTATTTAATTCATTTCTAAAATGCAAACTCAATATAGCCACAACAAAAAAAAAAAAAAAAAAAAAAACCTACTGTATCTATACATAATGTTTTAACGAAATAAAAAGTGATTGGTTTCAAATTCAAATAAAGATATTCAATAAAACAAAAAATTAATCTTTTATTTCTTACTACCATTTATTTCAATTAAATAACATATTTAATGTAAAAATAGCATGCTAAAACAAAATTGAGTGAAAAATTTAATATATTTTTTCTATTAAATTATTTAATAATAATATTTTTATATGAAATCCATTAGAAGTTGGTACAATATTTCAATTAAAAATGTCCATTGCTAAGAATTCCAAAATATTCGAAGTTGCAAGAAAGACAAAGAATAATTGTTACTCTTTAAAAAATACAAAAAGTATTAATAAATGCATCCATTACTAAAATGTGTCCAATTAAATAATGGATGTATTTATTAATATACATCATATAAAAAATTATTTCATTATCTATGCATTAAATAAAATATAATTTTTAACATTCAATTCTAATTTTCTTATTGTATATATCACTAAATTAATTTCGCATTGAATATAAATCATACAAAATGATTGAGTTGAATTTAATTTTGGCAAATCATGCGATTTTATTCTATATTAATTATATAAAATAATATAATAGCATAATCATATATATAATAGCTAAATAATATAAAATTAATTAGTATATGTCTTGAAGGATCAAGAGGAACTGTTTATTTAGAAATATACTGTTACGAAACCACTGAAAGAGAGATAAATCTACTATAAAAATAAATTAATAGTTTAAAAAAACACGCTTTTAGAGTTAAACTAAAAAATAATTGTTAACATAAGAATAAAATGACTGACGAGGAAATGAATGTCACTGTTCTAAAAGCGTGGGGTGCTTTGTATGACATTTTTAAACAAACTCTGCATTTCGGAAGGAAACTAGTGAAAAATTATAAAGATTGATATCGAGCACCCCCAGCTTTAAGAACAGTGACATTCATTTTCTCGTCAGTCATTTTATTCTTATGTTAACAACTATTTTTTTGTTTGATTAACTCTAAAAGCGTGTTTTTAAACTATATTTAAATGAGATCCCGGTACGGAGGACTGGTTCCTCCAATAATTTAATTGCGAGTAAAACAAAGGCTAAATGCGAATATGTCGAGCCAGCCAGGATTCGAACAGGGAATCTCCTAATCCGTAGTCACGCGCGTTATCCGTTGTAACACGTAGGTTTGAATGTCTGAAAGATGCCTGTAAATGTTTATTTGCAGCTTAAATAGTGTGCATAAGGAGAAACAGATCGCCAGGGGAAAAATAATCGCCGATCAAGATGACTTTTCAAAGGCTGTGTGTTTTAATCACTAATCCTGGGGATCCTAATCATGATGAGATAATAAACTTATCAAAATATTTTAGTGTTGTCGGTCCTTGTTAAGTCTACAACGTTTAAATTAAATAGGATCGCTTAAAGTATGGCAAAATTGAGTCCAAAGAGTCAGTTACATACATACAAACAAAAACATACAGGTGAAGCTAATAAAAGCGTATTAATGAAAATTTGCCCAGCTATGAAAATCATTTTTTGATTTTCTACCCCTGTATATGGATTTTTTTTTTTTTTTTTTTTTTTTTCTTTTGTCCATTGGTATTTCTGTAATAATTATTTGAATGTGTGAAATAATATTTTAAAGTCTTTTTTTTTTTTACCATGTTAGTTGCTAAGAGTGGTAAATTCTTTCCGAGTTTTTGCTTTTCACTCATTTAAAGATTATGCTTTTTTGGGATAGAAAGGTTATGGTTATCTCAACCATTTGTGGACTTTCTGTTGTTCTATTATATTTATTTTGATGGGGTTTTTTTTTTTTTTTTTTTTTTTTTGTAATTTGTGGATTTGAGAGAGTTGTTTTTCAACTGGTAAAGGTGGACATGATTACTGAGGACTTTGCTTTTATGGCATTCCAATTTTTCCCTCAACTACGACATCACAGCAGATTTAGAAGGGAGAAAGTTCTTTTACGATAGTTTCTTTGGTTCCAAGTGGTATAATTACTAAAACTTAACCCCGAACTCCTTAAGGATGATTTGCCTTCCAAACTAACAATGTTAAAACATATAGAGCACTAGCAGACCCGGCCATGCGTTGTTGTGGCTTTCTTGTATTTCGTTCAATTACTAGATACTATAATTGGTATTGTTAAAGAAGTGATTGGTAAAGAATGATGAAAAGTTCAAATTAAGCTTCAACGAATAGAAAATGTTTAATTTTTATTAATTTAATAAATGAGGTAGATAATGTTGATTTTTAAAACTGTTTTATAATTATTTTACCAAATTTAATTTTTAATAATCATTACTTTCATTTATCTAAGAACTAAGCGCTGAACAATATTTTTTGTTAATCTGTCTTTCGCCAAAATAAATAAATTCGTTAAATAATTTAATAAGTTGGTTATGATTTTCTAAAAGATTTTTCAACAATTCTACAATAGCTCTTTGTACTTGCTTGTTCGATAAAATTAAACTGACATCGAGATGTCATACGTTTTTCAGAACTGCCCATAAAATAAATTTGAAGAAATTTTAGCTCTTCGTTAGGTATTGGCATCAACGACCCGATCTTATGGTACACCTGACCTTGTATTTTGACCAAAATTGTGTCCATCGGATGAGAAATCGTAAATTTTAGTTGCGCCAAATGACGTTAATGACGAAATATGAAAATCGTCGATTTTGCATTTAAGTAAAAAAAAAATCTGTATAAAAACTATCCTATCTCTCAAGTTGGAACAAAACACACATCTAAGAAAAAAAAAAGTTAAAATCGGATTGTTAGTTTCAGAGTTCATCCCGAACAAACATCTTGACACGGGAATTACATATAATAGATTTACAGATCAATTGTTAGAGAAAGCTCACCATCACCACAGACCATTTGGATATAGCTTGAAAACCTACTACTATCAAAGTAATAATGGTCATTCCAATTAAAGCTCCCTTCAAAATGAAAAAATTACACCATTTTTATTAAAGAATGTTCCAGTAGATGTCTCATTGAGTGACCTAGCTCTTGAACTCGAGGAAATAAAGGACATTAATTTCTGCAAGTTGCATATTCACTCATGTCCATAAATTAAGGATAATGAAGTTCAGGCAAAGAAAGAGACAGAAGCAAAACAAATTTGACTTATTTGTAAAGTCTATTTATTAAACAAAAGGTAAAGAGCAAAAAAGATGCTATATGTTTGACATAGTTAATAATAATTGCGATTTTTACTCCCTAGAGCAATTTCAAAAAAGAACCTATTTACAAAAAACAGTATAACATGGTTAGTATGATGGTTAATATGGAGTATGTCTCCCGGACGATGCAATACAGGCCTTACAACGCCTAGGCATGCTGAGTATCAAATTATCAATCTGATCTTGGGGAATATTACACCACTCATCAAGCAATGCCCTCCGAAGTTCCGGTTGACACATGGGAGGGGGGTGGACGGGCTGCAATTCGTCGGCCAAGCATATCCCACACATGCTCTATTGGATTCAAGTCCGGTGAGTATGCTAGTCAATCCATACGGGTAATATTCTCCAATTGAAGGCATTCGTCTACAATGTTTGCACGGTGAGGACGGGCGTTGTCATCCATAAACAGAAATTCAGCACCCATGGCGCCCCGAAACAAACGTACATGTTGTTCCAGAATGACATCCCGATAGATGTGGCCTGTCATCGTTACACTCTGAACATGCAGGTCATTTCTGGAACCAAGAATAATTCCTCCCCAAACGAGCCCTCCTGCACCACCGTAACGGTGTCGTTCTCTTGGTGGTAACGGTACCTGGCGCTCTCCATATGAAAGTCCGGCGAGAATCAGACTGCAAACTAAACATGGACTCGTCGGAAAACATCACACCAGACCACTGTTGCGGTGTCCACAATGCATGTTCTCTACTCCAGGTTAATCGCAGGCGACAGTGAGTTGCGGTAAGTGGAACACATCTGACAGGCCTACGAGCATATAGACCAATGTGCCCTAAGCGTCTGTACACAGTCTGGCTTGAAACTGTCGTACCGGTAGCTGAAGAGAGCTGACGAGACAGGTCTGATGCTGTGCTAAGTCTGTTTCTTTTGGCAGTAACTGCTAAATACCGGTCCTCATTCGGCTTTGTAATTCGGGGGCGACCTGTGCTGTAACATCTACTCACATTACCATCATCTTGGAATCGTTGCCAAAGCCTGGAGATGACACTCTAGACGATTCCAAGTTCCTCGGATACTTTCAGCTGGGTACGTCCATATTCCAGTCGTCCAATAATTCTACCACGTAAAAAATCATCCAAATGCTTCCTTTGTGCCATAACTATGCGGTTATTGCACTGAAAGGCTTTTAAAGTACTTGTGAACAATTTTACTTCTTTACCACCATTCCTTATATACCCCTCTCTTACACTCTCGTCATTGTGACGTACTATCCGCGCCATCTGGTGGTTTCCTGTAATTTGCATATTCTTCTTCAAGATGTGTGTGATAATTCTACAGGTGAAATTTTTATTTTAGAGTTCAATTTCTGTGTGATTATGAATTATCCTTAATTTATGGACATGAGTGTAGTTACTAAGGGGTAAATGCGAAGTAATTAAGGCATTGATGTGGATTATACATTAAAAGGGAAATTTTTTCTCACGTACGCCGTAGTTTAACGTGTTTCGGAAAAAGTTATAAAAGTTGAAATTACTATTGGATTATATTTCCATGATTGAGATGGATTCTGAAATACACTCATGTCCATAAATTAAGGATAATTCAGAATCACACAGAAATTGAACTCTAAAATAAAAATTTCACCTGTAGAATTATCGGACACATCTTGAAGAAGAATATGCAAATTACAGGAAACCACCAGATGGCGCGGATAGTACGTCACAATGACGAGAGTGTAAGAGAGGGGTATATAAGGAATGGTGGCAAAGAAGTAAAATTGTTCACAAGCGTTTTAAAAGCCTTTCAGTGCAATAACCGCATAGTTATGGCACAAAGGAAGCATTTGGATGATTTTTTACGTGGTAGAATTATCGGAGACTGGAATGTGGACGTACCCAGCTGGAAGTATCCGAGGAACTTGGAATCGCCGAGAGTGTCATCTCCAGGCTTTGGCAACGATTCCAAGATGATGATAATGTGAGTAGATGTTACCTGTGGCTCGCGAGCCACATGCGGCTCTTTGGATGTGAATCTGCGGCTCTTTAGTTCCCTACTCAAATATTATTTATTTTATCAAAAAAAAAAAAAAAAATTTAAGAATCGTTCTGAATCGATTAACGAGGATTAGGCACCGATTCTATCTCTCAGCCACTTGTACTAGCTTTTCACCGCACCCCTCCCCCGTAACACGCGTCGGCACTGTCGTCAAATGACGCCGTCGTCGGATGTTTTTATGTAGGTTTTAATTCGCTTTCGACGCAAGACAATTTGGCGTCTTCATCAGTGCTTTGGCGTGACGTATAATTTGTTGTTTCAAGTAAAAGAGTTAGAAGCGAATTATCTTCTCAAAGTTATGTATGTACGTATATATATAATAATAATAAAAAAACCAAAGTGACGGTAGGTAAAGTAAACCATTCACAGATGGTGAATATGTCAAAGATTGCTTCATACGTGCATCTGAAGAACTGTTTCGTGATTTCAAAAACAAACCAGGAATCTTGAAAAAAATCAAAGATTTGCCACTCTCTGCGAAAACAGTACAAGATAGAATAGCTAAAATGTCTTCAAATGTAACATATTTGCAGGTGGAAGATATTCAACTTTCTTCTGCCTTATCACTTGCTATACATGAGTTTTGCGACATAAAAGGCACAGCACAAGATGCAATTTTTGTCACGTATATGTCTTCCCAAGGTCCAAAAGAATAACTTCTAGGATTGCTACAGTTCTCGGGACAAACTAGAGGAGAAGATATAGCGAATGCCGTGCAAAAATGCCTTGAAGACAATAAGATCGATTTAAATAAAATCGTTTCAATAGCAACTGATGGAGCCAGATGTATGACACGAAAAAATAAAGGGGCAACAACAATTTTTCAGAGCAAAATAAACCACGAAATTCTTACGTTTCACTGCATAACGTTCTTCCGTTCACTGCATAACGTTCTTCTCTCCAAGAAGCGCTTTGTGCCCAAACATTTCCGGCCCAAATAGTTGATGTCATAAATTTTGTAATCAAGATTGTTAACAGCATCTTGTCAAAAGCACTCTACCATCGTCAGTTTAAAGAATTCTTAAACGAAATGGAGACTTAGTATACCGACATCCTTCTTCACAATAAAGTGCGATGGCTTTCCAAAGGTAAGGTATTGAAACGTTTTGCTTTGTGCTTGAATGAAATAAATACATTCCTAAATGAAAAACGCATTAATCACCCTGAATTAGAGAACGACAAATGGTTGCAAAAATTTTACTTTATGGTGGATATCACAGCGAAATTAAATGAGCTGAATCTAAAACTGCAAGGAAAGGGAAACCCAGCCTATGTTTTGGTAAAAGAATTGGTTTGTTTTGAAGAAAAACTAATTCTTTTTGCAGAAGATATTCAGAGCGGTAAATTACTTCATTTTCAATTTCTAAAACAATGTCGCGATAAAACCAATGCAACTGTTGACACGAGGTACTTCAGCACAGTTATAAAAAAAAAATTAAAGATAAATTTGCTAACAGATTTGAGCAATTCAAAACCACTCTAGCATTCATAGTAAATCCTCTCAACACAAATAGTAACGAAATCCACATTGAGCCATTTGGAATTGATACTGGATCTCTAAAAATGCAATTGATCGATTTCAAAAGTAAAGCTTTGTGGAGTGGAAAATTTACAAAGTTGAAAAGCAAGTTGGAAGAGTTGGAGGTCCAGAAATGTATGTACGTAACGCAACAAAAGTGGACAACTTTAAAAGAAATGCCGCGAGTTGAGGCACTTATATTCGACGCATGGAATAGTCTTCCAGATTGCTACAATGAGGTGAAGAAGTTGGCCTTTGGAGCTCCGACTATCTTTGGATCGACATTTTCGTGCGAGCAAGCGTTCTCTTGCATGAATATAATTAAAAGTAAAGTAAGAAGCCAACTAACAAATGAAAATTTAGAGTCGTGTTTGAAACTTAAAGCAACAAGTTATGAGCCAAATTTAACAAAACTTTCTAAAACCATGCAAAGCTAATGCTCCCATTGAATTTGTTTGCTCAATTGTTTGTTATTGAAGTACAAGTCAGTGTTGTAAATAAATGTTTAATTGTATTAATTTTTTACTTAACTAATAAGTAATTATCTAATAATGAATAAATACGTTAGTTACCGTAGGACGTCCGTTAATGCTCATAGGAAACTGCGCATGCGTATCTGTAATAATGTATAGCATGCGCGCTAAACGGACGTAAATTGAATAGTAGATATTTTTCTTATGAATAAATACATTAGTTTTTTATCAAAAAATTTTATTTATGCGAGTACTAACAGGTGGGGTAGTACTATTAAATCGGAGCTACTAGTATTAAATCCTTATGATTTTTAGTTAGCCCTAACCTTCAAAAGACACGTGTATAAATTTGACAGCTGTTGCAATATTAGTATGTGCGTTATAGCATTTTTAGTGAATCAACTTTTGTTAGTTTGAAAAAATGGATAAAAAGGAATTTCGCGTGTTAATAAAGCATTGCCTTTTGGCGAAAAGAAATACTATTGAAGCCAAGGCTTAGCTTGATAAACATTATTCGGACTTTGCACCAGGAAAATCAACCGTAGAGAAGGGGTTTGCTAAATTTAAACGAGGCGAAATGAGCACCGAGGACGATGCACGCAGTGGATGCCCCAAAGAAGCTGTTACCGACAAAAACATCAAAAAAGTCCACAAAACAATTTCTGATAACCGTCAAGTGAAGTTGATTGAAATAGCTGAGACCCTAAATATATCGAAGGAACGTGTTGGACATATCGTGAATGAATATTTTGATATGCGAAAGCTCTGTTCAAAGTTGATGCCGCGCGAGCTCACAATCGACCAAAAACAACAACCAATTGATGATTCTAAGCAGTGTTTCCAGCTGTTCAATCGTAATAAACCCGAATTTTTGCGTCGATATGAGACAATGGATGAAACATGGCTCCATCATTTCACACCGGAGTCCAATCGACAGTCAGCCGAGTGGACTGCATTTGATGAACACTAAAATTGTTATAACTCACATACTAATAGTGCAACAGCTATCAAATTTATACACGTGTCTTTTGAAGGTTAGGGCTAACTAATAATCATATGTATTTAATACTAGTAGCGCCATCTATGTGTCAGCCTAAGAACTTTTCAGCCCACCTGTTATTTATTGTTGGCAAGGAAAAATTTGTGGCTATTTAAAAACTGAAATTTTGTAAATTGCCATTTTTGGCTCTTCCGACTCAAAAGGTTGCCGACCCCTGGTCTTGTGTGATGTTTTTCGACGAGTCCAGGTTTAGTTTGCAGTCTGATTCTCGCCGGACTTTCATATGGAGAGCGCCAGGTACCCGTTACCACCAAGAGAACACCATTGAAGGACACCGTTACGGTGGTGCAGGAGGACTCGTTTGGGGTGGAATTATTCTTGGTTCCAGAACTGACCTGCATGTTCAGAGTGTAACGATGACAGGCCACATCTATCGGGATGTCATTCTGGAACAACATGTACGTTTGTTTCGGGGCGCCATGGGTGCTGAATTTCTGTTTATGGATGACAACGCCCGTCCTCACCGTGCAAACATTGTAGACGAATGCCTTCAATTGGAGGATATCAACCGTATGGATTGGCCAGCATACTCACCAGACTTGAATCCAATAGAGCATGTGTGGGATATGCTTGGCCGACGAATTGCAGCCCGTCAATCCCCCTCCCATGTGTCAACCGGAACTTCGGAGGGCATTGCTTGGTGAGTGGTGTAATATTCCCCAAGATCAGATTGATAATTTGATACTCAGCATGCCTAGGCGTTGTAAGGCCTGTATTGCATCGTCCGGGAGACATACTCCATATTAACCATCATACTAACCATGTTATACTGTTTTTTGTAAATAGGTTCTTTTTTGAAATTTGCTCTAGGGAGTAAAAATCGCAATTATTATTATGTCAAACATATAGCATCTTTTTTGCTCTTTACCTTTTGTTTAATAAATAGACTTTACAAATAAGTCAAATTTGTTTTGCTTCTGTCTCTTTCTTTGCCTGAACTTCTTTATCCTTAATTTATGGACATTAGTGTACTTTGGAAAAGTAGAACATACTACTGTGCCCAAAAAGTAAGAACAATTTTTTTTTTTTTTTCAAAAACTCTTTATTTATTCTTCTAAATTTATTTCATCGCCTTCAAAGTAATCCCCTCTGGACACAATGCACTTATGCCAACTTTTTGTCCAATACTCATTGCATGCTAAAAAGTCATCTGCAAGGATGGCCTTCAAATTGCGCGGCGATTCACGTTGAATTTCTTCAATCGAATCAAAACGGTGTGCCCAGAGTGATCTTTTAAGGTTAGGGAATAGCCAGAAGTCACACGGTGTGATTATGGTGGTTGTGGAACGATATGGATTTCATTTTTGGGAAAAGTCACGAAGAATCAATGCAGTGTGATCTGGCGCATTCAGTGCTTTCGGTACCAATTGAGATTTGATGCGTTTGTGGCCCAAAATAGAATTGATCGATCCTTTTGAAATTACAACATCATCAGCAAGATCTCTAATGGTAAATCGATTGTTTACAAGCACCGAATCTTTAATTTTTTGGACGTGAGCTGCGTCGATTGAAGTTGATGGTCGACCAGAGGGCTCTGTGTCTTCAACGCGTTTTCTGTCTTCTTTGAACTGTTTATACCACTTCTAAACATTTATTTTCGATATAGGAATGCGAATGAATGCCTTCTGCAAACAAGATTTAATGCAAGTTCTTTGCTCAATTAATTCAGACATTCCAAAAATCGCCGTAATCAGTTTTAGCGTCTCACAAAGCCAAGCGTAACTCAAACACTAATGAATATTTTGATGTCAAATTTCACACAGATGTCAACCTAAAAAAGAAAAAAAAAAATTGCAGTTCTATAAGCCTCGGGAATTTTAAATTATAAATTGGCTTACTTTTTGGACACAGTAGTATGTATTCTTTTAACGCACTATACCTAAAATAATATTCTCATTGATATTTAAATTATAATTTTTAGCATGCACTGAATTTGTACGTTGAAAATATCTTTCATTAAATATAAATTTGTGAATAGTGATGTACTCAACTAAAAATCTTGTATGCAGCTTTTATTAGAGAATACTGATAACACGCTCTTACACCGCTGCTTGCCAATTTCAGATAAGAGAGTATTGCTTTCTATATAGATAAGATTGGAATGCTTATCAATTTAGATACGCGTATATTAATTTTGTGCATAATTATTTCAACAATCTTTTTATCCATTTGTAGTATAATATTAGATGAAAAATAAGATTATTAAGTATTATTAATTAAAAGTATTATTAAATAAAATATGTTTTTAGTAAAGATACTTTTTATACAACATTCATTCAAAACATTATTTCAACAAATTTTAAATATTTTTTTCCTTTTTTTTTTTTCTATTTTTTTATTAAAGGAAATTTCATGACTCTTGCTTTTGACTTGCTTGCTTTTTTCACTCATACTTTTGAAATTTTATTTTTGTATAATGCATTTTTCATTTCAATAAACATTTTATTTAAGTACACGCATCCGTAAGTTAATTTATACATTTACTTTTATATATGTGTTAAGTGTTATCGAAACTGTTGGTTGAATTACACTCTATACTTTTTCGGTAAAGATGAATTCACCACCAGATTGATTCTAATTATTAACGTCCCTCTCTCAAAATACTGTAAAAAAAAAGAAACACTCGTCACAATGAGTTCAAATTTTAACTGAACATACTTGAAGAAGGTGGAAAAGATACGGTATCGAAAAAATTCCAAAGTTTATTAATAAATGGCGCTGTAAGCGGCATAAAGAAAGTGAATTCGGCTGCCAGTGATATTTTGAATCGAAACTACAATGTATTTGACATGAGTTGCACATTAAACCAACTGCAGTGTTCAGTGTGCTTGATTGTTTCGGCTTTTTGGCAGAAAAAAAATGACTTCCAAATCATTCAACAGTTGTAGTACTATTAATGGAAAGCCCATTCACCACGGCAAGGTCATACCAAATTGGATGGGAAAAATTGGTTTAACTTTTTTTTGATGCTGTTTCCACCTTCTTCAAGTATCTTCAGTTCAAATTTGAACTTATTGTGACCAGTGGTTCTTTTTTTTTACAGTAGTTTGAAAGTGGGACTTTAATTATACAAATCATCCTGCACATACTTGATTCTGTTTATTAAACCCTATAATTTCTTGTTATCACAAAACTTTTACCATACATTTTTCAAACATTTAGAAATAATCACTACTAAAACTATGATTTTGTAAAACAAAATGTTTAAAATAATGATATTTTATAGTGAATTTACACTAATAAATTTTATTAACCCCGTGTAACTCTATATTATTTCGGAAAATTGTATATATCTCATCAACCATATTCACTTATATTTGATTTATTTTCTGCCATACACAAATCTTCTACTTACGCAGCCTTCATAGACATTCTGCTTTTGATTTTGATAATCATTGAACAATATTTACAAGGGCAATTTTACCTATTATACACATTATTTTGTTCCAAAACCACACTTAAGTCGTTTTTATTAAAAAAATTCCTAATGATATTTTCTTATTAATTAATTTATTCTTTGTTTTTTCATATTTGATTATGTCTGTTAAATCCAAACTAAAACAATATATATTTTATTGACACATTTCGCAGTATTTTTTTAACATACAACATTTCGAATTAATCACTAGGAATTTGTAAAAAAAATTGTCAAAATGATGGTTTTTTATTTTTTTATTTTTATTTATTTATTTTTTTTTTTAATAATGAATTAACACTAATTTAATTTATTTATCCAGATAACTCTATTTTATTCAAAATAATGTATACAGCTCAAAAATCATTTTTCCTAACATTTTATATTCTTTTCTGATATTGATTGATTCTATTCAGTCTCCTATTTAAGCTACATTCTGTTCTAAATAATGTTTATAAAAGTCTTAAGCAATGTCACCCATTATACACATCATTTTGTATTTTATGCTCCAAAAACATCTGTTTTAAATCGTTTTTAGCAAAAAAAAATCCTAATGATATTTATGCTACTAATTTATTTATTCTTATTTCTTTCATATTTGGTTCTATCTGTCAAATCGAAGTTAACGACGACGATTTGCCAGATTAACGGAGAACCTTGGTTGCTTAGCAACCTCTACCTCCTGCTTTGTGAGTGAGAGTAATTTCTTAAGCTTTAAGCTCATTGATTAGATAGAAAAAAGTAATATAAGTATATTATTAATTTATTTAAAAATTAATTATTCGAAATTTTTATTAATTAATAAAAAAAATTAAGCATATATAATTTTTTTATATTATTATTATAATTTCAAGAAGGTAATAAAAAAAATAGATAAACAATAAAAACAAACAAAAACGATTGGAGGGGAAATTGTGACTCAGTGAAGAAACTGCGTGGTGATTCGGAAAGGAGGATATCGGAACGTTAATGAATAATATTCAGAACAGCACGAGGTCTTTTGCGATTTTTAAAATCAGAAATGTCGTAAACATAGTTGCTTAGATCATTCAAAACAGAATTATTAATATTTGGAATGGAATTATAAAATTTTGTTGCAGTTTTATACACAAATTGTTTAAAACTTTGGAGGGCAAGAGCATGTCTGATATCCTCATTTCGGAAAAACCAAGGCGAATTTGTAATCATACGTAGTATTTTATTTTCAAGTCTTTGTATGATCTCGAAATTGTATGAAAGCAGTAGATCCCCAAATAGGACTCGCATATGCAAGTATTGGACGCAAGTAAGCAAGATAAATGAGTTTTTCATTTTCCAAGGACACAGTAGAATTCCTACAAATGAGTGGATACAGTACACGAATGCATCTATTAAATTTATTCCTAAGATAGTTAATGTGAGGAGCATAATTTACTTTACGATCACCCACAAATCGAAGTTAATCCCCAATCACCCATATTTTACATCGTGTGAAAGCATTTAAAATTGATCAGGATTTGTTAAAATAAACCAGTTATTTTATGTAATGAATTTACATTAATTAATTTTCTTAATCCTCAAATAACTCTATTTTATTTCAAAATATTGTATACATCTTTTAAAACCTTTCCGCTTACATTTTTATTTCTTTTCTGTCCTGCAAAAATCTTGTACTTACTACTGTGCCCAAAAAAGTAAGACCAATTATTATTATTTTTTTTTTTTTCAAAAACTCATTATTTATTCTTCCAAATTTATTTCATCGCCTTCAAAGTAATCCCCTCCAGACACCAACTTTTTTTAAAATCCTCAATGCATGCTAAAAAGTCATCTGCAGGGATGGCCTTCAAAGGACGCGGCGATTCACGTTGAACATCTTAAAAACGGTGTCTCCGGAGAGGTCTTTTGAGTTTAGGGAGTAGCCAGAAGTCGCACGGTGTGAAGACGGTGGTTGTGGAACGATATAGGTTTCATTTTTGGCGAAAAAGTCACGAAGAATCAATGCAGTGTGAGCTGGCGCATTCAGTGTTTTCGGTACCAATTGAGATTTGAGGCGTTTGAGGCCCAAAATGGAATTGATCGATCCTTTTGACATCGCAACCTGATCAGCAAGGTCTCTAATTGTAAATCGACGGTTTGCAAGCACCAAATCTTTAATTTTTTTGGACGTGAGTTTCGTCGATTCAGTTTGATGGTCGACCAGAGGGCTCTTCGTCTTCAACACGTTCTCTGCCTTCTTTGAACTGTTTATACCACTTCTAAACATTTCTTTCCGATATACGAATGCTCACCGAATGCTTTCTGCAACATCCTATACGTTTCCGCAAACAAAATTTGATTCAAGTTCTTTGCTCAATTAATTCAGACATTTCAAAAATCGCCGGAATTAGTTTTAGCGTCTCACAATGCCAAACATAACTCAAACACTAATGAATATTTTGTGGTGAAATTTCATATAATAGATGTCGAGGACAGTGCCAGCAACCTAAAAAAGAAAAATAAATTGAAATTTCATGAGCCCCGGGAATTTTAAATTGATAATTGGTCTTACTTTTTGGATTAGATATTCATTTTGCAACACTTTTTTAATACGCTTTTATTAATTTCACCTGTATGTTTGTATGTATGTAACTGACTCTTTGGGCTCGATTTTGTCCTACTTTAAGCGATCCGATTTAATTTAAACGTTGTAGACTTATCAAGGACCGAGGACAATAAAATATTTTGATAAGTTTACTATCTCATCATAATTAGGATCGCCAGGATTAGTGATTAATACACACAGCGTTTGAAAAATCATCTTGATCGGCGCATCATTTTTTCCCCTAGAGATCTGTTTCTCCTCATACACACTATTTAAGCTGCAAAGAATGTTACAGACATCCAAACGAGCGTGGGACAGCGGCACCACGGATAACGCGCCTGACTACGGATTAGGAGATTCCCTGTTCGAATCCTGGCTGGCTCGACATATTCGCATTTAGCCTTTGTTTTACTCACAATTAAATTATTGTAAGAACCAGTCCTCCTTAAAGGGACCTCATTTAAATATTATAGTTTAAAAACACTAAAAAACACGCTTTTAGAGTTAATCAAACTAAAAAGTAAAAAATAATTGTTAACATAACTATAAAATGATTGACGAGAAAATGAATGTCACTGTTCTAAAAGCGTGGGGTGCTTTGTGTGACATTTTTAAACTAAATCTGCATTTCGGGATGAAACTAGTGAAAAATTATAACGATTGATATCGAGCACCCCACGCTTTTAGAACAGTGACATTCATTTTCTCGTCAGTCATTTTATTCTTATTGTTTACTTTTTAGGTTGATTAACTCTAAAAGCGTGTTTTTTACTGTTTTTAAACTATTAATTTTTTAACTTTATTTTTAAAATAAAACTATTTGTCTTTCATTTCTGTAGATAAAGATAATAACTTTTTGTATGACTATTTTACCTATTTGAGAGTTTTTCATCTGAAAACTTTTTTTTTTTTTTTTTTTCCGTGGGTCAAATAATCTATTTTATTAGATTTTTTACACGTAATATATTGAACCATGTTTATCATTAATTCATCTCCTAAAATTAATTTACAGAAATGAAAAAAATAATAAATATTTAAAGTTTTCGAAAATTAAAAAAAAATAAGAAGAAGAAGAAAGTGGTAAAACAATTTACTTTACTTTTTTTTTATATATGAATTTTTACAAAAAAATATTTTATTTAATAGTTATTTCACAATTTTATTTTTCATTGGCTTAATTTTTTTTTTTTTCATGTAAAACAAATTCTTTAGCTTAGTATTACAATATTTATTAGTATTGAATAATATCTATTTGTCGGAAATTTTAACAATCCGCTTAAGTGCAAGACTTGTGTATGAGAGTAAAAAAAAAAAAAAAAAAAATGCAAATATAGATTAAAATGGTTGGTGAGATAATTAGATGTATGCAATATATTGAAATTAAATAGTTATAAAGGGTAAAGAAATTGAATAAATTCAAATTCATTATAAAAAACTAAAGTTCTTTTTAATATTTTGTCTTACAAAATCATTATAAAATTATTAATACAATATATGTTTTTGAAACATGAAATTCAATGTGAGTTGAAAGAAATTTTCATGATTATTTGAATTAAAGTACGTCTATATTTAAAAAAAAAATTGCATTTTAATATAGTTAACTATAACTGGTTAAATATACTGGGTGATTATAATTCAAGTCCCACTTTCAAAACGCTGTAAAAAAAGAACCACTCGTCACAATGAGTTTAAATTTGAACTGAAGATACTTGAAGAAGGGGGAAACGGTACGGCATCAAAAAGTTCCAAAGTGTATTAATAGATGGCGCTGTAAGCGGCATAAAGAAAGTGATTTGGCTGCCAGTGATATTTTGAATTGAAATTGCAACGTATTTGCATGAATTGCACATTAAACAAACTGTAGTGTTCAATGTGCTTGATTGTCTCGGAAAAAATAACTTCCAAGTCATTCAACAGTTGTGACACTGTAAGTCCATCCACCACGGCAAGGTCATACAAAATTGGATAGAAAAAATTGGTGGAACTATTTTTTTTTTGGATGCCATACTGTTTCCCCCTTCTTCAAGTAACTTCAGTTCCAATTTGAACTCATTGTAACGAGTGGTTCTTTTTTACAGCATTTAGAAAATGGGACTTTAATTATAATCACCCTGTATATAAATTCATAACATTTTCTTCGGGTTCTGTCTATTCTGGTATATTATTTTTAAAATGTTAATAAATTTACATTTTAAATATTTCAATGCCAATAGTAGTAGTTACTATTACATTATAAATTTAAAACGAATATCAATTTTAAAAAGGAATGCAAGAGATTTTAAAGAAAGACTCAAAAGAAAAGTGTGGGCATAATTAAATTTCTAATAAATTCATAAAATATTGTAACTCAGTGGAAAAAAGTATAAATTTATTTAGACGGAATGAAATTATAGAATAATTTAACAAATTACATCAAAGTATAAAAAATCCTGTGCTGAAATAATTATCTGTACAATAAAATATATTTGAAAGAAAAAAAAGAAATTTTGTAATTCATTGGTGAAAATAATAAATTAACAAATAAATTCATTTACCAAAATTTTGTAAAAATAAAAATAATCGGAACGAAAATTAAAAAAAATTTTGAAAGTGAAATATATTAGTAAAATAATGATTATAATTATAAATAAATAAATTCCTTTACCAAAAAAATTTGTAAAAAAAAAAAAAAAAAAAAATCTGTTTTAAAAATTAAAAAGAAAAAAATATTTGTAAATAATAATAATAAATAAATAAATAAATTATTTTATCAAATCTAAATTTTGTAAAAATTAACAAAAAGTTAATAAAAACTTTTTAAAAATTCAAGTTAAAATAAGTAAAAAGAAAATTCCGAAAATAAAATAAAAATTGAATAAGTTCCTTTAAAAGATATGTAAAATGAAAAAAATTTATTTATAAAATAATAGAAAATTAAAAAATGAAATTACATTTTCTAAAAAAAATAATGATAAAAAAATAATCCTCATCATAAAAGCGTGTTGTCAAAGTGAATAACCAAGAATTATAAATTCGTTAAATATTTAGCCAACAATTATTTTATCCATTGCAGATCATTTAATTAAGTATAAAAGCTTGGTTTTTTTTTTAAGTTTTTTTTAATTATTTTATTGCTCAATATATTGTTCTGTTTTCATTTTATTGCAGAACATTGTGGCCTCGGCCTCGAAAAAACACTAGGAAGGCCTCCAGTTTGACACACTTGTCTTGTTGTTGCTGTTATAGTGTCTATGGATTTAAAAATAATAATCTATATTAGATCAAGTCAAAAGTTTTCTCGATAGCGGCCGCAAGCAATGGAGCCGCTTCACTATACACGACTTCTCTTAAGTTGGCCTCGATTGGCACCATACCCAATTGCAAAACATGAGGAGGAAGTGCTGGGCACTCAAGAATGTGCTTAGGTGTTAGGAAAGCGTAGGGGCAATTTCTGCAGGGGTTGTATTCCCTGGTCTTGTCTAGGAGAATCTTCATCTCTCTGTAATGATTAGTTCTGAGTCTGCTAATAACTGACGGCAACTTCCTAGGGCAGTTGAAGTCCGCGATTAGTGGCTTCTTAAAGTTATGAAGAATTAGTCGGCTTTTGGCAACTGCGTTAGCATCTGCAAGTGTGATGGTAGTCCTGGGTTGATCATTGTCCCTGGCTTCTTTGGCTAAAGTGTCAGCGCTTTCGTTTCCCTGTGCGGGAATGTTGACATGTGCGGGAATCCATTGAAGATGGCATAATTTGCCTCTACAGTGTAGAGTCTCTAGCAGAACATTTACCGCAGAAGTGATGTTAGTATCTCCATTTTTAATTGCTTCCAGAGCCGACTTGCAGTCAGAAAAAATCACTAACCCGTCAGTGAGGCCTGAGATATTTGAGTTACACTTGTCTTATATCTACAATATTCAGCTATCAATTCCTATCTATAAATTCCCAATCGAAGTACTTTTTATCAGCAAAGAAGTTGCTAAGTGAGTTGAGGTTCAATCAGACTTTTCTTTAGATACTTTTACCATGATAATCCAACATAAATAAATTTTACATGTGACCAAGCAGCTGTTAATGTGGGCATTACTTCTGCTAATAATTTACTATGCTAATATGCAGCTATCAATATGACCATGAAGTCCACCCCCGCCCCCATAATCAGTAAAACAAATTTCGTTTTTTCTTAATTCCTTAATGCAATTTTTTTTTTTTTTTTTTTGAGAAATTAATTCTTACAAGGGAATGTTCTTTAATAAGAAATTTTATTTTCAGTCATTTCAAGACAGTTTAAGTAGCTAGCTTCGAAGTTGTTGTTTGGAAGAATTAGTTGAGAGTGGTATAACATTGTTCTATGCTGTCAAAATGCAATATTACTCCGTTTAATTGTGATTCTCCGAACTTACGATACACCCTGATTGGATATCCCTTCGAGGATCTTGAGATCCGAATAGCACAATCAGCTGAGCTCGGAAATTACTCCCCTTCGTCAATTGAAAATGTTGTGTGAAGAAAAAGAAATATGTTGATCGAGGAATGTCTTTACAAGCAACAATGATTTTGGCTGTAGAGCATTTGCAGTTTCAATTAATATATCTCTTACAAGTTATATTGAATATTTTTTTAATGACAAAATTAGACTTTGATACGGCATTTTCTGGTACTGATAAAGTAAAAAATACTTAGGTGTTTTGTTATAGAATCAATGGTGGATTGGGAAGGCGAATTAAGGCCTTGGCCGGGACCTATGTTTGAAGAAACATTCATAAAAGGGGATTAAATATTTTGGTTCCTGATTGCATTGCTATCCATGAAGCCTAACAAGGAAAAGCAGATCCCTGCAATGATGCTAGACTAGATCTATAAGACCAGAATAATCCAATGAAATGAATTCCCCCTTTAACGAGGTGCCTGGGAAACGGTCCATCATTTGAATCCTAAGCAGCTCCAGACCAAAGAACATAATACATCGATTGATACAGCCGGAAACTAACTATACCTCCCGTCTACCAGAATCGGAGGCCAAAGAGACGTATTGACCACACAAGAGATGCAATTTAGACCGCCCCGTGACATCATTTTCCCGGGACATTCTTCACGCCCGCAAACAGGTGGGCGAGAATACTGACATTTAAATAAAAAAAATTAAACAGTATGAAAGAAACAAAAAGTGAGAACTAAAAGGATAAAAAATGTGCAAGTTAAGCCATATAATGAAAAAAAAATCAATAAATATAAAAGTCACTTGAGCGAATAAGAGGTCTCGACTTAAGAAAAGGGGGGAAATAAACGAAGACAAACGGCAACGGGCGTATCGATTATGGAGTTCCAGTGTGGTATTAAGTATCACTAAACCTCTACATCTTAATTAATAGTAAAATTTGCATAAAATGTAACTGCTTAGATAAAAAAGGATAGAAAAATAGAAATTAAATTACAGAAAAAATATTAGAAAAACATCTCCTACTATGAGACAATTAAAGCAAGGTGAATGGAAGAAAATTAAAGCTGTCGGTTAAACAATTAAGGTCCGTTACATGATGCCCAAAAAGAGATTAAAATTATAATGAAAGAAAACTTTGGTAGACTGATAGCCAGATATCATGGCAGATATAAGTGCACATCGTATCATTTCACTTAAAAGTTAAAGACAAAGAAAGCAGTTCAGTTCCGCATGAATTAATTTTAGGGAGTTCGGGGATCAATCCGAAGATCGTCCCCGAACTCCCTAAAATAAAATATGCAGGGATAAAATTACTCCGTTGCATGGTGGCAAATTCCTCGCACCTTTTGGAGTGCTGGAAACGATTCCCATGCAGTATCGTAAATGGCATGTGGCTTTTTCCTTGAACTCGCTACACTTGGATGGTAGACAGGTATTTGTCAAATCGTTTCGTTGCGGATCTGAGGGCATTTAGAATGAAAAGATTTCGAAAGTTTGAAGATGTAATCCATAATAGGATCGAAATCGAGATCTCTGGGGATTTGTTTTCTACAAACAAACCACGGTGCATTAAAAATTCTGGTAATTCATCCAAACTAGTTATTTTAATAATTAAATAAATTCATTGACATTCTCTTTGTTTAATAATAAAAGAAGAAAAAATTTTAACTCATTGAAAATTCTTAAATGTAGCATCTAATGATTAATTCAAGCTATAAACATTGTTTTTCACTGGAACTATTTTGTCATCAGCAAAGTTTTGTAGCGACACCTATTGATGTAAAATGGAATACAAATTGAACGACTTCTACTTTCACTGTTAAAAAAGGGAATTTTCCCGCTAGAATAAAAATAGAACGTAGTAAGCGTTCGAAGTAGAATAAACATGTCGTAATTGTGAAAATTGATTATCGTCTTTTATTTTGCCGTCTGAATTTTAATAACACTACGCACCCTTTACAATACCGCCACATACTTGGTACCCGTGAATTGTTTGCAAACAGTGAATTACTTACAAAATGACTGAATCTAATGAATCGGCGAAAAAAGATGAAGTAGCGCGGGTAAGTGTCAAAATACCTCCTTTTTGGGCTGAAAAACCAGAAACATGGTTCTTTCAATTTGAAGCACAGTTTTCAATTTGTGGAATAACAGCCGAGGATACAAAATTCAACTACTTAGTTTCGCAATTAGAACCGCAGTTTGTTGAAAGTTTGTGGGACATTATAAGTGATGATAATAGAACAAAATATATTGCTGCTAAAGCACGTTTGCTGAATACTTTTAAAGAAAGCGAAAATAAGCGTCTTCAGAGACTGCTGACAGGACTTGATTTGGGAGATCTTAAACCCAGTCAACTTTTACAAAAAATGAAAAACCTGGCTACTGATGGAATAACAGATAAGGTACTAACAACATTATTTCTACAAAAAATGCCTGATTCCGTGCGGAATATTTTACTAGTTAGTGATGAAGGAATTGAAAAACTGGCATTAATGGCGGATCGTATTCTTGAAATGCAACCAAAACAAGAACTTTACCGCTTAAGCAATAATGTTTCACCAGGATCAGATGCCTTAACTGAGTTACAACAACAAATTGCATCTTTGGAAAATAAACTTGAAAAACTGAGTGTCACAAGGAACTCTCGTTCCCAAACAACAAATAGCGGTCGATACTCTTCTTCTCATCGAAGTAAGTCTCGCAATCGCTCTTACAATCCTTCTGGCAAATACTGTTATTACCATTTTCGTTTTCGAGAAAAATGTTTTCCTGATAAATGCAAAGCTCCATGTGCTTGGAAAAATAATCCTTCGGAAAACCAGAATCAGCAACAGAATTAATGGCAGACTCTGCTGCTGAAAATACAAAACATTGCCGTCAATACCGTCTATTTGTCAACGACAAAAAAACGGGTTTACGCTTTTTGGTTGATAGTGGAGCGGACGTAAGTCTTATTCCTTATACTTCTAAACACAAATTTATTAGTGACTATAAATTATATGCTACAAACAATACTTCAATCGATACTTTTGGTACAGAAATTTTAAATCTTGATCTAGGTTTACGCCGAGAATTTCAATTCCCATTTATTGTGGCCAAAATTAGTAAACCTATACTAGCACTACGCAACCTTTACAATACCGCCACAGTTTGGGTTTCCAATAGCACGCCTCTCACCCCTTAATGCAGATGCCGCTTTTTTCGCATATGGAGTGTGGACTTCTTGATGAATACAATTTCCTTAAGATTTATATAGTTCCGTGAATGTTTCACTTTCTAAATTTAAATTCAACTCATGAGAAATAATTTTGATGAATGACACAAAGTCGAAAAGTTTCTTTTATGATGTATTTATTTGTTCATTTAGTTGTTCATCAGCCCGACAAATTTGAATTCATAAATTCTTATACTTTCTTACTTTAGGTTTGGTTGTTATAGTTAATTGTTTCCGCAGAAATATTTTATAAAAATATATGAAAGTTACATTCGTTAAATGTTTTATATATTTTAATCTAACATCATTAAAAAGTATTTATATTGTTTGAAGTGGCAATGGTTCTAAATTTCTTGCTGTAATTCCCCCACAACCCACCTTCCCTCTTTTCTTCTTTCACTTTCTGAGCTCAAAGAACTTCTGCCATGGCTTGTGTAAGATTTGTTTCTATCTTTGTAAATCTAACTACGATGAAGCAAATTTTGATATTTTTTCATATAAAATTGAAGTTTGTGAAAAGATAATTTTAAATAAATGTTTATTTTTTTTCCAGACATTGTACACATACCCGAATAGCTTTCGCTCTCAAAAGGCTTTGATAGCTGCCCAATACAGTGGCACCAAAGTCAATGTACCCGAAGATTTCGTTCTAGGGGAAACAAACAAGTCACAGGAATTCCTAAAAAAATTTCCTAATGGCAAGGTAAGAAATATATTAAAAAATAATTACCAAATTACTGTTTTATAAATATGCCGGTAGCAATCGTGTCAAGTGAACCATGTGCACGTCACAGACTATTAATATATTGAATTTGCTACGAATTTTTTCATGCATTCTTATTTGGTAACTAATTACTATTTTGAATTTAAAAAAAATGTAAATATGCATCTAGTTTATTTAATAGCTGAAATATATAGTTTTTACAAAAATTTAGATATGTTATGCAAGTAATGAATTATTGCTGATGATCTGATATCTAAATTTAAATTCAGTTCTGTTGATAGTTGTCACGTAAAATAAACCTAAAGTAGTGTTAAAAGCTTAAAATCCAATTTGCTGATATAAGTTTTATTACATTATTCAATTATCAAGTAACTTACACTGTATTAACTAAGTATCTACACAATTTGGCATCGTAAATGGAAATATGATGTATTTATTTTAAGTGGTTAAGAGTATAATGTAATATTTTGCCAAGGAAAGGAGAAATTTTTCGTAATTATAGAAAATAATGTATTAATTAACAAGGATGAGCTTTAGAGTGATTTAACATTAAGACATATAACATTAGTGTCATATAACTTGAGGTGTATCGATAGATGCTTTTATTTATAAATAGGAGCTAATTAAAATTTGTATTTAGTATCATATTACTAGCTATTTTACTTTAAGCTAATAGGTTAGAAATTTGTTGACTCACATACATTCTTTTAATATTAAATGTTGTCTATATTACGAACGTGCTCTGATATTTAATGCAGATCATGTAATTTTGGCAGTTAAGAAAAACATAATTTGTAGTTATGATGAATGTATTGGCTATGATCCTAAAACTTGCTCAACAGATTTTGAGTAAATTGATTAATAAAGAAAAACTTACTTTTTATGAGGAGTTTGCTGAATAAAAAAATTCCTCTATTGAAAGGCATGACTTGATTTGACTGTCAAATTGTGCAAGACATGGAGGTAAAGTAAAGTAACAAACTCTTGCGTTTATAGCTGTGTAGCTATGGTCATAAAACTTTGTTAAACAGAATTATTCTTGTTTATTTTCTGATGATTCTTAGATTGATACATGGTGGTTTTAAAACATTTTTCATTAATTGAATCGGAAATTTAAAATGGCTTGCAGATGTCTGTGCCATAATAATTACTTTTAAAGCATGATTTTTATTTCGATTTTCATTGAATGATATTTGTTTGCCTTATTTAATTTTTAAATTGTTCTTAGCTTTATGTAATAAATGTTTGATTTGAGAATAATAAATTGACTGAATTTGATTAGTAAAATGAAGGGGGATCTAAGGTAATAAGGTGTCCCCCTTTTGATGTCCCCCTTTTCCCTTATCTTTTCTGTAGTTTTTGATCAACTCTCCACTTATTTTCCCCACTAATTTTCCTGAAAATTATCTTATGAAATGTTGGGGGAAAGAAATGCGAGAAGGGTGAAAAAAAATTACCTGTATTTCCTTTGCTAATTGAAGTCTAAATTTTTTATATCAGCATTTTCAATTTCATTTATTGCTATCTTAAGGGAGGACCTCCATAAACCCTCATTTTTTTTTGTCCTGTTTTTATGTATATTTATACTTATTAATTTGCAATATTTTTAATTAATTTTACTAACTTTGAAATTCTAACTTGAGAAAGCACCCTGTATTAAACCCTTAATTTTTTTTTAATGAAATATTGATAAAAGTGAGAACTAAGTTATTTTTAATATGCAAACATATTTTGAAAATGAAAATGTTTGATAAGTATAGCTGTGGATGTATTTCGAACAATGATATTGATTGCAAATTGATATGATGAAAATATTTTAATTTCATTTGCGTTTTCCACTTGAAAGGATTTTTCCTTGATGATTTTTAAGTGATGTGTGATCATTTGCAATGAAGTATGCGATACATTTGTCTGCTGTATAACAAGTATATTAAATTAAAAACTCTACAGGTTAGTTTTAAATAGCAATTTCAAATTCAAATACCTTTTGTCTATATTCCTGATTCTGTTTTAAAAAACTTGACAAAAGATAGTTATAAAATGTTGTATGCTATAGATGATGAAAGTAGAAACTAGTGCGATCTGATTAAAACCATACGTAAAAAAATTCGTACACTGAAATGTAAAATAGAATGGAAATAAGGTGTTGATATAATTACTTGATTTTGACTTGTACTGAGTTTGTTTAGTATGCATAAGATTAAAATTGAAAAAAATAGTCTTGTAAATTGATAGGATGACAATGAATTTATTTCATTTGCGGTTTCCACTTGAAAGGATTTTTCCTTGAGGATTTTTAAATGATGTCTGATCATTTACAATCGACTATGCTATATGGTTTTTTTTTTCCTTTATAACAAGTATTATAATAAAAAAAAATACAAATATTTACATATCCTGGAATCCCATTACAAGTAGGCTTTTTCTTATAACTCTGTTCTTGGTATTAACTCTGTCCTGTATAAAATTGTCGTTCTCAGTTTTTGACAGGTCCTCATGAAAACACAGAAAAATTAACTTAACGCAGGATGCATTCTAATGGAATACAGAAAATAGTAATTATTAATAATAAACTATTATGAATAAATTAATTATAAATAGAAAGTTATACTTAAAAAATAAATTTAATTTTTCTTCTCTGGACATATCTACAAGAACTAGATTATTTAGCATTTTTAAAAGCACTTCTATATCCTTGGGCAAAAAGGTTTAAAATAAACAATTTTTAGCAAGATAATGACTTTTTTTATTTGGTCAACCACCATCAGGGTTGGCATATTTGTAGCAACGAGAAGTCTCCTTTTGCAATTACTAAACAGGTGCAAAGTTAGACCTGATACCTTAAAATCCCCAAATAAAAGAGTGAAGTTAAAATTACTTCGAAAAAAAAAAATGATCTGTGAGTAGTTGCATAGTTTATTTTTTTAAAATTTTATCTCTTGGTTTTTATAATTATGCACTATATATTGGTGCATAATCAAATTAAGAGAGAAAGTAATTTTCTTTTAACGGCTTATAAATCAATAATTGGTTTATGAGTAACCAACTTGATGAACAAAAAGAAATTGCTAATTATATCCTTCATGTATTTTGTATTAATAAATTTAATTTTCAGTTTCCGTTATATTATTAAACTCCATATATTTTTTTAGGTTCCTGCACTGGTTACTGCAGACAACAAATATTTATTTGAAAGCAATGCCATTGCTTTTTATGGTAAGTGAGTGTAAAATATTTCTTAAAAAAGTTATTGTATTCTTTATTTCAGAATGATTTTTGCTTTTATTCATTTTTTAAACATTGTTTATCTAAATATATTTCTAAAAAATGAAACAATGATTTCCTTATTTATAAAGTGTTTCTGTACATTTTTTTTTCTTGAAGTTTTAAAATTTTTGTAATTTTTTTTGTATGAAAATATTAATAAAAGTATTGTCATCTCATTAATATTCACAGCTTTTTCTTATAAATTCGTCTTGCAAGCAAAATTCATGACATAATTAACAGTTTATTACAATTGTAATTTTATTGTTCATTAATCAAATCAGTGAATTAATCTTAATTTAAACTTGGACAAGAAATTTTATTAGGTAATAACATCATTTGTTACCAAAGTAGTAAAACTTGCATTTATGTTCCAAATTGTGCCAAAAATGTGACATTTTCCATTATATTGATTTAATAACTCTGGAATAATAGCCAATTATTAATAAGCACATCTTCAGCCTTCGCTTATGATTATCATTTAGAGGGGATAAGAATTAATGAATAGGGAAAGAGTTACTCTTTTATGACATTTTTGCCACCGATATTATTTATTAAATAAAAAGTCATTCTTTACTTTCTGTTTTAGCGATTGTTCATACAACTATGTTTTATTTGTTTTTTATTTATTACCTTGTTAAATATTAATTTTAAAATAATTTTATTTTTTAAAAACTTACAAATTAGCTGTAGTCTGTGATTTGAAGATTTTATTACTTGATCCAAATTTCGTAAGCGCATTCTTTTTCCTTAAACTGCCATTATATTATATCTAGAAATAATAAAATTACCAAAAATAAGATTTGTTAAATGATTTTTAATTTAAAAGCATATTTATGACATTTTGTTATTTACTTGTATATAATAGTTCATTCTGATGCAGGAAATGTTTTCTTTTTATATATTTTTTAGAAAAATTGGTTACATATAATTTTAAGATTTAATTTTAAAACTAAGCTTTATTTTTGTCTATACAAATAGAAAAAACTATTGTAAACAAATAAGCATTTCTTTCTTATTCAATTGAAATTCATCTTTCATTTGATACCTTTAAATTTTAATGAATTGTTTCTTATTACAATGTCTTTAAAATAATTTATATTTCAATTAAATAACATATTTAATGTAAAAATAGCATTCGAAAAAAAAACTAAATACAAATTTAATATATTTTTCTGTTAAATAATTTAATAATCATATTCTTATACGAAATCAAATGAATTAAGAATTTAAAAAGAATTTGAAGCTGTAAGAAAAATTGGTAGCCTTTAAAATTTAGTGTTGAAATGCATCTATTTCAGTATTGGATATATTAATGTACATTAAATAAAATATGTTAACTATTTATTAAATAAGAATAATTTTTAGAATAGAATAGAATTAGAATGTTAAATTTCTTATTAATCAATTAGCTTTGTATGGATTTAACGATACCATACAATATGATGTAATTTTTTATTCAATTGAGCCACATTATGTGAAATGAATATGTTGAAAGTAACATTCAGTCTTTTCCAGTAATGTGTGTAAATAAATACATTGGCTGCTATTACATATTCCATTATTATCAAGAATCACAAGTCTGTTCGTTATTTGTTTAAGGAGGATAGTTTAATGGATAAGTTATATTTATGAGTTTTTTTATTATAAATTTTTAGAAGTTTTTGTATTCACACTGATTAAATTTTTATTTTTAAATAAAATGGATATTTTAATGTAATTACATATTTTTGTATTAAATTATTTCTAGAGATAAGAGTTAAAAAATTTTTTAAATAAAAATGCTATTTTAATGAAAATTTCCTTATTAAAAAAATTGTTGCATCACTTAATATAATACATTACAATGATTTTAGTGGTAATTAGTAGTGTTTGCCTCTGCCCTTTTTCCTTATTAATGGACAATTATTTTACTACTGTAAAGCCATTTATTTAATGCTGTGATCATTGAAATTATGGAAATCAATCATTGAGGAAATTTGCCTCTATTATGTTATTGTTGTTGTTTCTTATCCCACTTGGCTGGCCAAGCCCACGAGCCCATATGGACTCATGATTGAAGGGGAAGGAAGCAGCTTCTGTTGTGATGGAGCACCCGTAGGTAGAAGCCTGACCTTTGCTCCGTGACGCTCTTACAGTCATAGAAGACCGGGACCTACGGCTTAAAGTGGATTCTGAACCACTACAAACATCCATGGCACCGCCGGGATTCGAACCCGAAACCTGTGGCACCGAGCGGCAGAGCGCTAGACACTCGGCCATTCAGGTCCCAAATTTGCCAACGGCACGCAGTGTTCCCAGGTACCAACCGCCCAATGATGCTTAACTTCAGTGATCTAACGAGAACCGGTATATTCAGCATGGTACGGCCGTTGGCTACCTCTATTATGTTCTTTATTATGATTTTTTTCTTCAATTTAATATAGATTACATGTTGAAAATTGGTAGTTAGCCAATTAAAATATGTGTTCCTTAAGATAGTTATAAAATCTCTTGTACTGACTTGCTTTCCTTTTTAATTGGATTTGAAGTAACCACAAGAGAAAAAGTAAATCATCTTGATACGGCTTATGGATCAACTATTGAATCGTAAGCAACCAACTTGATGTACAATAAAATAACTCTTAATAATTATTTATGTAATAATGTTTCTTTTAAAAAATAGATTTTAAATTCTGTATTTAAATATTTATAAATTATAAAACCATAAAAAACATATTTATTAAACTATTAAATAAAACAGATTATAAATACAAATTCAATTCTTTTCATTCTCTTAATTGGTTTGAAGTTTCCGAGTCAACTAGTAGAAACTATTCTTAATATTAGCATTTCAATAGTAGAGCTTGTGATATTAAGAGAGGATATTTTTAAATCTTAAATAATTATATTATGATAATATCTTTGTTATTAAGTTATATTCCATGTATTGGTTTAATAGATAACCATGAGGGAAAGAAAAAAAAAAAAAAAAATCTTAATACAGTTCTGTATAATCTAAAAATGTGACTTATTTTTTAGTGGGTAACGATGAACTCAATGGTAAGACACAGCTTGAAAAGGCACAGATTTTGATGTGGATTAACTTTGGGGAGAATGAAATTATACCACCTTCTTGTGCATGGGTATTTCCTTGCTTAGGGTTAATCCAGTTTAATAAACAAGTAAGTTCTTATTGTTTAAATGATAAATTCATAGATTTTGTATTAATACTTCTTATATACATTATATCCTATTGTTTCAGATTTTTTAAGATAAATTCTCCTAATTTAAAGGGAAACACGCAAGCAAATGGTGTTAACCATATAATAATTCAGCTGCATTATATGTTAAATATCAAGCCTAAATTATCGAAATATATAGGAGAAAATGTTATTCTGGCAGATGTTTATACTTAATTTGCTTATGTTCTTTTCTTAAAAATAACTATTCACTATCAATAGTTTTACCTATTAAATTTTTGAATTTGAAAGTTGAAAGTTAGCATCAGATGTAGTTAAAATTAGTTTTCACAGCTTAATTGCAACTTCTCAAAGTAATTATTTATTTAAAATGTGATTTTTCTTTTTAGAATACTGAAAAGGCCAAGGAAGATATTACAAGAGTTCTGAAGCTTTTAAATGACCACCTTATGCATTCAACATATTTAGTTGGTGAGCGCATAACTCAAGCTGACATTAGTCTTTGTTGTAATTTATTGTCACTATACCAAATAGTAAGTTGTTTTCTTATTCTTGATGTGTAATAAAATTAATCTTTCATTACAGAAGTATTTCCTGTACCTGTAGTGCAAAATGGAATGTTGAGCCCTTTGATATTAAAATTTAAGGCAAAAAAAATTGCTTAAATTTTCTAGTATAAAAGAATTTTTCGAGTAAGTGCAACAAATTTAAAATTAACTTTTTCTTAATGTGTTTTAATGTAATAAAGTTGGTTTTTTGAAATATTGATTAGGTATATCCATTTTACATATTAACTATAAAATAAGCATTGAAAAGTAAAAATAAATATTACATGCTTTAAAATTGTTAAATGCATTGATTTTATTTGAAATATGTATGTGATAATTCAACTTTTCAATAGGTTTTGGAGCCATCATTTAGACAACCTTATCGTGCAGTAACCAGATGGTTCGTAACATGTGTTAACCAACCTCAATTTAAAGCTGTGTTGGGAGAGATTCAACTCTGTAATAAAATGGCTCAATTTGACGGTAAGAATTTTTAAATTGATAAAAAGAAATTCATTCAAAAATTAAGCAATATTTGTTGTATTTAATTTATTAATGTTTAAACTGATATACACAAGTATAAAATATAAACTTAGATTTTTTTTTTGTATCTAATATACTTATTAATAAATATTTATTACTTGTGATTTTCTAATTTTTCATTACATTAAGTATAGTATTAGTTTTATCATGGGCTTTATTTCTAGATATTTTTATGTCACAGCAAAGGAAATGTCTAAAATATATTGTAAATCAAGTTAATCTACTAATGTATTATCTAACAATAAATACATGCAAAAGTATATTGTTGGTTATGCGTGATGAATTGGATAATTTGAATCATTTACCTCGCTATTAATTCGAAAACATTGAAGCATATGTAGTTTGTATGGCAAGTGATGATTTTTGTCAGTATTTAATCTGAAAACTAAATTATTTAGGTAGATAATTAAAGTAATGAACAGCCTTAATATTTAATAAACCAACTTCATGTTTTATGCTGTAAAATAAATAGTAATATAAGGTTCACTGTATTGAATTTATACTCTATATAAATGCTGTATAAAAAGTGAGTTAATTTTAATACTTTTTTCAGCTAAGAAATTTGCAGAAGTTCAGAAAGAGCTTGGACTAGGAAAGGCACCTAAGGCTAAAGAGACTGCTGCTGCACCACCAAAAGATGACAAAAAGAAAAAGAAGGAACAGAAACCTAAAAAAGAAGAGGTGGCAGCCGAAGAGCCTGATGAGACTGAATTAGTGCTAGCTCAAGAACCAAAATCAAAAGATCCATTTGAAAAATTCCCTAAAGGGTAAATTTTTTATTTTATTTTGCCTTGTATTGTAGTGCTGTTATCTTCATACTTATTTGATTGCATACCTCTAAAGTGAAAATGATGAAATTCTAGCTTGTATATATAGTACGTGGTGTAGGTTAAAAAATTTTTTTATCTATTCCTATGAATGTGTGACAAAAAATCATTTAATTTATTTTTGAAATAAATTTTTGACCACCAGTTGTGTAAAGGTAAATATGTTAAAAGTAGATATGGACAAATTGATTACTGGTGAGTGTGTGATCAGATAAATATGATGCAAATGAATTTTAAGAGCTTTAATGTTGTTGTGGAGTTTCTTTTTCATGTATAAATTCAAAATTAATTGTAAAAAAAACCCAAAAAACATGAAAATGCCTTTTTGTTAGAATCCATCCAATTTAGCCATTTGTTAATTTTTAGCACAATTGATGGTTGTCTTATACATTTAAAAAAAAAAAAAAAGTAAGTTCAACCTTATTAGCATTTAATACTAACAAAAATCTGGTTTGATGTCTTCTGTTAATACAATTTGAAGATTGGGAACTCTAATTTATGTTTGTCTTTGGAACACCTCCAATTATCACTGCATATTTTGTGAGGTTCATGTATAGTTAATAAAATTAATACAAGTATAAATTACCTGCTTTTCCCATTATGAAATATTTGTATATTATGATTTTGATATTTTTGATCAACTTCTGTTCTGAAATGTTTAATAATTTAAAAAATTTGATTAAGCCATGCGTGTGCTATTATCCAAGATTTAAACATGGAACCAGAAGGTACTTAATTATTAATTTTTCACATTACTAGGAATGATAAATCTGAAATTAAAAATGATCATTTAAAAATAAAAGTTCACATAAAATATGTAAAGTTAGCAGAAAATTTCAAGTCCAAAGTGTAGTTGGGAGATAATTATTGAAGTTTTTACCTGTTTCAGAAAACCTTTCCCCATTAATGGGTAAGGAATATCAGGAAAACAAATTACTGCTCTGTTCCAGGAACTTATGCAGTTTTGAAATAATGTCTTTGAATATAATATTACTGTCATAAATTTATTCTTGATGTAAAAAAATAATTTTTTACTTTACTTTGTTCTTTAAACTGTTAAAGAAGTATAAAAATACTTCTTTAAATTGATTTTTTTTAAATTTTAAATATAATAGTTTTAAGATTTTAATCTTCCTCCAAACAAAGGCATGCTTTGACTTCAAAGTGCAAATCATGTAACAATAGGAGGAATATAAAAACAAAGAATTTATTTTACTGACAACTTTATTATAAAAGTTGTAATGACTCTTTGGACAAAAGTAACTTAGCTTTTAGTTGCTTTAAATCAATATGCTTATATTCTATTAGACATTTTTTGTTTAAAATCTCATTTGGAAATGATTTCTTATTTATATAGTTCATTCAATATGGATGAGTTCAAGCGTACATACAGTAATGAAGATGAAAGTGTATCAATAAAATATTTCTGGGAGAAATTTGATATTGAAAATTATTCCATTTGGTACAGCGAATATCTCTATCCACAAGAACTGACTTTAACTTTCATGAGTTGTAATCTTATTGGAGGTATGGTTAATTTTTATTGTTATAGTTAGAAAAACATTAAAATATAGATATAACTGCATAGGTATAATTGTATACTTTTTATATTGTAATCGAAAAATTACTTTATTCCTCTTAATTTAAAAAAATTTTTTTATGGTAAATCTCTTGAAAATAAGAGAGAACTATAGAAGCCTAGGTAAGAAGGGATATTATGTAATTCTTGTGTGAATAACTTATTAATTTCTTGATTATAGGAATGTTCCAGAGGTTAGATAAAATGAGAAAGAATGCTTTTGCCAGTGTATGTCTTTTTGGTGAAGACAATAACAGCACAATTTCTGGTATTTGGATATGGCGAGGTCATGAACTTGCCTTCCCGGTAATTTTCTTTCTTTTATATAAAAAGTGTAATTTTTAATAAGTTTGTTTTATTTCCTATGTTTCTTGCCATATTTAATTTACATTCTTATTTATTTTAGCTGTCTGAAGACTGGCAAATTGATTATGAATCTTACAGCTGGAAGAAATTAGACCCAACACTTCCCACCACAAAAAAATTAGTGAATGAATACCTTGCCTGGTCTGGCGATTTTGATGGCAAGAAGTTCAATCAAGGAAAAATCTTCAAATAAATTATATTTTGCTGTAAAGAACTCTAAATTCTAGAATATTTATGACATTCTGTGAATGAACATTGTCAATAAAGAAATTATGACCTTTGTAATATTGGATCTGTGTATTTGATATAAAAAAAAAAAAGAGGTTGATTCTGTTTCTGTTATCAAGCATAAATCTTGAAGAGGAAGAAATAAAATGATTTTACAAATCCTTAAAAAAAATGAATAAGCTTTGATTACTCGTAATATAATCAACTTCATGTTGTGTATAACCATCTGAAGAGTTAAGGAATTGATATGGTTATGATACACTCAAGGATGGAAAATCAAATTATTTTTGTAGCAGCTTTAGAGGTTTTGTAACAAGGCAAATTACATTTTTGTAGTAGCATTCACTCTCTCGGTTTCATAGCAGTATATTTTTACATTAACAATTCAAGGCATATACTAATTGATTTTATATTTAGCAATTGTACTGATTTGTACCGAAATTAAACGCGATCATTTCATATTACATTTGAAATTCAATACAAAACTAATTTATGATATTGATATAATTTGACATTAATTTTACGAACAAAATTAGAATCAAATGCTAAAAATAATTTTTTTTATTTAATGTATATTACATCCATTATTGAATACATTTTATTAATGGATGCATTCATTAATACTTTATATATTTTTCAAAGACTAAATTTTCCTTTATCTTTCTTAGAACTTTGAATATTTTTTAATGGAAAAATTAGATAAATTTTTAATGGATTTTATATAAAAATATGATTATTCAATAGAAAAAATTTATTTTTAATAAACATTAAATTTTCTCTGAAATTTAATTTGACATTTTTTTATTTAATTGAAATACAAATTATTTTGAATAAGTGGTAGTATGAAACAAGATTGATTTAAAACTGAAAAGTATCAAATGATATACATTTTGATTGAGTAAGAAAAAAAAAATGCTTATAAGTTTTTTCTATTTACATAAGAAAATTAGTGTTTCTTAGATTTAAAATTATGTGTATCCAATTTTTGAAAAAATACAAATTAGCACAAAAAACCCATTATGTCAAGCATAAGGAGAATGAACAGTAATTATACGTAGGTCAATAGTGGAAAAATGTTTCTAAATATTATTTAATAAGTATAATTTTTTGAGAATTTTATTATTTCTAGATATATAATAATATAGTAGATTTTCTGTGGGAAAAAAAATATGCTTACAAAATTCAGTTTGAGTAATAAATAAAGAAAACATTGTTTTAATCGTTCAAATGACAAATTACAGCCAATTTGTAAATTATTAAAAATAAAATTATTTTAAAATTTGGATATTTAACAAGATAAATAAAAAAGGGACAAATAACATTAGTTGCAGAGAAAAATTCAGTAATTTTTAGAGATTACAAAAAATTATGCATGATAGTGAATAATTTACAAATGTAAAATATTAATAAAATCTGAAATTAACTTAAATTTAATACATTTATTTAAAATAGTTATTATAGAAACATTTAGTAGTATATGTTCTCGAAGATATTAATTATTCTATTTGTTCCTATGAAGAAAATAGATGGTGCACCAATACAGACAATCATTTAAAAAAATTTGTTGCCCTATGACAAATGTTGATGTAACCAATAAATCTTATAGGCAGCAAAAATGTCATACAAACATTTCTTACCCTATTGGTTAATTTTTACTCCCCTCTAATAACAATATTAAGCAAAGACTGAAGTTAACCTCATTCATATTTTACTATTTTTTTGGATAGGTTATTAAATTCAAATAAAGGAAATCTGATTTTTGGCACAGGAGTATAAAATCTGTAGATTTTGTAGCAAGGAATAAATTTTGTACAAGATTTTTCACACCTGTACATTGCTTTTGTTCCTGCAAATTATGATGAAGGCATCTGATAAAATCTTTCACCTAATTCTGCATGACAAATCTAATGGAGTTAAATCTGCGAAATATTCATTACATTTTAGATATCTTAATAGAAAAGAAAGTACAAAGTCGAGGATCACTTGAGCATAATATGAGAATAAAGGGAACTTACAAAAAATAAGTTTAATAGTAAAGATAATTTATTTATCTCCTACTCTTTTCAGAGAATTTTATATTAACATGTTCAATAATTCTTAGACACTTTGCATTTTCTTGGATCCTTAAATGCAATTCAACACAAGATTATTGTAATTCTAATGTGCTAATGCTTAGTCTATTATGGCACATAATAGAATTGTATTGAATTTTAAAAATGTAATATAAAATAAATAAATCTTTTAAGGAATGAGAAGAAAGAATCTTTTTTTAATTTTCATTAAAAATATGCTATTAATCGTTGTAAGTCTAAGAATATTTAATGCCTGTAATTAAATCTCACATTTTAAACAATAAAAATTATATTTCAAATATTACAGATAAAAAAAAGTTAATAATATTGGCATTTTATCATAGTAACTTTATTGAAATATTTAGTTTAATAAAGAAAAGAGTACGTCTAAAGTCAAAGAATAACAATATTTTCTGTTAATACAGACAGTATAAAGGCTTGTGCCCACCGAGGTGAGAAGATGTAAGCTACAAGATTTGACCAATCACTTGCAATCCGCCGCTTTGAGTTGACCAACTTTCAACTCGAAGCGGAATTTCACTAGGAGTAATGCTATTTCTGGCGTTTCGCAGTGAAGGAGTCGAAAAAATTTTCTTGCTTTCCACTTGAATCTTCACGTCTCTCGTTTCGGTGGGAATGAGGCTTAAGAGGTTAAAAGTTCAATTGTTTTGTAAATCATTGATTATTTTTTTAAATTTCTATATAAAAAAAACTTGCTAACAATACTTACAAATAGAAATTTCATTAATACTTCATAAACAATAATATAAGAATCTGTAAAGTAAAACAATGCAGAAATTAATTTTTTTGCCCCTCTTTTTTTCACGCTTAATTATTTAAGTTGGATATTCTTCATTCAATAAATGTTTTAATTCATTTATGCATATATTTCATGCCTGTGGAATACAATGTTTTTAAAGCTTTATGTTTTAATCTGAAGACTCTTTACCAATTGTATTTTATGGGCTGAATAATAAGAACTATTTCCCCCTTCTACACACACAACTTCTAGCTGTTATCTTCATTCTGCCATAAATGAACATTCTTCATTAATATCTTTAATAATTGACTCTGCTTAAAGATTAAATACATATCTAAAAATTGACGCAATATATTTGCTTTGCTATCGAAATGATCACATTTCATCCTTTGTTGACATTAAGAATAAAACAAATCACCGATTGGAAAGTTAACGTGATATACGATTGTCTTTTAATTACTTTCTTTAAGGAAGTAATGTAACACAGCAAATTCAATAAATTACTTTAAAAAGGAAAACCCTCAAATAAACATTAAAGTGTTAAAATTTTTTATAAATATTTGTTTATTTAAGTAAAATCTTTTGAAAGATTCATGTTTTACATTTAGTATTTAATTTTAATAATAATAATTTTTTTTTACAAATCTTAAAAATCTTTTAGCTTAAATATTTTCTTGAATTCCTCAATAACATACAGTTAAAAACTTTTATTTGTTATACAACAAATAAAAGCTTCTCTTCTTATTTTCTTCTCTTCTCCTTATTTTAATTACTAGAAAAAATAAGTAACAGAAAAAGGTTGAAATACAATATTGCTAACAAAGTGCGGTTATTTTTAGAATGTAATATGTATCATATAATAGTAAATTAAAAAAGGTTAAGGACTTAGTAATTTTACATACTATTATAATAAACTAATATAGATATTGAAATTTCATAAGCATTATTATTTGATATCAATGAGGTACATTTAATATTACTACCAAAAGAAAATTTTTTAATGATTCTTCTACAGAAATTTACAACTGGTTTTAATAATGAAATGACACTAAATGATTTTAAAATCAGTATAATAATATTAAATGATAATATAAAAGTATGAAATATTCAATGTTTTCAAAGTAGTAAGTTCAAAAATATTATTTCCTATATTTGAAAAATTCATTTAATAGTAGAGTTCATCAAATTTTGCAATTTATTTTGGTAAACTATTTTTGCCAATGATTTCTCATATTTTTGTTTGAGTAAAGGCAATAATGCAACCATCATAAAAGTTATGTATATAAATTTGTTTCTCTTGAGATCTTAATCTTCATGCGTTTAGCTAAGTTTGATGTTGCATCATTCAAAGGAACTAATTTCACGAGTAGGTTTTCACTGAAAACTCTTTCAAAAGCTTGGACATCAGCTGAATCATAAAGACAAGATTCTACATAATTTATGATGCACAGTGCTGGTTTTTTCTTAACTTCAAATTCGGTCATAACAGCAGCAGAAAAATTGGAAAGAAAATTTGGTGCTTCTAAGCGTGGAATAGTGCAAGAGCGAGAGGAAGTGTACTGAGATGTGGCCAAGGATTTCAGAAAGTTTTTTTCTTGAGATTGTGAATCTTCCGATTTAAATGAAGACGCAGGATTAGAAGTTAAAACCAGGACTTCTTCACATTTTATTCTTTTAAGTATCATTTCACACAAATCAAACATTAGCATTTCAGGTACATGAGACGAGATGTTACAAACAATAACATCTTTATTGATAAAGAAGGCACTAGCAGCTTTACTCACATTCGATTTACATTTTGTGCCAAATGTAAACATGATATAATCGTTTAAATTTGGATTAGGTAAATAATTAATGTTAAATAAACAGTGAGCATTATCAGGTATTAAGTAGGATTGAGCAAATGTAGAGGCTAGTTCTCCCACGGTAAATATACCAAGTTTGCATTCCTTTTTAACGCTTCTCCCTTCTTTGGTCTCACTAAGAGTATACATCAGCTTAGAATCAGTTTCTTCATCATCATCAGCGCGAGATGAAAGCTCACCAATTTCACCAAAAAATGTAGACATGATTAAAATTTAAGGATAATTACAATTTCGAAACAAACTGAACCTTTCAGGAAGATATACAAACAAGTCATTCATACCCAAGGTACAGTTAAAGTTATCCTTTGATAGACGCTTGTCAATTTTTAAACTGTTGGATCAACCATAAAATCTCCCAATTTTTGATTCCCCCAGAAAAATTCTCAGAAGGCAGAAAATTTATCTTACAATTATTATGCTATAAAAAAATTGGGAATGAAGAAATTTAAAACTTTTTTTCTTTCAATTGCATGGATCAATAGTGTATTAATATCTCAGTAGAAACACATTCGATTAAAAAAGCGACATTTGATGTAGAATATAAAAAATACTTGAAAAACTTATAATCTGTAGAAGAGAAAAGGATTATTGCTCATATGTTGCAAAATGCATCAATTTTTTTAAACAATAATTGTAGTTCTAGTATGACAATAATTTATTAGCTGTATGCAGCAACAGCAATAAAGCAGGTAGACCAAAAATATTTAAAAAATAATAATGTTCATGGAATTTTTTTTAACAAATCACTGGCTCAAATAAACGCTTGATGTGTGGCGGTATTGTAAAGGTTGCGTAGTGTTATTAAAATCCAGACGGCAAAATAAAAGACGATAATCAATTTTCACAATTACGACATGTTTATTCTACTTCGAACGCCAACTACGTTCTTGCTTTCATTCTAGCGGGAAAATTCCCTTTTTTAACAGTGAAAGTAGAAGTCGTTCAATTTGTATTCCATTTTACATCAATAGGTGTCGCTACATCACTCCCCTACCAGTAACAAAGTTACGTTACTTTGAAAATGGTAGACGAATTAATATATCAATACAAATAATAGCGAACAAATTGAAATTGCACAAAATAATTACAAATACAATTACATACAACAAATCAAATTAATTTTTAAAATGGAATGGATGAATTATAAGTTTGAAGAAAAGTCAATAATGTCATTGAAACGAACAGGAAGTTTTACTTGTCTTCCACAACGTGTTGTTGTATTTGGTTGTGCAACTTGCTGACTTGGTATAAATGTTTGTTCACTCGGCAGAGATGTATGATCATTTAAGGACGTTGGATTCAGAAGTTCATTAGGTTGTAACACATATGCCGGTTTTAATCTATCCACTGAAATATTAACTTGTTTATTTTTAATTGATAGAAGAAAGTTTTCGAGGATCTTTGCAATACCAAATAGGGTCCTTCATATGGGGGTTCTAATGGTTTTTTAACTCTGTCAATTCGCAGAAATACATGTGAGCATGTGTACAAATCTTTTGGAATGAAGATCTTTTGTTTACATTTGTTTTTGGATTGGTATGGTTTTAAGTCAGCCATCTGTTTTCTGAGATTGCTTACGAAATTATCATCAGATATTGGCAATCTGGATTCTTCAAAGAATTCGCCTGGTAGTTTAATAGTTTTGCCATAAACCATTTCAGCTATTGTATACTTAGAGTCCTCATGTAGAGCAGCTCGCAAACCCATAAGAACCGTTGGTAATGTGTCCGTCCAACGAACGTTGTTATGACATCTAATAGCTGTTTTCAAGGTACGGTGAAGACGTTCAACTTTTCCATTACTCTGAGGATGGTAAGAAGACGTATGGTTTACTTTAACACCACATAGCGCAGCTAAACTTCGAAATAGTTCTGAAATAAATTGAGTGCCTCTGTCAGTAATAACACAAGTAGGTACACCAAATCGGGTAATCCAATGCTCATAAAAAGCTTTTGCTATACTTTCTGCAGTGATATTTGATAACGGTACCACTTCCATCCAAGAGGTAAACCGATCAATACACGTCAAGCAGTATGTGTATCCATTAGAAGGTGAATAAGGTCCAATTAAATCTATATGAACGACACTAAATCTCTCATCTGGTGCTTGAAATTGTGAATATTCTGATTTTGTATGTTTAGTTATTTTATTTTTCTGACAGTTGATGCAAGTTTGAGTCCACTGTTTAACATCTTTTTCATATTTGGCCAAATGAATCTTTTAGTTATTTCTTTTACAGTAGTTCGAATTCCAGAATGAGCTAAACTGTGAATTGTATTAAATATTGTCATTCGAAAATTTTTGGTATGAATGGTCTGATACTGGAAGTAGAGGTATCACAATACAAGAGCTTTCCTGATGGCAATTGGTGTTCTTTAAAATGTAATGATTTGGAATGTAATTTCAATTGTTGCAGTTCATCATCATTAATTTGTGCATCAGCTATCAAGTCATAATCGACAATAGGTGAATCGATGTCCTCAATTCTAGACAGTCTGTCTGCTACTACATTGTTTCGACCACTGATATGGTATAGGTTAGTAGAGAATTGTGAGATATATTGTAGATGTCTGAGTTGTCTGGGGGAGGCTTTATCATTGTTTTGCTTAAAAGCAAATATTAACGGTTTATGATCAGTATAAATATCAAAATCTCGACCTTCAAGTAAATGCTTAAAATGTTTAATGGATAAATATATACCCAAAAGTTCACGGTCATAAACGCTGTAATTTTTCTGAGCATCATTAAGTTTTTAGAAAAAAATGCAATTGGCTTCCATCCATTTGGTTCTTTTTGTTGAATAACTGATCCAATAGCCCAATCAGATGCATCTGTGAGAAGTGCCAGAGGGTAATCCGAGTTGGGATATGCCATTAACGCTATTTGAGCAACATCTTGTTTGCATTTTTCAAAACTTTGTCTAGTTTCATCGGTCCATGGTATTTTGCGTCGATCTTTTTTTTGTAGATCCTTTCAAAAGTTCATGTAGAGGGGCTTGAGTTTTTGCGGCATTATTTATATAATTACGATAAAAATTGATCATTCCTAAGAAGGAACGTAATTCGTGCATAGTTTCTGGCAATGGATATTCTATGATAGCTTTGATCTTTTGAGGTTGAGGTTGTGAACCTTCCGCAGATATTTGATAGCCTAAAAATCTATTACAGGTACTCCCAAAACTGATTTGCTAATATTAATCCGTAGACCATATTTATCTAAACGCTGGAAAACTATTTTAAGATGTGAACGATGTTCTTCCTCGCAAGAAGAGGCGATCAACACATCATCTAAGTATGGAAACACAAAGTCTAGACCATAAAGAACTTCATTTATAAACCTTTGAAATGTTGCAGGGGCATTTTTGAGACCAAAACTCATCACATTGAATTGATAAAGTCCAAAAGGTGTGATGATGGCAGTTTTTGCCTTATCTTCATCTGCTACAGGAATGTGATAATATGCTTTAGTAATGTCAATTTTAGAAAATATAGTTTTATTAGTTAAAATATGTTGAAAATCCTGGATTCGAGGTATGTTATATCGATCAGGTATAGTTAAATCATTCAATCTTCTATAATCACCACATGGACGAAAAGAACCATCTTTCTTTGTTACTATATGTAATGGACTTGCCCATTCTGAGCTAGATGGACTAATGATGTTATTGTCTAGCATATATTTAAATTCTCTTTTAGCTATTTCCAACCGTTTTGGATCTAATTGTCTTGCTTTACAATTTATAGGTTGTCCTTTAGTTACAATATGATGTTTTACATTATGTTTAACATTTGAAACAAGAAAATTTGGTTTTGTTATATTGGGATACATAGAAAATAAATCAGAATATTTACATAAGCTGCTCGTTGTATTTACACATTCATTAATAGAGATGGGTGCAATGTTACCATAAACTGCAAGGTTAGTTACACCATCAATTAATCTTTTATGCTTTATATCAATTAATAAATTGAACTTATTTAAAAAATCTGCACCTAGTATAGGTTTACTAATTTTGGCCACAATAAATGGGAATTGAAATTCTCGGCGTAAACCTAGATCAAGATTTAAAATTTCTGTACCAAAAGTATCGATTGCAGTATTGTTTGCAGCATATAATTTATAGTCACTAATAAATTTGTGTTTAGAAGTATAAGGAATAAGACTTACGTCCGCTCCACTATCAACCAAAAAGCGTAAACCCGTTTTTTTGTCGTTGACAAATAGACGGTATTGACGGCAATGTTTTGTATTTTCAGCAGCAGAGTCTGCCGTTAATTCTGTTGCTGATTCTGGTTTTCCGAAGGATTATTTTTCCATGCACATGGAGCTTTGCATTTATCAGGAAAACATTTTTCTCGAAAACGAAAATGGTAATAACAATATTTGCCAGAAGGATTGTAAGAGCGATTGCGAGACTTACTTCGATGAGAAGAAGAGTATCGACCGCTATTTGTTGTTTGGGAACGAGAGTTCCTTGTGACACTCAGTTTTTCAAGTTTATTTTCCAAAGATGTAATTTGTTGTTGTAACTCAGTCATGGCATCTGATCCTGGTGAAACATTATTGCTTAAGCGGTAAAGTTCTTGTTTTGGTTGCATTTCAAGAATACGATCCGCCATTAATGCCAGTTTTCAATTCCTTCATCACTAACTAGTAAAATATTCCGCACAGGAATCAGGCATTTTTTGTAGAAATAATGTTGTTAGTACCTTATCAGTTATTCCATCAGTAGCCAGGTTTCTCATTTTTTGTAAAAGTTGACTGGGTTTAAGATCTCCCAAATCAAGTCCTGTCAGCAGTCTCTGAAGACGCTTATTTTCGCTTTCTTTAAAAGTATTCAGCAAACGTTCTTTAGCAGCGGTATATTTTGTTCTATTATCATCACTTATAATGTCCCACAAACTTTCAACAAATTTCGGTTCTAATTGTGAAACTAAGTAGTTGAATTTTGTATCCTCGGCTGTTATTCCACAAATTGAAAACTGTGCTTCAACTTGAAAGAACCATATTTCTGGTTTTTCAGCCCAAAAAGGAGGTATTTTGACACTTACCCGCGCTACTTCATCTTTTTTCGCCGATTCATTAGATTCAGTCATTTTGTAAATAATTCACTGTTTGCAAACAATTCACGGGTCACCAAGTATGTGGCGGTATTGTAAAGGTTGCGTAGTGTTATTAAAATCCAGACGGCAAAATAAAAGACGATAATCAATTTTCACAATTACGACATGTTTATTCTACTTCGAACGCTTACTACGTTCTATTTTTTATTCTAGCGATGTTGCACCAATTTTCTTATGTTGGGGCCAATAAAAATTTTCAAATTTATGCAGTTCAAAGATAATGAAAGCAAAATTCAATGTTTGACATTTCTTTTATTTCATGTTGTTCAAGTTTGGGATTCATCAAATATTAAATTTTAAATCCGTTAAATGTTTTTGATCCTGGGCTCAGCATTTCTACATGCTAGTTGCACTTTTCTTATTCAAGGTTATTCCCGTGCCTTACTGTTCCATTCACACAACGATAGAATTTCGTAATATACATTGCCAAGACAATAACTGTTACCTAACATTTTCAAATCCCCACAAATCAATCACTTATGATTGGAGTATTTCACCTTTTGTAAAACAAGATGCAAATTTTCGTTGTTATAGAGATAAATGGAAGTCCCCCAGGCAATGAAGCGTATAGGTTATTATTGTGTCAGAGAAAAGTCTTTAGGCTAGTTTTGGAGAAGTCATTAAAGAGTCTACTGATTAATTTTTTTTTTATCAACTTAGATATGTTACAACAAAAGTTTTTGCTAAAAATAAGGAATAATGTTTTTGCTCTTTTTCTGTACCACAGATGAGATGTTTCTGGAAGGAAATGATTGTTTTCTCTCAACCAAGAAGTCCAATGTTTTAGCTCTCTAATTTAAGCAAATTCATGTTGTGCAAATATTTTAACTAAATTAAGATGTGGAGGTATTGTGGTTCTTTAAACCACCTAGGAACTCCGTAACCGGTACACCCGTTGCCTCCCAATGTTTTAGTTGATTTAACGTAATCTCTCCCTTGATAAGCCATTTCATGATGCTGAAACACAAACGTTCTTTGATGCTTTCAAATTCACAATTAGATACATCAAAATTTCTTCAACATACAGAATCGCTGTTACTCGTTGAAATAGCTTCTTATGATGTGGATGCGGGACAGAAATACCTTCATTATGAGGAATTGGATGCAAAAAGGATTTTAGGTTCGGATATGAAATATACTTATTACTGACTGCACTTGCTGACTTCGATACTGCAAAAATAGCAATAAGTAGTATGATTTTTTTTTTGTACTTTTAATACTGTAGGGAATATTTTTTCCAAGTATCTATCTCATTAAATCTTCTAAATAAACACAGCACACTTTGTACACCATTGAAGACTTATTGGTCCCAAAACTTTATTTAAAAGTAGACCAAATATAGCTTTTTTTACAATGTCTTTGCTTGCTTTTTGCCTATGTTTCTTTGGTGTTTCTTGATAATAAATTAACAATAATTTGGAAAAAAAAAAAATAACGGGACTATTTGTGCAACGACGAGTCATTTTATTCAGCACAAAACAAACGAAAATAGAAATATTAGAAGGTGAAGATAATGACGTAGAAAACGACTCTTGAATCAATCCAGCAACACAACTTGGAAAGTATATGCATGTTTGATAAAGTAGTTTGTCGTTGCCCAAGCGCTAAAGATATTGACAACAAAGTTAAATTCTCATAAGAAACTGATAAATAAGAATAAGAACTTTCTAAAAATGTTTAGAGCTTGATGTTTTCATTAACAATTTTCACTGTATATAGTAGGTGTATAGGATAAATATATTATTTGTGAGAAAATAAATCCTTACCTATTTTTTGAACAAATTTTTTTTTTTATTTGAGGGTAATGCTCTTAAGTTACCTAAACACACCAATAAAGCGATTCAAATTTAGATTACTTATAAATTATAAAAACCTCTATCAAATTTTGATGATGAATGAAGTGGTATATGGGGATGTGAAGCAACAAGGACTATAATCCCCTAATCACTATATATATATGAACAGTTGGTTTTTCCTTATTTTTAATATGTCACTCTCCACGATCGTGTTAGACCGGGACCTACGGTTTAAAGTGGATTCCGAACCACTACAAACAACCATGGCCGGGACTCGAACCCTAAACCTGTGGTACCGAGCACCAGAGTGCTAGCCACTCGGCCATTCAGGCCCCCTATCAAATTTTTTTAATATGGTAGGCTCACATTCAAAACAAATATCATCATAGTAATTTTTAACTATATAAATTTATGGTAAAAATTCTCAATTATTCAGCTTGATAGGCAAGTTTTCAAACAGATCCTTAAATTTGTTTTATGATGGCGATTTTTAAAAAAAAAACCATTTCAAATGAAAATGTACATTTTCCTGTAAACAGCAGCATCAAACAATATTGATTCTTAAGAAATGAGTAATCATGATATTGGGTAGTAAGAAGTTGTGTTGTTCAATGTGAGTACGTAATCGTGAGTTAACGAATAAAAAGGCATGATTAACTTCATTTTCTATGGGGCCTGAATGGCCGAGTGGCTAGCGCTCGGTACCACAGGTTTCGGGTTCGAGTCCCGGCGGTGCCTTGGATGTTTGGAATCGGAATCCACTTTAAACCTTAAGTCCCGGTCTAGAGTATTGCGGGGGCATTGTTACTCCACGTGTGTGGCTTATCTTCAAGTTACACGCGCCCTCTGGGTAATGCAAAGTGAGTAACGTCTGTGCAGCGCTTGCCTTAAGGCATACAAGACAAGAGTCTAAGCGTTTGCCAGCTGCATTAGGAAAAAAAAACACCTTCATTTTCTATGTTTATGTATGCGATTTGAGTATACCATATTGTAAATGGGTGTTGTTGGGTTGAGATACTTGAAGCTGGTTTGAGAACTCAGTTTTATTTACACACGCACAAGCATCACATATACATACAATTAGAGACAAACTATATTTAACACATATAAAGTAAAAGACAGATAATTAAAGCTTCGTAGAAGAACTCCATTTCTGATCGCAAAAAACGAAACTCCTTTACGTACAAGTTGAACAAAGAAATTTAGGGGAATTAAGGCGGCAAAGAAATGCAGGGTACACTAAATATACTTCCTTTCAGGTGAGAGTCTGTAGGCCAACTAAACGTTTTTTCTGAATGTCACAGGGGTGCCCTTGCCAATGTGACGGTGGAAGCGTGGTACAATATTAATTTAGACTTATAGTTACTTTTTTATATTATGTTTAAAATAATAAAATATAGAAGATTTGGGCAAGTTGTTCAAAATGATTTTTATTCATTCATATTTATGCATTTTTAAAATAAATTTTTGAACTACTTCATTGTACAATTAATTAAATTAGATATTTAGAATTTTGGTCTTAAAAAATTTGCTATAAATTTGGATTGTTTCAAAATATTTCTTTATAGATTCAGCTTATTTCAAAGAATTTAATTTCGAACTCGAACAACTTATATCTGAATGCATTTTAATATAAAAGATTACCAATCTAGACAAAAACCTTTTTTTTTTACCAATCTAGACAAAATTCCTTTTTATAGGACCTATTTAGTTTCCTAAATGCTATGTAATGATACTTCATCAATTTGGTTTTATGACAAATCTTTCCATCACTCATCAACTTTTAAGGCTAACCGAATGGATCTCTGAAGGTCTAATAAAAAAAATTAATTACTGGAGTCATCTTTTCTGGATATTGCTATGGCTTATGATAAGGCCTGAATTGGTCTTATTCATAAACTTTATACTGAGAATTTTCTGATTTATCTAATTCATCTTATCCACTCTTACAAGAAATTTTATGGTCCTTGCAAATAATCATCTATTAATAATCCGTAAATTATCACACATTACAAGTGTCTCTGGTTGGACCTATGTTATTCAATATTTTTTATTAGTGACATTCCAATTGTTAATCATGTCACTATTAGCTTGTATGCCGATGGCATTGCTATTGCAGTTCAGTTTACCAACATTCACTCTTTAGCAAATAATCTTCAAAATTTTATTCATACTTTAGAAGCTTGGCTTATCAGATGGAAAAATAAAATCAACGCCTGTAAATCAGAAATCATCCTATTCATCAGAAAATATGATCAACCCCCTAGCATAACTATTTTAAAACTATATATTAAATAGGTTAATGAAGCAAAATACCTTGGAATTTTAGATAAGACTAGTATGTACTTCTCAATAGACGTTTTTTTTATCGTCCGATATTTTTCTTCCTAGCACGCATGCTCATAAGAAACATTGTACCTATTGCGCATGCTTATCTGTAATACTTCACTACTGAGCTATTACTATGAGTGTGCGTACTAGGAAGAAAAAAATATCGGACAATTAAAAAAAGTTATGCAAAAACTCTCTATTATATTTTCTTTTAATATTATTAATATACCTGCTTTCGCATGCTATATCCATTTGTTAACAGAAATTCTCCACTCTGTTTAGAAAATGAGCTAATTATTTGCATTTTCTAAATTCGTTGCATTATAAACTTCAAGATTGGATTGGGATTTTGCCGCTAAATGTCATATCAATAGAATCCGTACTTAAGAGAATAAAATTTTGAGAATGATTACAGATTCACTCAGGTTTTTCAGAAATGACAAAAACAGATATTCTTTTGAAATATAATTTAAAAATTTCATTCTTAAACTTGACAAAGAATTTTATAATCGTTCTCACATTAATAACTTGGATATTAATAATATGCCTAGCTATGATTACAAGTTTCACATTAATTCTAAATGTCTGCGCGCAGTGTTTCATGATCTGCAATCTCCTAGAAAAATTAGCAGACATTTTTTTAATTGTGTCGAGGACTGGGTCGTATTGAGCATCCCCCTGTGAGCAGCCCTAGGGCCACATCGACCCAGGTCGATATACTACGGATATACTACGAATATATACTACGAATATATACCATCGAAGATATACTACGGACGCGAGTAACTCTATCCCCATAAAGCTCTATGATCATATTAGACTGGGACTTACAGTTTAAAGCGGATTCCGAACCTCTACACGCATCCATGGCACCGCCGAGATTCGTACCCAAAATCTGTGGCACCGAGCGCCAGTCACTCAGCCATCAGCCCCCCCAAATTAGCAGTCCGAAGGCCAATTGGCACCACAGGCTTCAGATCTAGGTGATGGCATGAATGTTTATTAGTGGTTCGGAATTCACGTTGAACTTTAAGTCCCGGTCTAGTTAGCCCAAAGTGTGCAAGAAATGACCGTATAGCGACAAACCAAACCTAAACAAATTAGTGCATTGGTTAGAGTTCTGTTCTCCCAACACATTGATTGAGGATAAGGATTCCTATCCTAGGAATCCTTATCCTAGGATCTTATCCTATTTCCTGCCACTCTTTCTTCCTTTCAGCAGACGTTCCACTCCCTTTTGGGCATTCATTTTTCAATTCCTTTTATTAGCTCACACTCTCCCTATATATATCTTGTTCAAATTTTCAATCGTTCATAAAATACTTTTTATTCCTCCACTCAAGTTCAAATACATTTTTTTTGAACTTGTAGTGGAGGACACTTGATGATAATACAGTTTTTTCAAATATTAATTCAGTAATTAAATTTAATTCATTAATTTTAGTTTTTTTAGATTTAAGTTGCATATATCTACCAATAGATGGCGCCAGATAAACTTAAGAAAATGAAAGAAAATTATTTATAAAGGACTTTCTGCAATTTTTAGTGAAAAAAAAGTAGGAATTGACTTTAAATTTTTTTTTTTTTTATGTTACTTGTTTCTTCTATTTTTGTTTATAAAAAAATATTTTATCTTTAAATTTTAATTTTTACTTTCTATTTTTAAATTTTTGTTTTGATAAACTTTTAATTATTTGATTAAATGCCAAGTTTTTATTGACTTTATCTACCTTTTACTTACACTGGGCTGCACCATTTGTACTTACCGATTTAGTTCCTTCATGTTTCACGAGCTTAATTATTATTTTGACTTTTTAATTTATCATGTCTTTTTTACCTCTCCCCCAGTTCTGTTCATCAGCCAGATTTTCACTTGTGGGCCCTGGCGCTCGGCACCACAGGTTCCGGGTTCGAGTCCCGGCGGTGCCATGGATGTTTGTAGTGGTTCGGAATCCACTTTAAATCTGCAGGTCCTGGTCTCATATGACTGTTAGAGCGTCACGGAGTAAAAGTCAGACTTCTACCTACGGGTGATCCATCACAACAGAAACTGCCCTTTTCCCTCCCTCCATGAGTAGATCAGTCATGGGATGCCCGTCCCACCCTGCAGGACACTGAGGATTAGTCAGCAAGAACAACACTTGTGGGCCAAAATATTCTGAGAACGACGTATTTAGTCGCCAGATTTTAAATATTATATAGCAGAAAAATTAATTTTTTGTTTGAAATCGTTTTTATCTGCTATTTTATGTGGCCTGATGGCCAATTGGCTATTCTTTGGCACCACGGGTTTAGTTTCAAATCCTGGCGATGGCGTGGATGTTTGTTAGGGGTTTGAAATCCTTGTTAAACAGTAGGTTCCGGTTTAATTAGCCTAAAGTGTGCAAAAAATGGCTGACCAATCTACTATTTAATTTTTTTTAATTATAATCTTCTTCATTTCGCATTTTTAAGATCTGCCACAGACCACGTGTTTTGATATTTTGCGTTTTAGACTCGAGTGTTCTGAAAATTTCCGATCTTGGAGTGAACTGCATTTGTAAATTAATTTATATTTTCAATTTTCAATTTTTCGTATAATAGCCCAGAGTTCTGTATTTGTATACATACATATAGTGTTTGTAAATAAAAATTAAAGTGCTTCCATTATCCTGAAGGTGGCCCTTTTCTTATAGGTATAGTATAAGCCGACACCACCAGCACCTAGGAATCCTAGGATAGATAGAAAATATCTTTATAATTTGTTTAACCGGTCTGAATTGCTGTGAAAATGCTTTTATTTTGTAAAAAATTAAATTATAGTTTAAAAGCACTAAAAAACACGCTTTTAGAGCTAATCAAACTGAAAAGTAAAAAAATAATTGTTAACATAAGAATAAAATGACTGACGAGAAAATGGATGTCACTGTTCTAAAAGCGTCGGGTGCTCGATATCAGTCGTTATGATTTTTCACTAGTTTCAATCCGAAATGCAGAGTTAGTTTAAAAATGTCATACAAAGCACCCCACGCTTTTAGAACAGTGACATCCATTTTCTCGTCAGTCATTTTATTCTTATGTTAACAATTATTTTTTACTTTTTAGTTTGATTAACTCTAAAAGCATGTTTTTAAACTATAATATTTAAATGAGGTCCCGGTACGGAGGACTGGAACTGTAGTTCTTACAATAATTTAATTGTGAGTAAAAACAAAGGCTAAATGCGAATATGTCGAGCCAGCCAGGATTCGAACAGGGAATCTCCTGATCCGTAGGCAGGCGCGTTAACCGTTGTGCCACTGTCCCACGTAGGTTTGAATGTCTTAGGCACTTTCATTCTACATGGGTTAAATTGCTCTTCATAAGTTAAAATAAAATCACTAATCCTGACGATCCTAATCATGATGAGATAATAAACTGATCAAAATATTTTATTATCGTCGGTGCTTGATAAGTCTACAACGTTTAAATTAAATCTGATCGCTTACAGTAGGGCAAAATCGAGCCCAAAGAATCAGTTACAAACATACAAGTGAAACTAATAAAAGCGTATTAAAAACTTCACACGTATAACGTAGATAATGAAACACAAAGAAATTTGTCCCCAAAAATTTCGAAATTTCTTGAAATTATTAGATGCTCAGCATTAAAAGGTTCTTACAAAACCAAATTATTCCTAACGAAAGACAACAATAATAATTAAATTATTATTCTAGTGATAACTTTTTCAGTTGGACCTCTCTGAGCTTTTAAAAACATTCTAATTTAATATAGCAGCTATTAGAATAAATCTAAAAATAAACATATTTCTTAGTCATAATAACAATGAATTGATTTCTTTGCAACTAATTCATAACTTTATTTGAATATTCAACAATATTACGTAATTGGAAAAACTGTATTCTTAGTAAAAGAAACACCATCTGCAAATTAAATCGTTATTGTTAGAATAATAAACTTTAAATGAAATTCAAATTAGCTAACTACATTGCAATCAATTCATAACTCCATTTAAATTATTAACAATATAATTCACTTGTGAGAGTTTAAAGAAAATTACATGTGAAGGTTAGAAAAAAAACTCTTTTTACCGACAAACTTCAATGGATTCAATAATGTCATCCAAAAAGACTATTTAAAGTTGTCCGCATTTCCCTTTGATTAAGCTGGAGTGAATCACAATCGAAGAAAGGAGAAAGAATATACATAAATTTCTTGAACGAAGCTGTGAAAGCGGAAAATGCGGAAGATAATTAATTTTCTTATTCTGCTAATTAATTTACTGGAATTTTTCCCGCTTGAATTGCTTCGTTAACCTCTATGAAATGAACAAATTAAGACCGAAGTGACGAGACAACGCATATTGCCTTTCTCAGTCTAGACCCAGCTTAAAAATAAAGAATGTTTTGAAAGAATCCTGCAATATTCTTCCCAAATCATATTTATACTTTTGAAAGTATAAATAAGTATAGCATTTTATGTATTACTCTAACAATCGTGGTAATTATCAACATTTAAAGCATTGATATATAGGTTGTACTGAAAATGTGAAAGATAATTGAATCATGCGAAAGATTGACATAAAAGTTTGCCATTTTTAAGAGCGGCAGAGTGAGCCCACATAAACTTTTTATCTACCATAAAATGTGGATGAGAAAATGTCGAGTTTAGACAGTAAAAAGCACTGCTTAGATTAGTTGGTAACATTTTGCAATGGCAAAAAAAAACCCTTGTGGGAATTTCTGGTGGATGCTTGAGTCTATGGTTAATGGTGCACTGTTAATCTTGTTTGGTGATTAAACAGTTCTGATTTTAAAAAACATCTGTTACACCTCGTTAAACCCGCCTTAATTGTAACGCAGCTCATCTTTAAAATTTAATTTAATGAAACATGTTGTCGGAGACTTTAAAAGTCGAAAACAATATTTTGGATACATCCAATACTGAGGGAAAGGGGTAAGTTTACAAATTGTTTTAGAGCTTAAAAAATATCTAGGAAAATTTTTAATTATTTTCGAGTAAATTAACAAAAGTCTGATATCTCGTTGATACAACATGGACCACATATTTTCTTCTTCACTGGCGCAAAACAGCCTCATGTTGGATCAAGGCCGTCTGCCTAGAGGCAGATTTCGAGACAGGAGATGTTTTCTTTTTTACGGAGTAGAGTCAGCCCTACGTTGTCATATTGTACCAGAACCTACTGTGTAAAGTGGATTCCGAACTACTATAAACATCCATGGCACCGTAGGGACTCGAACCCTGATTCTATGGAATCGAGCGCTAGCCACTCTGCCATCAAACCCCCACCACATATTTTACATTATAATAATTCATTTCTCTCGTAATCATATAACGACAGTATTTTTTATTTTTCAGCTTCACTAATGAAAAATTCTATGGCCATAGACGTGCTTTTTAAGATTAGAAAAAGGAGGAAGGAAAACTACAAAGTTCACTCGTTGCAAGCAAGTAGCGTACTAAACAATCACAGGTGAATACTAAATGCCTGAACACGTGCGTTCTATTTACACGGATACTATACTAAAATAATTTCCTCACGTTGAATCGAGTTCCATCTATTGGGTTGGCAAGAAAGTTCTCTTGTTTTTCACCATTTAAAAGTGGGCAATGCTGAAAACTTATTATTGCTGGCTATTAAAAGCACTGTTGAAAACGAAATTACTTTTTTCCCATCACTGTATTTAATTGTCTCAAAATAACTATCAAACTTTCTATACTTAACAAATGCATTTTTTTAGCTTTTGGAATTTTTCATAATTTGTACATTCATCTACAGATTTCTATTGAATTAATAAATCGCAGAATTTAAATAAATTAACGAATTTTTTTTTATAGTCAATACGAAAAAAAAAAGTCAACTAGCATTCAATACAGACTCACTTATATATTTCTGAGCAAATTTAAAATAGATAATGAAATCTTGTACATTATTATTGGTATTCAAGAATTTGTGATTTAATATTTTTACGAAATAGTAATTATATTGCCGAAAAAAAAGAACATAACAGATTCATTCTACATAAAATTATTCTACAGATTCATTCTACATAAGTAAAAGAGGATTTTTTTATACGTATAATTTGAGGGTCATTGCATTGACCCCTCTCATTGACATAGGAAATGGAAAGTCCTTACTGTATTACAGTACCGGAAATCTTTCGTAAACCTCCAGGGTTTCTCTCTGATACCAATCGACGATAAAAGGAATATTTGTTAGTGGATTTCCCCGAAAAAGCTTCGTCAGTATTAAACGTTCGATAATCGTTCCCATTCGGGGAAGATAGTGTTCTAATGCTCCTGATTAGATTAGTTGTCTCCATCAAGCTGCAGACGATTACTTAAAAGTAAAAAACAAATGTTCGAACAACGTAAGGCTATTTGAATATCGTTTTTATTTAATTTATTTTTTTGACATAAATAATAAATAAAATAAAAACTATCCATCAAGCTGCAGACGATTACTTACTATAAAAGTAAAAAAACAAATGTTCAAACAATGGAAGGCCATAGGAATATCGTTTTTATATAAATAATAAATAAAATAAAAATTATCCATCAAGCTACAGGCGATTACTTAAAAGTGAAAAAAAATATTCAAACAATGCAAGGCTATTAGAATATCGTTTTCATTTTTATGTATTTTCGTATATAAATAATAAATAAAATAAAAACTATCCCTCAAGCTACAGACGATTACTTAAAAGTGAAAAACAAATATTCAAATAATGCAAGGCTATTAGAATATCGTTTTCATTTTTATGTATTTTCGTATATAAATAATAAATAAAATAAAAATTATCCATCAAGCTACAGGCGATTACTTAAAAGTGAAAAAAAATATTCAAACAATGCAAGGCTATTAGAATATCGTTTTCATTTTTATGTATTTTCGTATATAAATAATAAATAAAATAAAAACTATCCATCAAGCTACAGACGATTACTTAAAAGTGAAAAACAAATATTCAAATAATGCAAGGTTATTAGAATATCGTTTTCATTTTTATGTATTTTCTTATATAAATAATAAATAAAATAAAAACTATCCATCAAGCTACAGACGATTACTTAAAAGTGAAAAACAAATATTCAAATAATGCAAGGTTATTAGAATATCGTTTTCATTTTTATGTATTTTCGTATATAAATAATAAATAAAATAAAAACTATCCATCAAGCTACAGACGATTACTTAAAAGTGAAAAAAAATATTCAAATAATGCAAGGTTATTAGAATATCGTTTTCATTTTTATGTATTTTCGTATATAAATAATAAATAAAATAAAAACTATCCATCAAGCTACAGACGATTACTTAAAAGTGAAAAACAAATATTCAAATAATGCAAGGTTATTAGAATATCGTTTTCATTTTTATGTATTTTCGTATATAAATAATAAATAAAATAAAAACTATCCATCAAGCTACAGACGATTACTTAAAAGTGAAAAAAATATTCAAATAATGCAAGGTTATTAGAATATCGTTTTCATTTTTATGTATTTTCGTATATAAATAATAAATAAAATAAAAACTATCCATCAAGCTACAGACGATTACTTAAAAGTGAAAAACAAATATTCAAATAATGCAAGGTTATTAGAATATCGTTTTCATTTTTATGTATTTTCGTATATAAATAATAAATAAAATAAAAACTATCCATCAAGCTACAGACGATTACTTAAAAGTGAAAAACAAATATTCAAATAATGCAAGGCTATTAGAATATCGTTTTCATTTTTATGTATTTTCGTATATAAATAATAAATAAAATAAAAACTATCCATCAAGCTACAGACGATTACTTAAAAGTGAAAAACAAATATTCAAATAATGCAAGGTTATTAGAATATCGTTTTCATTTTTATGTATTTTCGTATATAAATAATAAATAAAATAAAAACTATCCATCAAGCTACAGACGATTACTAAAAGTGAAAAACAAATATTCAAATAATGCAAGGCTATTAGAATATCGTTTTCATTTTTATGTATTTTCGTATATAAATAATAAATAAAATAAAAAACTATCCATCAAGCTACAGACGATTACTTAAAAAGTGAAAAACAAATATTCAAATAATGCAAGGTTATTAGAATATCGTTTTCATTTTTATGTATTTTCTATATAAATAATAAATAAAATAAAAACTATCCATCAAGCTACAGACGATTACTTAAAAGTGAAAAACAAATATTCAAATAATGCAAGGCTATTAGAATATCGTTTTCATTTTTATGTATTTTCGTATATAAATAATAAATAAAATAAAAACTATCCATCAAGCTACAGACGATTACTTAAAAGTGAAAAACAAATATTCAAATAATGCAAGGTTATTAGAATATCGTTTTCATTTTTATGTATTTTCGTATATAAATAATAAATAAAATAAAAACTATCCATCAAGCTACAGACGATTACTTAAAAGTGAAAAACAAATATTCAAATAATGCAAGGCTATTAGAATATCGTTTTCATTTTTATGTATTTTCGTATATAAATAATAAATAAAATAAAAACTATCCATCAAGCTGCAGACGATTACTTAAAAGTAAACGAATGTTCGAACATTGCAAGGCTATTAGAATATCGTTTTTATTTTATTTTTTTATATAAATAATAAATAAAATAAAAAGTATCCATCAAGCTGTAGACGATTACTTGAAAGTAAAAAACAAATATTTAAACCATGTAAGGTTATTAGAATACCATTTTTATTTAATTTATTTTTTTTATATAAATAATAAAATAAAACTATGCTGCAAACGATTACTTAAAAGTGAAAAACAAATATTCAAACAATGTACGACTATTAGAATATCGTTTTTATTTTATTTTTTATATAAATAATAAATAAAATAAAAACTATCCATCAAGCTGCAGACGGTTACTTACTATAAAAGTAAAAAGCAAATGTTCAAACAATATAAGTCTATTAGTATATCGTTTTTATTTTTTTATATAAATAAATAAATAAAACAAAAAATTTCAATTCAGTCGGTATATAATGTTACAAGTGGGGAAAAAACAAACACAAATTGATGTTTTTTCTACCTATTCCAATACAAAAAATGGCTGATATTAACTGTTAATGTAACGTAAAGTTAACTATAAAAATTTAAGTGAACCAGTTTGTTTTCTCAGAATACATTCTATCTTGCCAAATACAAATCAAATATCACGAAAAGTTTTAATTATTATTATTATTTTTTTGAAGAAATGAAAATCATAATCTCATCACAAAATACAATTATGTTAGAATAAAATGAATGCTTTTAAACAATTTCATTTTATAACAACTCAGAGTTAGAGCATATATTGAAACTAAATTAAATTGAAAAAAATTGCATAGGATTCAATGAAAATTTTAATATTTTGTTTTAGTACATCCTATAAATATTGTAACACTCAAGGATTATAATAATTAATATTACCATATATTTTAATTTACTTAAACATAATTAAAATAAATCTAAAATTTTAAAGAAATTAAAAATTATTTATATGCATTTATTTACTTAAATTTATATATACCATATTTATTCCTATTTTTGGTAATTATGATACATTTGGTAAAAACACACTTCAATTATTTTTATATACTGCATTGAACAATTAAAAAATTCATAACAAAACTTATAAATTTTATAAAAAACCCAAATTCTTAAGTCAATTAAAATAATTTTTTTATAAAACTTATAATATCTTTTATATAAAGTATCAATTAAAAAGTTATTTAAGTAAAAAACTATTAAAAACTTAGAAATAATGAAAATTAAACATTTACATTTGACTTGACTTGATGAGTACTTTGAGTTTTATGCTTGCGTAAGTTGTTTTATCTCAATTTATCCAAATATTGTGATTAAAAAAAAGCCATTGTCACGATTAACGATAAATTACAAAAACTAAAAAATAAATTCATAAACAATGCATATTGTGACATTATATAAATTAGTTTCTTATATGATGCCAAAAATCTGTACTAAACCGGCATTTAAAATGGACTTCATGATCAGTATAAGCATCTTCAATATTTCATAAAATTTGTTACCGCTTGAATACGCTAGTAAACGTATATAAAGGAGTTGTATAACAACAAATCATTATTCATTTAATTTGTTTCATTATTCTGTGTATCTTATAAATTTATAGACTCTTTAACAAATTTAAATTATTCTCGGTTTCAGTTGGTTACTATTTTGCCACTAGGTCGTCATAATTTTCATGTTAATATTAATGTATGAGATCACATAAGCCCTTATACACTGTGTGAAAAAAGTAGAAGGACAGTCATTTTTTTTGTACAATATGCTTTTATTTTACTGCTTTTGACCTGATTTTTATAGAGAGTTGTTTTGTTAGAGTTTTAATTTACGTTAAGTGAAAGTTAAATGAGATTTTTTTATTTACCATCATTTTAACTTAGGAATGCAATACTTAATAATTTTGGGTGTGTGAAAAAAGTAGAAGGACACATCCAAAAAATCTATTTAGAAGCTGTTGGAAAGTTTATAGGTAAGTGTTTTTTTTTCTCTTTTAATTCCTTTTTAACAAGAATAAAATATTTAGCTAGAAATTCATAGTTTTTATTGGTTTTAGGATGCCCAGAGGAATACCCTTAAGTAAGTTTCAGAAGGGCCAAATAGTTGCCTATAAAAATGAAGGCAAAGGTGTGAGAGAGATTGCACGGCAGCTACGAATCAGTCCTAATACTGTTTCGAACATCATAAGAAACCCTGAAAGTGACAGAAGAAAAAGAAAACAGGAAGACCAAAAAAACTCACCCAACGTGATCAACGAAAAATCATTCGTGAACTCAAAAAGACTGGTGGAAGTGTCGGCAAGGCGCAATTTCAATCAAGAATTACACATGTAACCAAAAGAACTGTCTATAACTACATAAAACGCTCAAAAAAGTTCGTCTTCAAAAACGGATGCACCATCCGAAGTGGAATGAAGGACACATGAAGAACCGACTGCAGTGGGCTAAAGACCACATGTCCTGGAGCTCAGAATGGACCTCAGTTATATTTTCCGATGAGAAAAAATTCAATTTGGATGGTCCAGATGGTTATCAGTACTATTGGCACTGTCTTGGTATTGAAGAAGAAACTTATTCTACTCGACAGATGGGAGGAGGTGGTTTAATGGTATGGTTAGCAGTTGGCTATGGAGGCAGGACAAGTCTAGTCTTTCTAAATGGTAGACAGAACCATACAGACTACATCCAGACTCTAAACTCAAATCTTCTCCCGTATGGCACTGAGTTAGGAGGAGATGACTGGATTTTTGAGCAAGATGGAGCCTCATTTCACACTGCAAATGGTGTTAAAGATTGGTTTGCAGCAAACAATGTTCGATTTTTACATTGGCCTGCTAAAAGTCCTTATCTCGACATTGTAGAGAACATATGGGCAATGATTGTATGTCGTGTTTACAAGGGTGGAAAGCAGTTTAAATCTGTAGCTGAGCTGCAGAAATCATTAAACTTTGTATGGGACAATTTTTGCCAAACAAAAATTCAATCTTTATACAGTTCGATGCCAAATAGGATCTTCGAAGTAATTCGACCCAACAGGAAAAAAATTCCATGTTAATTTATATAGTACACCTCTTTTTTTAGAAGTGTCCTTCTACTTTTTTCACTGATCATGAGATCGTCAAAACCAATTTTTTTATTAAGTATACATTTTTTTTAATTGTATACTTTTTTGTTTTGTCTAGATGCAGGTATCTGCATGTAAAAACGTTGTGAATAAATTAATTGTTTAAAAAATGCGTCATTATTCATTTATCAAAAATAATCTAATGTCCTTCTACTTTTTTCCCGCAGTGTATAAAGTATTCGATCAATACTTCATAAAATATGCACAGCCAGAATCCTCGTTCGGAGTACATAAAAGTTGCTATAAAGATGCATAGTTTTCGAGAAAAGTTGCGAAATAGTTTTCTTGTATATGCGGAGAGATTACTCCTCTACTTAGTAACAAAGGGTTACTATTTGATACACGAGATAAGAAAGAATATATGTAAAAAATATGTTAATTAATACATTAAGGCTTGTGGTGTAGTAATTAGTAAGTTTTTAAGCTATGTGAAGCAAGTTTTCTCTTTTGTTTCACAAAGCCCATTGCTTTATGGTTTTGTTTTGTTTTTTTCCGTTTTTTACATACTTTAGGCTAATTAGACCGGGACCTACAGTTTAATGAGGATTCCGAAACATTCACAAACATCCATGCCACCATCAGGATTCGTACCTGAAGTTTGTGTTACTAAAGACCAGAGCAGCTTTATGGTGAATAGCTATCTGAACTTTTTAACTAAAGAAATTTGTTCCGAAATCAAAAGATTCCGTGTGAAGATGGGCATAATGAATCTTTAGACTGGAAAGTCCTTCTGTTACTCTCGCGGAGGATAGTGTAAAACCCCAGATTGCCCTTTTGGTGAATTTCATCCCCAAATTATGGTGAAAATATGTAAGTGCGAGTCCAGTTGTCTCCCATTGGTGAACCATGGGTAACACTGAATCTGCTACATATCTGCTGTCCAAATAGCTCTGAAACCAAATGCATTTGTGTGAAGATGGGAATGATGAATATTTAGACTCGAAAGTCCTTCTGTTGTTTCGCAGTGAAGAGTATAAAACCCCAGATGGCAATTTTGGTGGATTTTCTTACAAATTATGGTGAGAATACGTAAGGTCTATTAGTTTTCCATTGGTGAACCTTGGGTAACACTGAATCAATCTGCTACATATCTGCTGCCCTAGTAGCTCTGAATCAAAAGCTTCCACGTGAAGATGGGCATGATGAATCTTTAGACTGGATAACCCTCCTGTTACTCTCGCGGAGGAGAGTGTAGAACTCCAGATTGCCCTTTTGGTGGCTTTCATTCCCAAATTATGGTGAAAATATCAAAGTGCGGGTATAGTAGTTTCCCATTGGTGAATCATGGATAACACTGAATCTGCTACATATCTGCTGTCCTAGTAACTCTGAAACAAAATGGTTCCGTATGAAGATGGTCATGATGAATCTCTAGACTGGAAAGTCCTTCTTTTACTCCCCGAGGAAGAGAGTGTAAAAACCATGATGGTACTTTTGGTGGCTTTTCATCCAAATTTTGGTGGAAATATGTAAGTTCGGGTCTAGTAGTCTTCCATTGGTGAATCATGGGTAACACTAAATCTGCTACATATCTGTTGCCCTTGTAGCTCTGAAACAAGAAGCTTCCGTGTGGAGATGGTATAATTAATCTTATGACTGGAAGTCCTTCTGTTGCTTTCGCGGGGGAGAGTGTAACACCCTAGATGGCACTTTTGGTGGCCTTTATTCCAAATTATGGTAAAAATATGTAAGTGCGGGTCTAGTAATCTCCCATTGGTGAACCATAGATAACACTGAATCTGTTACATATCTGCTGTCCTAGAAGCTCTGAAACCAAAAGCTTCCGTGTGAAGATGGGAGTGATGAATTTTTAGACTGGAAGTCCTTCTATTGCTCTCGCGGAGGAGAGAGTAGAACGTCAGATGGCATTTCGTAGAGAACCCCAGATGGCACTTTTGGTGGCTTTTCTTTCAAATTATGGTGAAAATATGTAAGTGCAGGTCTAGTAGAACCATGGATGACGCTGAATCTGCACATATCTGCATTTCTAATAGCTCTGAAATCAAAAATTTCCACGTGAAGATGGCATGATGAATCTTTAGACTGGAAAGTCCTTCTGTTGCTCTAGCGGAGAGAGTGTAAAACCTCAGATTGCACCCAGATGGGTTTGCTTCCAAATTATGGTGAAAATCTATAAGTGCGGGCCTAGTAGTCTCCCTTTGGTAACACTGAATCTGCTACATTTCTGCTGTCCTAGTAATGAATCATTTTTTATCAAAGTGGCCAACATTTGAAAACAATATCCTTTGTTCCACAATAAATTTTCCCCTTATCCGTTCCCGTCGATAAACAGCTTGAAGGCCGTAAAGTCTTGCATTAAAAAGTATCCATTCAGACAAGAGTAATTGCCCTTTTGTGAAGATTACTTGACGCGAAACCTCTTCCCCTTCTATTTAGCGAAGCTTTTCATTATTTCTCCGGCTGAAATGAGAAGGGAGATTCATTTCATTGGCTGAAAAGAAGTGGCGCGTAAGCTGATGTTTCTGATGATAGGGAAGGGGTCAACTCCACTTAATCCTTTTGTTTCCCATTAAAATAGTTTCTGGGAAGATAGTGTCAGGGGTACATTTACTGTGAAGTCTTCAGAATGTAGTGATAGAAGTTCAATATGCTTAAAAACAGTGCAAGGAAACGAAATAAGTGTTTTTTTTGTTTTATTATAATAAAAAATAATGAAAATTCTAATTAGAGTTTTTGTTTTGAAGTACGTAGAATTTTGATTTGAATCATTTAATATTAGAACAGCTTTTGTAGAAAATTTAGAGTCAGAAAAGTAGATGATTCAGCTGTTACCAAGGGTAAATGTACATCTACTGCATTGATATATTGACTTCATGTTTCACTATGCCACAAACAATCGAAGGACGACGAGGGGAGGATATTGTCTTCTTACAACTTTTATGTTGTAACTGTCCCATTGTTAGGCGTCATATGGGAAGAAAACCTGGAAATCTGCAAATAAGCAAATCGAACAATCAATGCGAGATGCTTTATACGCATTGCCAGAATCGTCATCGGGTCTTTTCGTTTATGAAAAAAGGATAGATTTTTTTGTTGAACATAGGCAGGTCTCGTATTACACTGTTGTCGAACAGCCCATTGATAGGTGATGAGGGGAGGACATTGCCTTCCAGCATGACTTTTACGAGTATTTCCCCTCATTTGCTTATTGTATTGGAAAAAACAGAGAAGAAACCTTCCAGGTAGCCTGAATATCAATGCGAGACGTTTTACACGCATTGACTTAATTGCCATCGACGCTCCTGTTTCCGGAAATTAGTGATTGTAAGGGATGTCGTAAACGCATTCTAACCTGAATCTTCCTACGCGTGTTACCACCAAGTCACATGTCTAGCAATAGACTATTTAAAGAAGGAAATTTAATTTCATGAAATACAAACCTAATACGCCCAATTTATTTTCATTGCAAGAAATTATTTGAGTATAATACAAAAATGGTTACACGATTATTTAAAATAAATGATTTATTCAATATTTAATTAATAGTCTCATTCGAGACTCATCAATAGTGAGAGTTTGCTAATAAGCCAGATGATTAAATTTCGAGCTTGCTGGTCATTACATAAACGTTTTTTTTCTTTCTAATGCAGCTGGCAAACACTTAGACAGCTTGGTCTTGGATGCCTTAAGGCAAGCGTTGCACATACGTTACTCACTTTGCATTACCCAGGGGGCGCGGGTAACTTGTAGATAAACCACGGACGCAACGCTCTACGATCCTATTAGACCGGGACCTGCAATTTAAGTGGATTCCGAACCACTACAAACATCCATGGCACCACCGGGACTGGAACCCGAAACCTGTGGTACCGAGCGACAGAGCGCAAGCGACTCGGCTTTCAGGCCCATTACATAAACGTTACAGTCATTGTTTTGAAGTGTGGATTAGGTGGAGGTTACAATCCTATTATCCATGTATTCTTACATGGATAATAGGATTGTTTGTTTGGAATTTTATATATATATTTTTAAAAAAAAGGTATGCAAATAGCAGGTAACAGTTTCCTAGATTTTTCGGCAGATATTAGAAAAATATAAAATTATTCTGCAGAACGTAGCTAAATCGCCAAAGTGATCTTGGTGGCTGATGGCCTATTGGCCAGCGCTCTGGCCTTTGCTATCACAGGCTTCAAGTTCGAATCCTGGCATGGATGTTTGTGAGTGTTTTGGAATCCCCGTTAAACTGTAGGTCCCAGTCTAATTAACCCTAATTGTACACAAAATTACCGTAGATCAACAAACCAAATCGAAGTGATCTTCGCCATTCTTAAGTCGCATCTTCGCAGATTTTCAAAATTTGGAGAAAAATTTATTCTTCTTCACTGGCACACCATCTCCGTTGTGGGCCAAGGCCGTCTGCCTACTGGCAAATTTTGAGACAGGAGACATTTTATTTTTTACTGAGTAGGGATGAGAACCCTACACCCAACGCTCTATAGTCATACTAGACCGAGACCTACGGTTTAAAGGGGATTGAGAAATATATTTAGTTAAAATATTTATCTACTAAGAAAATCTAATTTGGTTTTTACATGCACTTTAAGAAAATTTAAAGTTTACGGTTTGCACGGCATCTATTTTTAAAAGTCATCTTTTTTGTGACAATTTATAGTTTGACAGTCGCAAACGTCAAAGATATAATAAAAACGATCCGAACAAATGAGATGAGATTGAACCTGCCAGTCACCTAGAAGGGAAAAACTGTCTTCTCCAAAGCAGCATTTGACACGAATGAAAACAAAAAACAAACTTTAAAAATAAAGAATTTTATAAACAAAAACAGAAAAAAATAAGTGTCACGGGCGTGTTTCCGAAGTAAGAATGCAAATTTGAAGCATAGACGATATTCATTTTATTCAAACGGCACCGCAAACTAAGATTTCCTTAAATCAGTCGTCTCTTTTAGTGCAGATGCTTCTCTTTTCCTCCCCCCTCTTTCTCACCTTTTATTTTTCTTCTTCTTTAAAAAGAGAAGAAATTTGAACCCTTCAGAGAAAATTTGATGCTTTTTTTTACTTTTATTTGTCCACGGATGCAGTGCTTTTTCGCACTACCAATGCATGAAGAAATTAGTTCAAGGTTTCGATTCAATTATTTTCATAGCCGGCAAGCGAAAAACGCTGCAGTTGAATAGAGATTGCGTCTTTTTTCTTTATGTTTTTCGATTCTGCGAGATTGTTCTACCTTGCTACAAAAAATTTTGAAGAGAGTTCGCAACCCTAAGAATTTGTTTACAATATATTGAAAAGACGAAACAAAGCATAGAACAGTTTTCAACGGAATTTGACTACGGAATTTACCCGTAATTATTGTGTGCAAAAGTTTAGAACAAGCATAATAAAGCGTTTGTGTTATTTTTAAAGAAAATATAGGCTGATGGCCGAGTAGCTAACCCTGTGGTGCTCGATACCACAGGTCTGGGGTTCGATTCCAGGAGGTGTCATTGATATTTGAAGTGGTTTGGAATATCTTTTAAGCTATAGGTACCGGTCTCATATGACCGTAGTGAGTCACAGAGCCCTGTAAGACTTCTCTCACCCATATCATTCCCAAACCGTAAAGGCGCAACTCAGTTCTAGGCACAGAGATGTGGCATGGTGCAGTAGTAACAATATTAGACCGCAACCTACGGTTTAAAGAGGATTGACAAATAAATCTAGTTAACATATTTATGTAGGGCCTGAATGGCCGAGTGTCTAACGCTCGGTACCGCAGGTTTCGGGTTCGAGTCCCGGCGGTGTCATTGATGTTCGTAGCGGTTCGGAATCCCCTTTAAACCGTAGGTGCCGATCTAACATGATCGTGGGGCGTTGCGGAGGTATTGTTACTCCGCGTCCATAGCTTATCTTCTAGCTACACGCTCCTCCTGGGGAGTGCTAAGTGAGTAACATCAGTGCAGGGCTTGGCTTAAGGCATCGAAGACAATTGTCTAAGTGTTCGCCTGCTTCATTAGAACAAAAAAATATTTATGTACCAAGAAAATCTAATCTGGTTTTTACATGCACTTTAAGAAAATTTAATGTTTCGGTTTGTACTGCCTCTATTTCTCAAATTTCATCTTTTTTATGACAATTTATAGTTTGAGAGTAGCAAACGTCAAAGATAAAATGCAAAACTATCCGAATAAATGAGATGCGATTCAACCTTCCAGTTTCCTAGAAAGGAAAAACTTTCACTCCAAAGCAGCATTTGATACGAATAAAAACAAAAATGAAACTATAAAATAAAGAATTTTATAAAACGAAACAAAAAAAAAGTATCACAGGCGAGTTTCAGTAGTTAGAATGCAAATTTGAAGCATAGACGCTATTCATTTTATTCAAACGGCGCCGCAAACTAAGATTTCCTTAAATCAGTCATCTCTTTTAGTGAAGATGCTACTTTTTTCCTGCACCGCCACCCCCCTTTTCGTATTTTTTTTATTTTTCTTCTTCTTTAAAGAGAAGAAAGTTGAACCCTTCAGAGAAAATTTGATGCTTTTTGCCTACGGAAGCAGCGCTTTTTCACACTGCCGATACATGCAGAAATTAGTTCAAGGTTTCAATTCAATTATTTTCATAGGCGGCAAGCGGAAACGCTGCAGTCGAATAGAGATTGCATCTCTTTTGCTTTATGGTTTTTCGATTCTGGGAGATTGTTTTACCTTGTTACAAAAAGTTTTGAAGTGATTTCGCAACTGTGGAATTAAATTTGTTTAGAATATATTGAAAAGAAAAAGAATATTTTTGAACTGAATTCGATATTTTGGTTTTTACATATTACTCTAAATTAAGGAAAGGAAAAATAAATTTACACATTATATTATGTTCAAAAGTTTAGAACAACCGCATAGAATGTTTGTGTTATTATTTAAAGAAAATGGGGGCTGATGGCCGAGTGGCAAAACGCTGTGGCGCTCGGTACCACCGGGTGGGCACAGGGTTTGTTTCGGGTTTGGTCCCGGCGATGTCATGGATGTTTGCAGTGGTTTGGAATCCACTTTAAACCGTAAATTAATCATGTGACTGTACAGCGTCATGGAGCCCAATCAGACTTCTCTCCTCCACATCATTCCCAAACTGTGAAGGTGCAAATCAGTTCTATCTGGTATGGTATTATTAGACCGGGACCTACGGTTTATCCTATTAGACCGGGACCTACGGTTTAAAGTGGATTGAGAAATATATCTAGTTATCATATTAATGAACGGGGCCTGAATGGCCCTTGGGATCACAGGTTCCGTGTCTAAATCCCGGCGTTGTCATGGATGTGTGTAGTGGTTCGAAATCCACTATAAATCGGAGGACCCGGTCTAACAGGATCGTAGAGCGTTGCGGAGGTATTGTTACTCCGCATTCGTAGTTTATCTTCAAGCTTCACGCACCCCCTGGGTAGTGTTAAGTGAGTAACATCGGTGCAGGGCTTGCCTTAAAGCATCGAAGACAATTGTCTAAGTGTTCGCCAGCTAGCAAAATATTTATCTACCAAGAAAATCTAATCTGGTTTTTACATGCACTTGAAGAAAATTCAATGTTTCGGTTTGTACTGCCTCTATTGTTGAAATTTCATCTTTATTGGAGACAATTTATAGTTTGACAGTTGCAAACGTCAAAGATATAATGCAAAACGATCCGAACAAATGAGTCGCGATTCAACCTTCCAGTCACCTAGAGGGGAAAAACTTTCTCTCTAAGGCAGCATTTGATACGAATGAAAACAAAAAACAAACTAAAAAAATAACGAATTTTAGAAAAAAAAAAAATAATAAATAAATAAATAAAATAATAATAAGTATCACGGGCGAGTTTCCGTAGTTAGAATGCAAAGCTACATAGAATGTGTGTGTTATTATTTAAAGAAAATGAGGGCTGATGCCCGAGTGGCTAACGCTGTGGCGCTCGGTACCACAGGTTTCGGATTCAAGTCCCAGCGGTGTCATGGATTTTTGTACTGGTTCGGAACCCACTTTAAGCCGTAAGTAATGGTCTTATATGACCGTAGAGCGTCACGGAGCCCAATCAGACTTCTCACCCACATCAATCCCAAACTGTAAAGGGACAACTCAGTTCTATGTACAATCATGTGGTATGGTGTAGTAGTCATATTAGACCGGGACCTACGGCTTAAAGTGGATTGATAAATATATCTAGTTAACATATTTATGGACGAGGCCGGAATGACCGAGTGGCTAGCGCTCTGGCGCTCGGTTTCACAGGTTTAGTGTTTGAGTTTCGGCGGTGTTATGGATGTTTATAGTGGATTGGAATCCACTTTAAACCGTAGCTCCTGGTCTAACATGATCGTAGAACGTTGTGGAGATATTGTTACTCCGCGTCCATAGCTTATCTTCAAGCTATACGCACCTCATGAAGAGTGCTAAGGGAGTAACATCGGTGCAGCGCTTGGTTTAAGGCATCGAAGACAATTGTCTAAGTGTTCTCCAGCTGCATTAGAACAAAAAAAAATATTTATGTACCAAGAAAATCTAATCTGGGTTTTACATGCACTGGAAGAAAATTTAATGTTTCGATTTGTACCGCCTCTATTTTTCAAATTTCATCTTTTTTGTGACAATTTATAGTTTGACAGCAGCTAACGTCAAAGATATAATGCAAAACGATCCGAACAAATGAGATGCGATTCAACCTTCCTAGAAGGAAAAAGAGAGGAGAACTAGAACCTAGAGAGGAAAAACTTTCTCCAAAGCAGCATTTGATACGAATAAAAACAAAAATCAAACTATAAAATAAAGAATTTTATAAAACGAAACAAAAAAAAAAAAAAAAGTATCACAGGCGAGTTTCCGTAGTTAGAATGCAAATTTGAAGCACAGACGATATTTATTTTATTCAAACGGCGCCGCAAACTAAGATTGTCTTAAATCAGTCGTCTCTTTTACTGAAGATGCTTCTTTTTTCCTCCACCCCCCTTTCGTATCTTTTCTTTTTTTTCTTTTTTAAAAGGAAGAAAGTTGAACCCTTCAGAGAAAATTTGATGCTTTTATTTATTTTATTTGTCTACGGATGCAGTGCTTTTTTTCTCTGCCGATGCATGCAGAAATTAGTTCAAGGTTTCAATTCAATTATTTTCATAGCCGGCGAGCGAAAAACGCCGCAGTTGAATAAAGATGGCATCTTTTTTGCTTTATGTTGTTCGATTCTGCAAGATTGTTTTACCTTGTTACAAAAAGTTTTGAAGTGATTTCGCAACTCTGGAAATAAATTTGTTTAGCATATATTGAAAAGAAGAAATATTTCTCAACTGAATTCGATTATTTTGATTTTTACATATTACTCTAAATTAAAGTAAAGAAAAATAAATTTACACTTCATTATTGTCTGCAAAATTTTAGAAGAAATGACATAGAACGTTTATGTTATTATTTAAAGAAAACTTAATGTTATATGGAATATATTAATATTTGGGCCAAATTTAGTAAATACATGATAATATAGCGTTCATTAAATTTTCACACTACAGCATTTTCCCCACGGGAAGAATTCTGGGATTTCTTTCCCAGGAGAAAAGAATATTCTTTGACAAGTACATAATAATAACCTTACACACAAATTTGATAGTAAACAAGCAATGTTGTGGTTAGTTATGTTACAGGGAATTAGTGTTTTGAACTAATGACAACAACCTGTCTCTCAAATCTGATAGCAGATATTCGGTGTCATGTATAATGAGACCTCATGAAATTAGCAATTGTCTGTACGACCTTCACTGGTCGAATCAACCACAGATTGAATATGAACTATGTCAAGAGTTATTGCATCGTGACTATGGGCTGAGAAAATGTCTACTCCAATGAGAAGTGAGGAAAGCTGATCCTATCCCCTTGACGGATTTTCTTAAAGAGAGGTTTGTGGAGAAGAGCAGACAAAGAGTGTTGTTTTTCTCTTTTTCTTTCCGGACAGGACAGGCCGGTGTTTTCCACCGTGTTTACAAAGTGAGCTATTTTGCGGTTTCCCTACGTCCTACGGCCAACACTCTACAGTCATAATAGACTGGGATCTACGGTTAAAAGTGGATTGAGAAAGAAATCTAGTTAACCAAGAAAATCTAATCTGGTTTTTACATGCACTTTAAGAAAATTTAATATTTACGGTTTGTACTGCATTTATTTTTCAAATTTCATCTTTTCTGTGACAATTGATGGTTTAACAATAGCAGACGTCAAAGATATAATGCAAAACAATCCGACAAATGAGATGCGATTCAACCTTCCAGTCAACTAGAGAGGAAAATCTTTCTCCCTAAAGCAGCATTTGATACAAATAAAAACAAACTTTAAAATAAAGAATTTTATAAAACAAAAAATAAAAATAAAAGTATCACTGGCGAGTTTCCGTAGTTAGAATGCAAATTTGAAGCATAGATGATATTCATTTTATTCAAACGGCGCCGCAAACTAAGATTTCCTTAAATCAGTCGCCTCTTTTAGTGAGGATGCTTCTTTTTCTCCCCCTTTCGTATCTTTTATTTTTTCTTCTTCTTTAAAGAGAAGAAAGTTGAACCCTTCAGAGAAAATTTGATGCCTTTTTTTGCATTTTATTTGTCTACGGAAGCATTGCTTTTTCGCACTGTCGATACATGCAGAAATTAGTTCAAGGTTTCAATTCAATTATTTTCATAGGCGGCAAGCGGAAACGCTGCAGTTGAATAGAGATTGCATCTTTTGTGCTTTATGTTTGTCGATTCTGGGAGATTGTTTTACCTTGTTACAAAAAGTTTTGAAGTGATTTCGCAACTCTGGAAATAAATTTGTTTAGAATATATTGGGAAGAAGAAATATATTTCACCTGAATTCGATTATTTTGGTTTTTACATATTACTCTAAACTAAAAAAAGGATAAATAAATGTACACATCAATATTGTCTGCAGAATTATAGAACAAACGACACATAATGTTTGTGTTATTATTTAAAGGAAATGGAGGCTGATGGCAGAGTGGCTAACGGTACTACAGGAAAAGAGATAATGGTACCACAGAATTGTGGCGCTCGGTACCACTGATTTCGGGTTCGAGCCCCGGCGGTGTTATGGATGTTTGTAGGGGTTTGGAATCTACTTTAAGCCGTAGATTCCGGTCTCATATGACCGTAGAGCGTGTTGGAGCCCAATCAGACTTCTCTCACCCACATCATTCCCAAACTGTAAATGGGTAAATCAGTTCTAGGCACAGTGATGTGGCATGGTGTAGTAGTTGTAGTAGTAGTAGTCATATTAGACAGAAACCTACGGTTTAAATTGGATTGTGAAATATATCTAGTTAACGTATTTATGGACGGAGCCTGAATGACAGAGTGGCCAGCGCTCTGGCGCTTGGTTAAAGAGGTTTCGTGTTTGACTCCCGGCGGTGTCATGGATGTTTGTAGTGGTTCGGAATCCACTTTAAGCTGTATGTTCCGGTCTAACATGATCGTAGAGCGTTGCGGAGGTATCGTTACTCCGCGTCCGTAGCTTATCTTCAAGCTCACACGCACCTCCTGGGTAGTGAGTAACATCGGTGCAGCTCTTGGCTTAAAGCATCGAAGACAATGTCTAAGTGTTCGCCAGCTGCATTAGAACAAAAAAAATATTTATGTACCAAGAAACTCTAGTCTGGGTTTTACATACACTGTAACAAAATTTAATGTTTACGGTTTGTACAGCATCTATTTTTCAAATTTCATCTTTTTTTGTGACAATTTATGGTTTGACAGTAGCAAATGTCAAAGATATAATGCAAAACGATCCGAACAAATGATATGCGATTCAACCTTCCAGTCACCTAGAGGGGAAAACTTTCTCTCTAAAGCATCATTTGATACGCATAAAAACAAAAAACAAACTTTAAAAATAAAGAATTTTATAAAGCAAAACTAAAAAAAAAAAAAAAAAGCATCACAGGCGAGTTTCAGTAGTTAGAATGCAAATTTGAAGCACAGACGATATTCATGTTATTCAAACGGCGCCGCAAACTAAGATTTCCTTAAATCAGTCGTCTCTTTTAGTGAAATTGCTTCTCTTTTCCTCCACCCCCACCCCCTTTCGTTTCTTTTATTTTTGAACCCTTCAGTGAAAACTTAATGCTTTCATTTATTTTTATTTATCCACGGATGCAATTCTTTTTCGCACTGCCGATGCATGCAGAAATTAGTTGAAGGTTTCAATTCAATTATTTTCATAGCTGGCGGACGAAAAATGCTGCAGTTGAATATAGATTGCATTTTTTTTGCTTTATGTTTTACGACTCTAGGAGATTGTTTTACCTTGTTACAAAAGTTTTGAAGTGATTTCGCAACTGTTTCTGTTTTTATTATAATAATTCTTCTAATTAATCTCTTATTTTTGATCTTATTATTTTCTCGGTCCATTACTATTTTTTTTCAATGTAATATTGGCGAAAACAGCAAGAGAAGAAACGCCAAATAAACAAGCGAAACACTAAAGTGCAGAACTCCCTTTCTTGTAGCATTCTGACCAATTGCTTCATAAATTTATTGAACATTGGTATAACTTATACAGATTTATAGAAAATATTCGCGGGAGTATACCAATGTTCAATAACTTTATGAAGCAATTGGTCAGAATACTACAAGAACGGGAATTCTGAACTTTAAGATTTCACTTGTTTATTTGGCGTTTTTTTTCTTGCTGATTTCGCCAATATTACATCGAAAAAAATAATAATAGACTCAGAAAAGATTAATTTAAAGAATTTTTTTTTTAATTATTTTCTCGGTCTATTATTATTTTTTTCGATGTAACATTATTTTCTTTTTATTTTTTTCAACTTTTTTTTTTTTTTGAAATCCGATTTGATTTCTAGGTTTAAGAAAATATTGAAAACTGAAGTAAAAAAAATTACTTGCTTTTAGTTCTTGACATAAATCTTTTGCTACAGCTAGATATCTGATTTTTCCTACTTCAGCATCTAGAAGATATTCAATGAAGAAACGCTAGCGTAAATTGGAAGGAAAAAAAAAACTCCCAACGATATGAAATTATCTTTTATTCATTTTGAAGGAGAACATGCAGTGATTCTCAAGTACGGCCGGGAATATTTTAAGAGGATCTATAAAGACAAATGCATGGACAGCAAATATCAAGTTTGACAGTAGCTGTCAGATTTTCATGCTTGTTTTCATAAAATGAAAGCTTGTTTGGTCTTCTTCAGAGTTGGTTTCGTTTTTGGTTTCTTTATGCGCTATTTCGATTGGTTGGTTACATTGAAAAGCACTGTTATTAAATATTTTTTTCTCTATGTCGTCTTCAGTAATTCTTAGTTTGTATTTCTCGTTTCATAAATATAACAAATTAACTAAAAATTGAAACTCTAATTTATTCAATTTATTGCAGTGAGTTTTAGTGTAGCATAATTTTTTTTAAATTTTTTTTTATGATTAATCTTTTTGTTTTTCTTTTTTTTTAATTTGAAAGAAAAGGCAGAAGGAACAAAGTGAATCTTACAAATGGTATCTAACTTTTCTCCCTGCTCATAAAACAAACTGAAATAGGAATTTTCATGGATGGACAAGACATTTTCTGTCTTGAAAACATGAATTACTTCGATGAGTATAACGCAATCAGTACAATGTACAGTACAGGAAAGCAGAATAGTACGCATAGTAAAGATGTGTAATACTTTCCTTTTTATTTTAATAACCAAAATATTTGTGTGTTTGTTTTTATTTTCTAAAATACAAAAATTATAACTCCGAAATTCAATTATTTTCTCTAAATTTACTGTATATATTATATAAAATCTATTTATTCCCCTCAAATTATATATTTATATATAAGGTTCTTCGGTTATTCACTACGAAACATTGAATTTGGAACCTACATCTTCTAAGGCTACATTCCCGGGTTTGCATCTATACCTTCCTATAAAGGAGACATATAGATCTGACCTACCTATATCTGACCTACTTATATCTGACATAAATAGGAGAACTTTCGATGATAGTTATTGGGGTTTAAACCCTAAAAAAAGGGAAGCTTTGGTTCGAAATTCGGCAAACAATGCAGAATCATAAACTATACGTAAAATCTATATCTTCCTATAAAAGGTGGGATATATATATTTGACATTTCAGGTATCTATATCTGACATAGATAGGAAAACTTTAGATGGTAGATATTAAGGAGGGAACTTATAGATCTGACGCAGCTATACCTGACATAGGATAGTTTTCGATTGTAGTTGTTGGGGCTTAAGCCGGAAAAAAGGGAACTACACTTTTGGTTCGAAATTGAGCAAACAAAGCAGAACCATAAACTTCTGTGTCTATTCCGGGTATGGGCACATTAATCCTAAAAATTCCTTCTCTTATGGAGGAAGAAAGAAGGAAAGTTTGAATTAGCTTAAAGGGATATATTAGTTAAACAAGTAATATAAATTTTTTTTTTTAAAGTCAATTCCAACCTTTTTTTTCACTATATTGCAGAAAGTCCTTTATAAATAATTTTCATTCATTTTTTTTAAGTTTATCTGGCGCCATATATTGGTAAATATATGCAACTTAAGTCTAAAAAAAATTTAAATTAATTAATTAAATTTAATTACTGAATTTATATTTCAAAAAACAGTATTAACATTAAGTGTCCTCCACTACAAGTTAAAAAAAAGTGTATTTGAACTTGAGTGGATGAATAAAAAGTATTTTATGAACGATTGAAAATGTGAACAAAATATATATAGAGGGAGAGTGTGAACTAATAGAAGGAATTGAAAAAAAAAAAAAAGAGAGTATTGCTCAAAGATACGGAGAAAAATAAAAGTTATCAATAAAATAGATTTTGTTATGTGATAACAATAAAAAATCAATTGACAAAGAATGATTTTATATTACTTCTTCGAAACTTCATATTTACTGGCAGTTAAACGCAAAATTGGAATCTTATCGTCATTCGAAACATTATGTATAGACGAATCATTAAAAAGGCTGTTAAGCTTCCTCTTAAATGAATTCTAAATAATTTCGTATAAGATATTTTCAAAAATGTTAAATGTTTTGTATCAAATATCAATCATAATTTTTTAAAATTTAATTGGAAAAGATATCTCTTTTAAATAAATTATCAGCCTATTTATCAGTAGTCTGTTTCAAGAAGAAAACAAATAATTGCTAAAACCAGTAAGTAAGAATTCAGTTACATATTTTTTTCATTATTTTCTAAATTAAAAAAAATATACCTTTCTCGAAAGAATGATTTACGAATTTTGTAGTCTTTCCTTATTATCATTAAACATTTAAATATTTCAAAACTCCAATCACAGATAAGAAACTGTTTTACCTTTACGACAATTCAATTTTAGATTTCAATTTGGTTCTGAATAATTTTTACTCACGTATTTTGCAATTGAATAATATTTTTAATTAATAAAAATATTAAAAAATTTTCACATTACTTTCTAGATTAAAAATATACTTTTCGCGAAGGAATGGCTTACAAATTTTGTAGTCTTTATTTATTATCATTAAACATTTATTTAAACATTTTAAAATTCCAGTCATAGTACATGGAATTACTTTCTTTATAAAGACAATCCCTTAAAAAGATCTTGCCTTATAAAGAATTTGCCTTTATAAAGACAATCCATTCTTTATTATCATTAAACATTTATTTCAACATTTTAAAACTCCATTCATAGCATATGGAACTGCTTTACCTTTATAAAGACAAATCAATTTTTGATGAAATTTTTTTTTTTAATAATTGTTACTTACGTAATTTGCAAAATATTTTTAATAAATAAAAATATCAAAATTAAAAAAAAAAAAAAAAAAAAATGAAAAAATATTCTCAATTTTGAAAAAAAACTTGTTTAAGTTAGATGAAAAGTTTAACGTAACATAAAACTATACGGTAACTATAACTATATCCTTAGAATCAGACAAATACAAAAAATGCTTCCAGACTTGCTTCAATCAATAACCGTAGGTAATTACTCCTGTGATAGCGACCGATAGCCCAGAAAATGTCTCTCGACTACAGCTTAAGTGTTTGCGAAGGCCAAAGCTTTTATGTCCTCGGATTTCATTCGAGTCAATCCGCTTCTATGGGGGAGCAGAGTTTCCGTGTTTGACTATGGGATTCACCTACTCAATCTCCGTTCTCAAGGGGTGGACAAATTCAAGGAAACGGGATGTCTGCCTAAATCTGAAAAGTTCAAGCTGCTTTTTTAAAAGCATAGTGATTTTTTTTACTTAAACATAGGATGAGTTTTTATTAGTTTGTCATTAATTTGTTGGTGATTTTTTTGCCATACTTTATATAATGTTTTCTTTTGGATAAAAACTATTTTATTAATTTACCTTATAATCGAAATCTCACTAAGGTCTTTCCCAAATTAAGAATGCTTCTTCTTCATTGGTGCAACAGCCCATGGTGGACCAAGGCCGTTTGCCTACTGGCAGATTTCAGTTAAGTTTGGTTTATCACTCTACTGTCATTTTTTGCATACTTTAGGCTAATTAAACTGATACCTATAGTTTAAAGTAGGTTCCAAACCACCAACATACATCCATGCCACGACCGGGATTCGAACTCGAATCCTGCGGTACCAAAGGCCAGAGCGTTAGCTAATTGGCCATCAGGCCGCAAGACAATTCGTTGGCATCAATCCTCAATCCATAGCAGATTTCGAGACAGGAGATGTTATCTTTTCACGGGATAGGGTTGTCAGCCCATGCCCACAGTCACGTTATATCGGGACCTACGGTTTAAAGTGGATCCGAACCACTAACAAATACATATGCCACGGCCAGGATTCGAACCGAAGCCTATTATACCAAACGCAAGATCGCTCAGCCAATTGGCCACCAGGCGTCTCTTTCTCAAAGGAATGGCTTACGAATTTTCTAGTCTTCCTTATTATGATTATAAATTTATTTAAACATTTTAAAATTCCACTCATAGCATATGGAACTATAGTACTTCACCTTTACAAAGACAATTGAATTCTAGATGAAAATTAGTTTCTCAATAATTTTTACTTACCTAATTTGCAATTGGTGGATATTTTTAATTAATAAAAAAATTAAAATATATTTAATAAAATGAAAAAAAAAAAAATCACAATTTTTTAAAAAAACTTGTTTAAGTTCGATGAAAAGTTTAACGTAACATAAAACTATACGGTAACTATAACTATACTCTTAGAAGTAAGAAAATACAAAAAAATGCTTCCAGACTTCCTTCAATCAATAGCGTAGGTAATTACTCCTTTGATAGCGGCCGATAGCCCAGAAAATGTCTCCGTCGACTACATTTTTCTCCCTAAGTGTTTCATAGGAAACTGAGCACGCGCTGAAGAAAATGCTTTTATGTCCTCGGATTTCATTCGAGTCAATCCGGTTCTATGGGGGAGCAGTGCTTCCGTGTTTGACTATGGGATTCACCTACTCAATCCCCAATCTCGAGTGGTGGACAAATTTGGGGAACGGGATGTCTGCCTAAATCTGAAAAGTTCAAGCTACTTTTTAAAAGCATATTGATTACTTTTACTTAAAGAAATGATGAGTCTATTAGTTTGTCATTAATTTGTTGGTAATTTTTTTCCCATATTTTATATAATGCATTAATTTTGATTAAGATTGTCTCTTTAATGCTTTTTGTAATCCAAATATCACAAAGGTCTTTCCCAAATTAAAGTTTCTTCGTCTTCATTGGCGCAACAGTTCCATGGTGAGCCAAAGCTGTCTGCCTACTGGAGATTTCAGTTTGGTTTGTCGCTCTACGGTCATTTATTTGCACACTTTAGGTTAATTAGACCGGGATCGACAGTTTAAGGTGTATTCCTAACCACTAACAAATATCCATTCCACCGCTAGGATTCGAACCTGAAGCCGGTGGTACCAAAGGCCAGAGCGTTAGCCAACTGACCGCAAGTCAATCCGTTGACATTCCTCAATCCATGACAGATTTTGAGACAGGAGATGTTTTCTTTTTACGGGGTAAGGCAGTCATCTTACGCCCAACAGTCATACAGTGGATGCACAAGTTCAGTGAGGCTCACATATTGTCATTACCACCAATAATCTAAAACCAAAAGCATATCCACTAATTTAGCATTCGTACTAATTCAGCATTCGTACTAATTCAGCATTCGCTAGTCACACATGCTTCAGGCCCTACATAATAACATCTCTTCTTCATCTGCGCGCGGCCTAATGGCCAATTGGCCAGCGCTCTGATCTTTCGTACCACAGACTTCAGGTTTGAATACTGGAAGTCATGGATGTTTGTGAGTGGTTCGGAATCCACGTTAAACAGTAGGTCCCAATCAAATCAGCCTAAAGTGTGCAAAAAAATGACGGTAGAGCGACAAACCAAACCAAATCTTCATTGGCGCAACAACCCTATGGTGGGGCAAGGCTGTCTGCCTACTGGCAGATTTAGAGACAGGAGATGCTTTCTTTTTATCGCGCAGGGTTGTCAATCTTACTCCTTACAGTCATATTAAACCTTGACCTATGGTTCAAAGTGGATTCCGAGCCACTACAAATATCCATGGCACTTCTGGGACTCAAACCTGTAGCATCGAGCGCCAGAGCGCTATCCAACTTATCACTTACGTTTTTCATCACGTTTTTTCTAAAGTTTATATGTTTTTAACATGGACAAGATTTTAAATTTCATTGATGACTATCTACCTAAGTACATTTGCTAAATGTTCAAGGACATTGCAGAAGTAGCAGTTACAAAGTTTCCCATAGAAATAACATTCAAGTTATAATAATTAAAAAAATAAATTAAGAATTCCAAGAATGACCATAATATCTATTTTATTCTGCACTCGAAACTATAAAAAAGAAAAATCTTATCTAACTTCAAAAGAAAATAATACAAATGCATAGTTAATCATTATAATTTTATCCCATACAATTTTTTTGTAAGACGAAAAAATATATTAATATTTGATAGATGATGTATTAGTGCAAGAAAAACATCTGCAATAGAAAATAAAAAAGTATAATTATTATTTTTCTATGCAATTTCTTAGCGATGGAAAGAAAATAAAATTTAAAATAAGGCTTCACTTCAAATAAGCTTGGCAGAAAATACTTTAAAATTGACACTCCCTAAAACAAACTTTTTTTTCCACCCTGTTTAATCCAGACAGCAAAGTCTGCGCGTTTCATAACAACAATTAAAAAACTGCATCGAAAAGCAAAACTGTCTAAAACCTTTTTCCTCATCAATGCAATTTTTTCCCTTTCTTAAGGGAAAAATTTTTATTATGTATTTTTTTCCCCTTTCTTAAGGGGGGAAAAAAAAACCTCCACTAAACCTATAAAACTAATTTAAAATTATTTTTGTTACTCATCTCATGAACATTTCATTAAAAATTAAAACAAAACATATTCGCTAGAAAACAAGAACACAACAGAGTCCATTAAAAAAACTCATTTGTGTCTGCTGGCAAGAACTGAAATGATGGATCGTCTTATTGTGTGATGTTCTCTTTTGTGAGAAAATTGATAAAACAAGGGAAGTGGGGTGGAGCGTGCCAGAGTGGCACCAGTGGTCCGATCGATGAGGGGAGGCCTGGACCAAACGATTTCTCATGTCCTGTAGGTGTGTACCGCTCAGACCTCTTCACCTTGGCAGAAAATTTTATGGACCCCAGACATATCTTATCAGACATCGATCTGGTGGTCTTGTGGTAGTTCTCTAATAGGCACCATGCTAATAGGATAGAAGGAAGATCTTATCTTCAGACCAATGAAATGTGCATTGATGGAGTGGTTCGGCAGTAGTTAGTGATTGTAAATCAAGTAAGGTACAGAATCTAACATTGGAGTATTTGAAATCGAAAAGTTAATATTGGATTTTTCTTTGACTGTAAGATTTTGCTGATAAATGATGTAGGGTTAATATCTTATGCTTAATGCAGATGTTTGGTTGGCTTGTATACGAGATGTTTTAAAAGTTGCGGAATAAATACCTAATAGAGATAAAATGTCAATGTTAAATGTATTTTCTTTTGAAGAAAAGATCAAGGTTTTGAAAATATAATTTTTAATATTCGAATGCATGTTATATTTATTAGTTTAATATATTTTAATTAACAAGTTGTTTTTAAAGATATTTAATGCATGATGATTATGTTGTAGCTCTTTGTTAGATATCAGGTTTTATGATAGATAGAAGATTTTATTTTCAGACCAATAGAATGGTTGTGTACAAATTAAATGTTGGTTAAAGATGCAGTACAGGAAATGTTTAAAATCAAAAGTTAAAACTGGACTCTGATTTTGACTGAAATATTTTGCTGAAAAATGACTTAAAGAACTATCTTGGTTAAAATGTATTTAAGGATTAATCAATGATTAATATTTATTGAACAGATGCATCTATCTTTTAAGAAAAAAAGTTTTTGAATTTATTTTTGTAATTGATAGTGGTATTTATAAGCATATTTTGTTTATTATTATAATAATTTATTTTACTTATTAATTAATTTTTAAATATAATTATTATCTGCTACTTCGTTCTAATGGATGTATTACGATCCTATATCTAGGGAGTTATGTTTTCCAAAAACACACGTTTGTGAAAAAATAAATGTTTTTTTCCCACAAACACACTTATTTGTCCACAAACCACTACAAAAAGACAATGAAAGTGAGGTTTTGAAAATATTTTTATGAACAATTTGCTGTGTTTGTAAGTATGGTATGTTTATTATTCTAATTTGTTTATTATTTTATTTTCAAAATCAAATACATGTATTGTGCAAGTTTTATTATTATAACATACTTTTTAGAAAGTTATAATTTTATCCGCTATTAAATTTAGTAACTGAATATGACCAGTTAAATTCAAAATGAATAAATATCGATAAAAATGAATATATATCTATTAATTTAAATAATTAACAAATTATCAGATATCTGACCACCAAGTTTTAAAATTTAACGATATCAGATGAGGTATATTCACAGCCATAGCCTTGTTAGTCTGCAACAGTGATTATTTGAGAATGTAATTTCCATTAAGATCTCATGAATTATAAATGAATAGTACGGACTCCTAACATGCAGAAGACTACGTAGTGTAAGTACGTAGTTCGATTATACGAGTAACAGCTCATCCTACAGGAATGTTCTCCTGCAACATCAGCAGGATTCTGCATAAAAAGGACATGCATCCATAGTTTATCTTTGTTATTTTTGACCATCTTATTTTTGTTGATGTACATTGATTAATAAATTGCATACTTTTACATGGTGCCCTTTCATTTCTAGTGTTTAACCAACACGTCAGAAATGCATTTCCAACCCAACATTGTTATGCTATTCCGATTCATTTAAGGGGTGTCCTACACTTCTTAGAAGTTTGAATCTAGTGCTCAGAAGAAATAACAGTATAAAATTCTATAAAAATGTGTAATGCTGTAACAATTTTGTTTCATTTTTATTGCTTAAAACTTATAGCTTTTATATAAAAATTTTAATTAATGAACTATTAGAATATTAAAAATTTCCCCTCCAAAAGAATAAGCAAATAAATAAAAATATTAAAAATAAGATAGTAGTAGGGAATACTGATTCCTCAATTCGTGATATTCATGCTGATGTTACCCAAGGCTCTATTCTATGTCTTTTCCTCTATAATATCTTTATCAACGACATTCCGTAAAAGAACAATATCCAAATTTGTCTGTATGCCGGAGACACTACAATCTTAACGCAAGGTTGGAAAACTTGCATCATTCAGAAAAATTTGCAAAAATACACCATTGATTTAGAAAATGGCTCATTTACTGGTAGATAAAATTAAATACTGAAGCAGTTCTTTGCACTCGCAAAAAATCTTATAACTCTCCTAATATTAAAATGTATAATAATTATATCACCTGGTCTAAAAAAGCTAAGTACTTAGGAATTATTCTTGATAGTAAACTTAGCTACAGATCGCATATCTACAACCTTAGAAATAAATTCAATACTCAATTTAGAAGTCTCTATCCTTTAATCAATAAAAAACTCTTTCTTACCTCTTAATCTTAAAATGCTAACATATTTCTCTTATCTTTATCCAATATTAGCTTATGCAAGTTCACTTTGGGGTTCTACTCCACCTACTAATTTTGAAACAATGCAAAGGTTTGTCAATAAAACACTTATAATGTTAACAAATAAACCCTGGTGCTTTTGTAATGACGATATTAGATGCTCTCTCTCGATTCCACGTTTAAGACAATTTGTTCATAAAATTTCTACTAAACTCTATAATAATATGCAGACATCAATAACCCAATTTTAAATACCCTACAAAATTACGATTATCATAGTTCTTGCAAAAATAATGAAACCCCTCGCACTGTTCTAAATATTTTTAATTAATTCCAGATTTCTATTTTATTTCTTCGATTTTATGTTTTTATCAAATATCTACACTCTATTTAATTCTTTTCCCAAATATTTAAGTTATTATATATATATATATATATAATATTATAATTATATTTAAAAAAAGGACATTTGCTTAAGTTTTAATTTTTTTTTTTTAACTCAAAGGACACAAGACCACCGCTATTATACAGCATTTAGCAATGATGATTTGGTAATTTTTTGCGTACTTTAGGCTAATTAGATTGGGATCTGCAGTTTAACGTGGATTCCGAACCACCGAAATACATCCATGCCACCACCAGTATTAGAACCTGAAAACTGTGGTACCAAAGGGCAGAATTCTAATCAATTGGCCATCAAACCGCTAGCAATGAAGGAGATGGAGCTTGCTTGTGGTCAAGTATCTCCGTATTAATCTACAATATCAACACCTACGTGCTCAACCGTCAGTTTAATCTATCACAATAATTTTTGTTATATATTTTGATAAAATTGAGCAATATCAATTCAGTAATGAATAATTGCTTTTTTTTCTTTCTACTAGCGTTAAAAATTATTAACCTTTTACGTAAAATACATCTTTTGTAATATAATTTTACTATTTTTTTTTCTGCAAGTTCAAAAAGTTTTTTTCTGACTTTTCTTGAAAATATTGTTTTGAGCCAGAAAACTTAATACGGAGAAAGCATAAAGATAAAATACGCTTTTTAATCGAGATCTTTCATTTGTGCAGTTTTTTTTAATATAAAAAGAAAAATGGGAAAAATCTAAAATTTTCAATCATTTTTCACCATCTCGCTTCTACGGTAATGGAAGAGGGAAATAGAGGGGAAATGATTTGTGATCGCCTAGGTGATTTTTTTCGAGTAAAACATATAAAAATAATCTAAATAATGTTTTAAGTATAAGAAAAAGGCGATAAAATGTGATCTAGGCAGTTTTTAACAAAAATGAGTAAGACCAGGAAAAACATTTTTTTATCATCAACACCTTTAAGACGTCTCGACAGATATCAGATCGACAGATATATATTAATAGAAGGACAAAATTTTTTGTTTTTGTAGTTCAGAACATTACATGCTTTATAAGGGTTTTGTTTTGTTTATCGCTCTACGGAGAGTTTTTGCACACTTTAAACTAATTAGGTTTGATAAGGGAGATAAAAACACTACTTGCCATTAAAATTGCTATACCAGGAAGTAATGCAGATAACAAAATGATATTTATTGAACAAATATATTATATTGAAAATAACAAGTGATTAAATTTTTCCATTCAAAGTGCCGTCAATGCGAACCAGAGGTGACCGAGACGTGTATCCAATAGCACCCCATATCATCAAGCCAGATGATGCGCTAGTATGACCATGACGAATGCACGCTGTCAATGTGCGTTCACCACGATGCAGCCAAACACGGATGCGACGTGGTCACGGTCTTGATGCTGTAAAAAGAACCTGGATTCATCTGAAAAAATGACGTCTCGCCAATTGTGCACTTTCAATCACCCCACTACCTACTACTGTGTTAGTATGTGAAATGAAAAGTATTTTTGAGGACAGTTGGAACTTTCGTGTCCATGCAACGCCTGTACACACACACACACTCACACACACACACACACTCACACACACACACACATATATATATCACTCAAGAGCCAAAACATTATGACCACCTGTCAATAACGAGTTGGCCCACCTTTGGCGCGCAACACAGCTTCAACCCGCCTTGGTATGGATGCCACAAGACCTTGGTAGATGGCCGGAGACAGATTGTACCAGAACGGTCACGCAAATCCGAGATATTGTGAATTGGTGGTCTTTGAACTCTGAGCTGCCGTCCCAGGACATCCCAAATGTGTTCTATCGGATTGATATCCGGTGAGTTAGTGGACAGGACATTAACTGGAATTCAGCATCATGTTCCTGGAACCACTCCAACACAATTTTAGCCTTGTGACAAGGGGCGTTGTCCTGTTGGAACATTCCATTTCCGTCGGAAAAACAGAGGCCATGTAAGGGTAGGGATCCGCAATGTTGTTCAGATACCCTGTAGCATTCCCGGTCTACTCTACCACAACCACGGCGCCCAAGAGAACGTCCCCCAAAGCATAATACCGCCACCACCGGCCTGTGTATAACCTACTGTACATTGAGGCAGCAACTGCTCGCCTGGAAGACGGCGTATCCTGACACGGCCATCGGCGTGATGAATGACAAACCGTGATTCATCTGACCAGACAACTCTCTCCCAATGATCCATGGACCAGTCACGATGTTCCGGGCCCAGCGCAGGCGCAATTGGTGATGACGCTTGGTCAGCAAAGGCACACGAGTGGGACGTTTGCTGCGTAGCCCCATATCCAACAGTGTCCGCTGAACAGTGTGCTCCAATACTATTCTACTTGCCCCTGCATTGTATTGGGCTGCCAGCGGAGCCACTGTCTGGCTCCGGTTTTGCTTCACCATGCGAGACAGTCTCCGACGACCTTTTTCTTTGATAGCATGTGGACGTCCAACACCATGTCGTCTACTGCTGGTTTCACCGTCATTCATCCACTTTGCATAAGTACTAAAAACTGTAGATCGCGAACAACCTACGAGTCGTGCAGTTTCGGAAATACTTGTTCCGAGCCTTCGATCCATTACAATCTGCCCTTTTTCACAGTCGCTTAGATCCGCAGCCTTTCCCATCACACACAGAAGTAAGTGAAAGAATGATTCTTCAGACTCTCCAGCAGCAGTTAAATACCACTTCCACCTGATCACGTGCCTTCCACGTCATCCAGGCGAGTTCATTGCAAAATGTAGGGGTGGTCATAATGTTTTGGCTCTTGAGTGTATATATGAAGGACGTAATATACCAATAGGAAATTCAAAATGAGTAATTAAGTAATTGATTAGAAAGTTAAATTAATTCGTTAAGGTCAAATTAAAAGGAATGTTCCAGGCCTAATCAGCATTTATTGACGTGCTATTTTTCCTGCAAATGTACTAATGATACAATGTTTATCCTTAAGTTAAATATTATTTTTTATAATCTAAGATACTGAATTAGTAAATGTTTTTGTATAAGAAAGTATTCATATAAATCAATCATTTAAATTTTATGAGCAATTTATATAAATGAACAATTTATTACCCAGTTTTAGGAATCATATAAGTAAATTCATATAAAGTCTTATATTGGTTCAATGCTAAATCTGTTATTCCAGATAATATATATATATATATATAGGCATTTATTTTGCTTGCTAAATTCTTTATTTAGCTTTTGCTACTCAAGAATTCAACTTTTACACTAAATATAAAATTCATATGCATATCTAGTGTAATAGGTTTCTTTACCTTGATTTTGAAAAACAATTTTTTTTTTCTTGTTCGTAATTTTATTTTGCTACCAGATCATTATATCAACATACCCTGATAATAATTTCAGGATTAATTGTTATTGTTAACTATTCGTCTAACTTACCCAGCTATAATTTTAACTGCACTATTTTTTAAGTATAAACTACCAACTATTTCACGTTTGCTTGAGATATGAACTTACATTATGGAAATTACAGCAATTCTTTAACAGTTTCGATCGTTATACATTTATTTCAATTTTAAAAAAACAAACATTATAGTATATGCAATGAACTGAAACGAAATTCTTAGAAAACAACAATTATTTTTTGAATATTAAGGCAACATTTTATTTTTATAATGAAGAAGCATAAATGCAAATGTTCATAAATCAAACTGGAGACACATCAAACAAATAAGATGCATTCATAGAAACTGTCATCTGAACAGATCACCAAAAGTGAACAATAATAATAATAAAAAAAAAAAAAAATGAAATCTAGAATATTGTACCTTTGAGGAAGTCGCCAATCTTGCAATTCGGAATATTTCGTCAATGGTTAGCCCATTTCTTTAGGGTTGCAATACTGTAATAAGAAGAATTCGTAACTTCTTCGTCTTCCGAACAATGTAATGACTATTTTATTGTTATTTTGAAACTGAAATATACATTCTTTTAAATTATTATTCCGATAAATTATTGACTATTCTGAGATCGTTCTTATAACGTATATCGGCGAGTGATATACAAAATAAAAACAATTTTTATGATGTTGCCACTCCTGAAAATACAAACAAACAACAGCAAACAAAACAAAATAATTTTTTAATTTATTATTAAGTTTCATTTGATTATCAAATAATTATTTTCTTTTTAATGCTGTTGACATCGTTATGGTTTTGTGGCAACCGTTAATTGAATTCGCACGGACAAATTTAACTTTTTAATTTTAGAACGTTAGTTCATGGAAGAAAAAAAGCCTCTGGAACGTATTTTTTTCCCGCGGTTTTCCGATATTCTATTTTTTTCATTCATTTGATTTGCTTATGCAAGGACAGGCTTTAGTGAGACAATAAAAAGATCATTTTCGCCCCCAATGTAGAATATATCAGAATAAAATGTAAGTATATTCTTCTTATTAATATCATATAATATTATTCTTATTAATATCTTATACTATTATTCTTATTAATATCTTCTTTGTTATCAATGCTGTTTTATCATTTAAGTTCGGCATCGTAAACATGAAATATTTTTTGACATGATAGAAAAAAAAATTGGCATATTAGCGAATAATTTTGGCGTTATTCTATCTTAATAGCGATTATTATCGTTGTTAAACTGATTTGATGTAATATCTATTTGGCTACTAATTTTGGCTTAATAGCGTCTTAAGACACCGAACTTCGGCAGCCATTTTGTTTGCTTACTTGGCGATTTAGCATTCTAGTGGTGGATTTGGCACAAAGGATACATGCTTCTAGATGTTATTAAAAAACGTTCCTATGGAAGTCTAAGTAATTATACTCTTTTAAGATATGGAATTTCATAAAAATCTATGCTACTTTATGAAATTTAAAAATATGAAATGCTTTCATTCCTAGATTTTACAATTCAGTCTTCTAAATAAATTTACAAATGTGAATTTTTAGTTTTTATATTATTAAAGTTTAGTTTTACATAAATTTAAAAAAAATAACAATTAATTTTGATATTTGTAGGTAGATTTGAGAAATGTAAAGAATAATATTAAAATTTTGAATATAATACTTTCATTAAAAATGTATGCAATATTCAAAAATTTAAACGGAATACAATTCAAAAGTAATAGATCTAGAAGAATAAAAATCCAAACAAAATAATAACACAAGGTTTGGTATTAAAAAAAAACTAGTTTATTTCCAATTTAATACAGCAATGGAAAATATTATTCAGTATTCAGAGTTGAACTTTCCAGATAAATTCCAAAATTTTTCTTATAAAATTAGTACATAAAAAAAGCGTATCAAATATTATTTAAAAACTGAATAAACTCATATACAATAATATCCAATTGATTAAAGAAACATAAATGTTCTTTAACCTTAAGTGAAAAGACCTAAAATTTAATTATAGAGCATTTAAATATATGAAAGTGCAATTATTATTATATTTATTTTAGTACAAATAAAAATACCAGTAATTTTTAATAATTCAAGAATATTTACATAAAATTACAAAATTTCTAATTTTCTAGTCAGAAACAAGATATTATTTTACAAATAAGTAAAAGAGCAAAATAACATTGTGCTATCATACAAGACAGTTTATCAATTATATACTCTGAATACATATGGAATACAAAGTGGTATAAAATTCAAATATTCATTTTAGTCAAAATCAATACAAGCTTAATGAAGGATAAAACTGTGTTAAGCACAATACACACCACATTTTTTTACGCTACTAAAAACTTTGTTCGCTACCTGTTAAAAAAATAACTGTTTTTTTTTTTTTTACGCAATATCATTATTATAAGTCAGCATTTAGCTTTAAAAGTCTACAGTACCATTTTTGATCCTGCGGTTTATTATTTTGAACTTAATCAACATTGAACAGCAAAGCAAGAATTACGACTTCTATTTATATTTCTAGTGATAAGGCTTAGTCAACACACATTACAGCAGGAGGGACGGATGTTTACATTTTAGTTAAATTTAGAAATGTTGGTCAAAGTTCTGTGACACTTACTTCTCGTAGTTTTTCTTCACGCGAACCATTTTGCTTTGAAGAATTTCGATTTCGTCGAGGATTTGTTTTGTATGTGAAAGTCACAGCACGATAAATTTTAATATATTTTTAGTGGCAAACCACTTAAATGAATGGTCTCTCTCCTGCTGCAGAAAAGCGTAACAAAAAAAATGGACACATTTAAACACACATTTATTCTAAACATCGATTAACCTAAACATAAAATTGATGCTTCTACGAGCTTTACAGACGCTATGTTTTATCGAATGCGAAGAAAAATCGTCAGACGATTTTTTATTTTTAATCTCTCAAACAGTTTTTTTCTGTTGCCATTTTAAAACACAATTTAAAAATAACCAGAATAAAAAATAAAAAATAACAATTAGCTTATTATTATTATTTTTGCTACAATAATTTCGGTAAGTTTATTTTAATTAATTTGCTTATAAGAACTTTATTTTTAAGGAATTCCATTTAGAACTAATTTTAATTATCTTATTTCAGATAGTTTTATTTATTATTCAGAAAAGAATAAAAGTTGTTCGAATATAATTCGAATGATTAGATTAAATCGTTTTCTGTATCATTCAACATTTAGAACAGTAGAAAAGTTTTTTTTTTTTTCATTTGGATTTCGTGCATTTAGTTACTAAAACATGATTGATTACCAAGTATTTTTTACTTTTATCTCTGATGTTATTAGCGTCAAAAAAGATTTTAAGCAAATTCATGATTCTCAACTCATTATACAAGATGAAAGAAAATTGTAAGTATTATTTATAAAGTTTTTTCTAAAATTAGATAGGTAAAAATTAGGAAATAAAAATAAATCTTGATATAAAACATCATAAGGATATGGAAGAAAAAATCATTCCATGTTTTTTGGAATAAACAAATAATATTTTTAAGATATATTAATAATATTGTTAAGATATATGAATAATATTGTTAAGATATATGAATAATATTGTTAAGATATATGAATAATATTGTTAAGACATATGAACAATATTGTTAAGATATATGAATAATATTGTTAATATATACGAATAATGTTGTTAAGATATATGAATAATGTTGCTAAGATATATGAATGAAGATGAGAATGAAGAATTTCCTAAAATACATTTTTTTTAATATTTTTTTTTATAACTTAAAATCTTTTTTTAAAAGTATTATTAATGGATTTGAAAATACTTTTTAAAATAATAAATATATATTTTTGAATATTTAAATAATAATTATAATAAAAGTTTTATATATTATATATAATACTTATTACAAATAAAAATAAATATACTTTTTAAGAACAAATTATTTTATTATGATTTTTTTTGCATGTGAATGTTTTTTTTTGCTGAGTTTATAGATACACACACTTATTAAGGAGAAACTTTGTTGCAAATTGACCTAAAAATGTTAGGTGTATGATTAGTAATGAATAGATAATTGAAATAAATACTCATAAAAAAGAAAATTTTACAATTTTAATTTAGTTTGTATAAACTGGGCTTTAACTTAATTGCATATGGTTCATATATTTTACTGAAACTAAAAAAACTAAGAATTTTTATTTGTTCTTAATATTGCTCCAAAATGTTTATATTTCAGTAAAAAATTTCTTATTATTCAAAAAATTTTATTGGAAGTTCTTATGAAACATTTTGATATATTATCCATAGAAGATCTTTTAATGAGATTTTTTACTATCAGAAAATTTTGTGGCGATGCATTGCAATAATATATTGATAACAAAAATTACTAATTAGTTGATTTTTGAAAATTTTGAAAAACAGATTCTATGTTTGAAAAGTTTTAAAATTCATTTAGTTGACAGTACATAATATTAGAATGCGAAGCATGTCATAATATTAATGCATGAAACTAGTTATCGAGAATTAATTTTTGGAAATTCTAATTAGTATTTTTTGTGCGTTTCATCACAGATTCTTAATTTCGTTAAAGATTGGAAAAAAAATTAACTACATTTTGAAGTGATATTTAAAAAGTGAAATTTTTGTCGTTATTCTTAATTCGCTATTTGGTTGATCTGCAGCCCTTTTTTCTTATTTAAGTTGTTATTTGCGATCAATTAGGATTCCTGTTTTCTCAAGAATTAACTTTCTGGGCGGTAATCCAAAAGCTCCTGTTTTCTGAATTTGATTTAAATTGCGTTAATTATGAAAGAATTTCTATTTACCCATTAATTTCTATATCTAAAGCATTATAGCTTTTAATTTAGTTATAAGAATTTAGATATGTGTAATGGAAGATTGTGGAATTATACAGTGATACAATGCTAATATAAAACATTTTGAGAACTTGTTTTGTATTATAATGATAAGAAAAAAAAATTAAAAATCACAGAACCACCTGTTTCACAAATTTTCCAAGTACATTTACATGATGTATAAAATACTAAAATAGAATATAATAGAACATTTTAAAGAATATAATAACATTAAACATTAAAAGTTTTTCTGTTGAAATTGGGTAATAAATCTGTTGATTTCAAACTACATAAATTTTTAAACATTCAGATATTCAAATTGTAGATACACTTATTTTATTTTTAGTTCAGTTTTTAATTTTGAATCTTTTCCAAAACTGAAAATAGTGACATCTTTATACTTGTAATAAATATTAGCAATGCAGTAAATGTTTGCATAAACTGCATTCTGCAATGTTGACAATCATAGTGAGTTCGCTTTGCCAAATTGCTTTACTAAAATACACAAAACACATTTTGTGAACAATACTATTTTTCGACAGACGATGACGATGACAAATTATCGATGGATGCTGAATCGATTAAACCACCTTTCCGAAATAAGGAAGGAATTATTCAAATATTTGGGCGTGCTGTGACTTCAGTGTTCCTCTACGACTCGATGTGAGATCTTAAAGAGGTTTTTTTCCCTCTTTGGTTAACATCGTTTCACAAAATTGGTGCGCGTGGTCTTCTCATACTCAAACTTCAACTAATTTGCATAGCTACGAGAAGTGCGTCAGAATACTTCGACCAACGACTTGGTCGTTAACCAAGCGAAGACTGGATTTGAAATCAATTTAGTGTCAAAAATTTTGAATTTTTTTCTACTTTTGGGGCGTACGAAATGAACGACGCCTATGTGGTGAGTTTTGTCATCAGCATCCATTGATAGGATTCATCGGCCATAAACTAACACATAGACATTTAATACAGTAGGTAAATGAAGCGTAAATGTACATATATCATGACTTTTTGGGTCAATAGCAAGTAGTCATAATGCATTTTTGCTTTTTGGCTGCGAAGATTAGGGTTAAGTACACACATATTTTCACACGCAGTGGAACATCGAATTTTAACAGATGATATAATATTACACAAAGTTAAAAAAGCTAAAATTTTTTTTTGTTGAAATAAATAGAAATGGTTAAAGCTGTGAAAGAGGGAGAATGTTAGAAACATATAGTGCTATTTAAAAAAGCACGCAAGTTGAAAATTTGCTAGCAAATAGGAGCACTTATAAGTATAGCAAGAAAGGCGCACATAGCATTGAATATTTACAAAAATTTGTCGAATCATGCTGAAACACTTGAACCCTGCTCTTACATTTTTGGTTCGACATTTCAAAACTGTTATTTTTATTATATTGTCAACAATATTGACATACTACAATAATAATTTTTGTCAAACATTTTTCGGCTTAAATAAAATAATCACTCTGAATTATTTTGAAAAAAAAATTAATATTTTCTTAAAATTCAGTAATAATTTACTTATAATTATTTGTTATAATTCTTATTTTATTGCATTTCTAAAAATTCAGACAGGAAAACCAACTGCAAACAAATTAAATAACCAGTCTAGTTGAATGTTTTAGATTTAGTTCTCAAATAGTACATATGTGTTTCCATTTAATATTTATTTGCTTTAGTACATATATATGTTTCCATTTGGAAAAATTATTTTATTTAAACCCAGATGTACAGCAAGTATCTTAATAGCAGGGTTCGTCTTTCTAACAGTAGTACAACCATGAAAATGGTACATCAAGTATGAATGCATTTTCTTATGTAAATCTGTTCTTGGCCCCTTAGTGCTCTATGTTTATAAAGTACTAAATATAGATTTACACAAATTGTGAAAAGAATAAGAAAATTGCAATCTCGAAAGTTTCAAAGTAAAAAAAAATGAAATGAATTTAATTAATTAATTAACCCTGAACATAATTTTTTATTCTCAAATCTCAGAGTTTTATTCCACTCTCTGCATTATTCACAGATGTTTTCTGTACCTGAACCTGAGTTATATAATTTTTTTTTTGTTTTTAACAATTATTTTTTTATACGTTACTCCTTTAATTTTTTTGCTAACCTTATTATTTGAAGGCTAATTTATTTCAGCTGTAGTAATGTACATATTTTGAAATATAATTGGACTCATGAAGTACTGGTATTCTGATACACATTTTTAAAGTACTTTTATTTGTTTTTAATTGATTGTTTTTTTTTACATTTCTTAAGGTTCTACAAAATTCAGCAAGGAATTAAATACCTTAAATCTCAATAAAAATTAAATGTCCCTTTTACTTTTTGTTTGTATAGATTAAAATAATATTTGAAGTTATTTTACAATAATTGTAAGAAATTTTTTTTAAATGATTAAAAATGGTTTAATAAATAAAAATAAATATGCAAAATATTTTTCTTTAAAAAAACATATTAATTTTACTTAAACTTAATTGTTTAGATAAATCAAAATTTATTTATATTAGCTAGTACCAATATTATTAATAATATGTAATCCAAATCACCAAATACCAATTTATTTCTTAACACAATGAAATATTTACTAAACAGGAAATTTCTCAATTTTAGAATAACATTAAAAATATTTAGCAATAAATCTGATTCTATATTATTATTCCAGTAAGAGTTTAAAATTTTTAAAGCTTAAAATTGTTACATATTCTTTAACCATAAAATTGGAAATTTTACTGATTATTTAAAATGATACAAAAGTTTTTTACCTAATTAAAATTTTTTATATGAAATTTGGATTTTTTTCATTTTATATCTCTAAATTTAATGAAGTACTTATAAATTACTATTTCATATCAATTTGTTGAAATAGAGGTTTTTATTTTGAATGTTAAAAAAAGAAAATAGATATTTTTTATTTACACTCATACTATTTGAAATTTTTGAAAAAGTAAATTATATTAGATAAAAATGAAACACAAAAATGTAGCCATTTTGTTTTTCTTATAAAAAAAATAACAAACGTAAATATAGTTCATTACTTTATGAAATGAATTCGAATACAATTTTTTACTGAAATGAATAATTTTTTTAATTAAAAAAACGATCAGAATAATCTTAAAAAAAATTATGACATATAAAGACACAAATTATTATAACATACAATCAAGTAAATTCTCAATTTTGTTAAAGGATTTTTAATGAATTTTTCATACTGAAAGCATTTGACCATGCTCGATTAAATTGCACAAGATTTTAATTATTAATTCCTGTCATTCATTATCTATTACAGGTTTTAAGAAGTACATGGTAGGATGCTTTTCCACATTACAGACAAATGAAGTTTAGTTTGAGATAATCCTTACATATTTTTCCCCCCTTTAAAATAGGGATTTCCAAAATATTCCTTTGTCTGCGATGTGGGAAGTAATTTACCATGAAATATTCAGAATCCCCTGAATTAGCAGCTATCATTTGCTACTTGTGTTTCGACCCAATTTCGTAACGTTAACTGAAGCTTCTTACTGATTATTAAAGATAATGTTGAATATGTATCTAATACTTTAAATGTATTTATATATACTTAACTTTTGAATTATTTATTTCCTCTCAAGTCATTGAATTTTAATTGCCATTATACTTTCAACAATTCAGTTTATTTTTAATCATTTGATGTTCTTATATTTATAGTTAACATTAATAAAATTAATAAATAAAACCTTACTAAAGTTATTGGAAAATATAAATTTATAAAATTCGTTTTCTAAAATTAAAATTATTTCGTATATGATTAATTAAAAAAAATCTATCAAATAAAACTATTATTTAAGTCATTGGTTTACAAAATGTCTTCTTTTACAAAATTTTCCTTCTTTTAAAAAACAAAATCTACTGAAGAGTTCTAATTTAGAATTGATTTATTCTAAAAGTAATAAATAAAAAAATATCGCTTAAATCAGGAATCAATCCATTTAAAATTATTATTATATATCCCTTTAAGAAAATTCCCTTGAAAAAATAGTTCAAATTTCAAAATCCTTTGTTTTTTTTATGTAAGAGAAAAAGGAAAACAAAATGGCTACCGCGGACAGATGGTGGAAATGAGTGCAAGAAAGGACTGCTTATAGGGGAGTCACGTGAGACCCCTGTGGTGGTGGAACGTGGCTATGGCGACCTCTGACATCATCATGTCAATCGGTTCCCTCGTGTCGTAGAGGGTGGGTGCGTGCAGGATGATTCCGCAGGTACCGACGAGGACAGCCACCGAAAAGATCCACAGGAAGAGCCGGTCCAGGACCATTGCCACGTATTTCCAGTCCTCTTTCACCTGCTCAAGAATCCAAACAACAATACAATCTCACACAAGGAAGTAACAGAGCGCCATTCTAAGCACTACAAAATAGAAAGTATTTAGCACAATTCGTCCACTAAATACACTGGTGTGCAAAACTTAAGCAACAATGTAAAAATTTAGCAGATAGCCATGAAATTGCAGGAAAGGAGGTCTGGAGATCAGTACAATGAACACGTAAGTCAGTAGAAACGTCATGCGTATGCAAATATCAGGAACGAAATGTCGGAGGCGACGTGAGCGTACGCAAAACGCGTGATGTCGGCGCGCGCAGCTCAACAGTAGAATAAAAGGATGGACGGAGACGCAATTAAACATATTCGCTGCAAGTGCCAGTGAGTTAGTTCGTGAAATATGGCTGGAAGAAATCACCTGGATGACTTCACACGTGGAAGAATGATCGGAAAGCTGGAGGAGGGGCGTACTGTCACCAGTGTAGCTGCAGAGTTCGGAATCTACAAAAGTGTCGTTTCGTGCGCTTGGAAAGCGTTCCAAACCACAGGTACAGTTGTTAGAAAGGTTGGTGGTGGGCGCCCGAGGAAGACAACTGCAGAGGATGACCGATATATCGTCCTGCAGGCGAAAAGAGGCCGACAGCAGTCAGCAAGCGCCATTGCTCAGCAACTCTGTACAGCAACCGGGGATCGGTATTATGAGGAGGTACTCCTTCCCCATGTGCGTCTGTTCCGAGGGGCCATTGGCCCAGACTTCATTAATACGCTTTTATTAGCTTCACCTGTATGTTTGTATGTAACTCACTTTTTGGGCTCGATTTTGGGACTGATGGCGCCATCTACTGGCGAGTCAGTCAACTGATCCGCGATCGAATTGCGCTCTTCCTATTGGCCGAAAATCGCGGTGGGTAAAAAGTATGTAAACTTAGCGGATAACCGGCCAAGTGGAAAACAAAGTAAAAACAATTATAGTTTAAAAAAACTAAAAAAAAAATATGCTTTTAGAGTTAATCAGACTAAAAAGTAAAAAATAAATTAATAGTTTAAAAAAAACTAAAAATACGCTTTTAGAGTTAATCAATCTAAAAAGTAAAAATAATTGTTAACATAAGAATAAAATGACTGACGAGAAAATGAATGTCACTGTTCTAAAAGCGTGGGGGCTTTGTATGACATTTTTAAACTAACTCTGCATTTCGGAATGAAACTAGTGAAAAATTATAACGATTGATATCGAGCACCCCACGCTTTTAGAACAGTGACATTCATTTTCTCGTCAGTCATTTTATTCTTATGTTAACAATTATTTTTTACTTTTTAGATTGATTAACTCTAAAAGCGTATTTTTTAGTTTTTTTTAAACTATTAATTTATTTTTATGGATGACAATGCACAGCCACATCAGACTCTTGCTGTTGAGAAACTACTGGAAAGTGAAGATATCACTCGAATGGATTGGCCAGCGTACTCCCCAGATTTAAATCTTACCGAACATGTGTGGGATGCTTTGGGGAGACGCATTGCAGCACTCTTACATCCTCCGGAGAACACCCAACAACTCAAACAGATGCTGATTGAGGAATGGGTACTCCTACCACAAGAAATGTTGCACCAGCTGGTTCTGAGTATGCGGAGACTTTGATTCCATACCGTATGCATTGTATTCCATTTTCAACTCCGATGCTTTCGTCATCCTTTACGCACATAATACTCTCCCTCATTTCTGAATGTCATGATGATTTCTCGTGGAGTTACCGGCAAAAAACCCACCTGTTGCTTAAGTTTTGCACACCAGTGTACTTTCTATCCTATTCTATAAGCAGGTTGTCCGCCAGCGGATTGAACCTTACCCCTAATGCTTACTAGCTGCGCACGTTGTCACTCAGCCACGAGTCGAACTAAGCGATAATATAAGCATAACGATAATTATAAGCATAATAATGAAAATAGGGTATGGCATGTATATAGCATATATATAAATATTACGACAGTGTTCGATATCTAAAGTATAAATCCTATTTGCTTACAGTGAAAGAATAGGTATAATGTCTATTTTATCGTCTCAATTAATATTTTATTTATTTTTACTACAACACAAATATATTTAAGTTTCATAATTAAGCTGCATTATTAATAAGTAAAGTTAGTTTCATAGATTAAAAATACACCTTTATTAATACTAGATTTATATTTTGACATGTGTTCTCATGGTAGTAAAATTCCATATAGCTAACTTTTGTAGACCATTTCCTTAGTCAAGCATCCAAACCCAAATATCTTCTAACTCATTACACCCTTACTCATTGTATTCAAGAAGCCTACTTAAAAATTTTGAAACGTTAGTATCATGTAAGGAATTTTAATTAACTCCCTACAGGCCTCTAAGAGTTGCTGTACAGCATTTCATTATCATGCGAAGAAGGAACGTATTTCTTAAACGAATAAATTTAATTAACTGCTTTCACTTTATAAAGGAAACCTTTAAATCTTTCATTCACCACAGGTTTAATAAAGCATTTCTTTAAATATGAAACGCGTAATATTTTTAATCCTTTGTTTTCGCGAGAGCTGTGATGGAAACACAAAGGTTTTCACAGTCGAGTTTTCAATCTTCACGCATTCCCCCAGCGCAATGCTTAATAAGAAGTGAATGATTTTGGGGACCGTATTTAATTGAATTATCAACTTACTGTACACTGTGACTTCTGGAGTGAGAGAGTTTTAGCTCTAAGGCGATTTAATTTTTTTTTTCGAAGCCGTCTGGCTTGTTCCAGTCACTTCTCTTTGTACCTTTTCTGGAATTCCAATCTATGTTATTAAATTAAGAAGTCGCCGTTTGTTTTCCTGCTTGTGATAGAAGACCTTGGACTTTTTTTTTTAATCAAAGGCAAGAACAAAAAGTATTAACAAAAGAAAAAAAAGAACAAATACTGGCAATAAGATTCTTCAAAATCATTTGACAAGTATTCCATTTGTTTCGTTCTTCAAATTGATCTCTAAAAGGTGAATAATTTCAAATGGAAAAGAATTTATTTTCCTTTATGATAAAATGAAATTTCAATCGAAGATGAAAGATTTTCAGTTGTCAAGAGATTTGAAACAATAATTCTTGTTTTCATGTAACATTTGAAAGTTATTTGAAATACATTTATCCTTTTTGGGTTCCTTATCTAGAAGAGGAATGGCTAATTACGAGTTGATTGTTTAAAGATAACATTGAAAACTTCAGTGATGATAAATATTTTTACTCATTACTAATTCAAAAGTTAATGACACTAATTATTGTACTTTTGCAAAGTAGATAACAAAGTAAAATTATAAGAATAAAAAATAAAAATAATCTAGATGACAGCATTTAATAGTTTTCATTTGTGAGATTTTAAATTTAGATTCAATAGTATGTAATACAGAAAAAATAAAGGATGATTATATTGTTGTGGTTTCTTATCTCACTTGGTCGACAGCAACATCTAGTCCAAATTCATGGACTAGTGTGTTCTCATGGAAGGTGGGAAGGGGGAACTGCAGCTTCTGTTGTAATGGTGCACCCGTAGTTAGGAGTCTGATGTGGTTTCTGTCTGTTCTCATGGAAGGTGGGAAGGGGGAACTGCAGCTTCTGTTGTAATGGTGCACCCGTAGTTAGGAGTCTGATGTGGTTTCTGTCGTTGAAGAAGGAGGGCAGTGAATTTCTGGAGGGCTTTTAGGGGAACTACTCGAAATTACTTGTCGTATGGGAGTAGAACATCTTAAACGCCGCTGAGCTCCTCATTTTCAAAACAGTGCCTGCAACAATGCCGACAGCGGATTGAATTTCGATTCTAATGCTCACTAGAGGTGCATTTCGCCACGAGTTGGTCTAAATGTTAATATAAACATAACGATAATTGTAAACATAAATATAACTAAACGATAATTTTAAATATAAAAATGATAGTATGTTATAGCATGTATATTGAATATAGCTATATATATATATATATATATATATAAATATTATTAAAGCGTTCAGTATCTGGAGTATAAATCCTAATTGCTTCAAGTATGAAATATCCATTCTTTTACCTCCATTAATATGGGATGATTATTAGGTCATTTTCTTTATAGAACACAAAATAAATATATTTAAGCTTCATAATTAAGCTGTATTATTAATAAATAAAGTAGTTTCATAGTTTAAAATATACATTTATTACTACTAGATTACCACTCTGTTATGTGCTCCCATGGTAGTAAAATTCCATAGAAATTACCACTGATATAACTAACTTTCGTAGACCATTTCCTCAGCCAAGCAGCTAAACCCAAATATCTTCTAACTCATTACACCTCTACTCATTGTGTCCAAGAAGCCTACTTAAAAATTTTGAAACATTAGTATCATGTGAGGAATTTTAATGAACTCCCTACTGGCCTTTAAGAGTTGCTGTACGGCATTTCATTATTATGTGACTAAGGAACGCATTTCTTACACAAATAAATTTAATTAACTGCTTTCACTTTATAAAGGAAACCCTTAAAGCTTTCATTCGCCGCAGGTTTAATAAACCATTTCTTTAAGTATGAAACGTGTAATATTTTTAATCCTTTATTTTCGCTAGTGCTGTGACGGAAACACAAAGGTTTTCACTGCCGTGTTTTCAATCTTCACGCATTCCCCCAGTGCAAATGCTTAATAAGAAGTGAAAGATTTTGGGACCGAATTTAATTGAATTATCAACTTACACTGTGACTTCTGGAGTGAGAGAGTTTTCGCCCTAAGGCGATTTAATATTTTTTTTTACGACTTGGTCTCGGCTTGTTCCAGTCACTTCTTGTTATACCTTTTCTGGAATTCCAATCTATGCTATTAAATTAAGAAGTCGCCGTTAATTTTCCTGCCTGTGATGGAAGACCTTGGACTTTTTTTTAAACAAAGGCAAGAACAAAAATGATCAACAAAAGAAAAAAAAATACTGGCAATAAGATTCTTCAGAAATCGTTTGGCATATATTCCATTTGTCTCGTTCTTCAAAATCATCTCTGAAAAGTGAACAATTTCGACTAGCAAAGAATTTATTCCTTTATGATAACATGGTTTCAATCAAAGATGAAAGATTTTCAGTTGTCAAGAGATTTCAAACAATAATCCTTGTTTTCATGTAACAATTCAAAGTTATTTGAAATACATTCATCATTTTTGGGTTCCTTATCTAGAAGAGGAATGCCTAATTACGAGTTGATTGTTTAAAGATGACATTGGAAACTTCAGTGATGATAAATATTTTTACTTATTAATAATCCAAAAGTTAATGACACTAATTATTGTACTTTTGCAAAGATTAAGTAGGTAACAAAGTAAAATTATAAGAACAAAAATTAAAATAATCAAGAATACTGCATTTAATAGTTTTTATTTGTGAGATTTAAATTTAGATTGAAAAATATGTAATAATGTAAAAATAAAGGATAATTATGTTCTTGGGGTTTCTTATCTCACTTGGGCGACAAGTACATCTAGACCAAATACATGAACCCATGTGTTCTTATGGAACTCCTTCCATGAGAACACATCGGAATTGGGACAGATTCTTTTGTGATGGAGCACTCGTAGTTAGAAGTCTGACTTGGCTCCGTGACGCTCAAAAAAGAGGACAGTGCCTTTCTGGAGGTCTTTTAGGGGGAACTACCTCGAATTTGCGTGTCGTATGGTAGTAAACCCGTAAAATTCCCACGTCGTCCGACTAACGAAACAAGATGTTGAAAATCACAAAAGCTTCCGAGGCTCCTCGTTTTTTGAAACAATGTCTACAACAAAACAGTCAGCGGACTGAATCTGAGCCCTAACGCTCACCACAGGTGCATCTTGCCACGAATTGGGCTAAACGACAATATAAACATAACAATAAATATAAAAATTAATATAACTAAACGGTAATTATAAATAAATATACTACAACTAAACGATATGATATATCCATTAATATTTCAGGGGTAATGGTCTTGGAATTATTATTAGTTCATTTTTTTTATAGAACTCAAAATAAATATATTTAAGTTTCATATTAAGCTGTATTATTAATAAATAAATAGTTTCATAGCCTAAAAATACACATTTATTACTACTATATTTCTATTCTGTTATGTGTTCCCATGGTAGTAAAATTCCATACAAATTAGTTTGATACGACTAACTTTTGTAGACCATTTCCTCAGCCAAGCAGCTAAACCCAAATATCTTCTAACTCATTACACCTCTACTCATTGCAGTATTCAAGAAGCCTACTTAAAATACACTAGTATCATGTGAGGAATTTTAGTTTACTCCCTACTGGCCTCCAATAGTTTACAGCATTTCATTATTATGCGGAGAAGGGAACACATTTCTTACACAAATAGATTTAATTAACTGCTTTCACTTTATAAAGCTTTCATTCACCCCGAGTTTAAATAAACTATTTCTTTAAATATGAAACGCGTAATATTTTTAATCCTTTGTTTTCGCGAGTGCTGTGACGGAAACACAAAGATTTTCACGGTCGTGTTTTAAATCTTTACACATTCCACCAGTGCAACGCCTTAATAAGAAATGAACGATTTTGGGAGCCGAATTTAATTGAATTATCAACTTACACTGTGACTTCTGGAGTGAGAAGAGAGTTTTCGCGACTTAATTTAAGGCGATTTTCGAAGGCGATTTAATTTTTTCTTTCGGAGTAGTCTGGCTTGTTCCAGTCACTTCTAGTTGTACCTTTTCTGGAATTCTAATCTATGTTATTAAATTAAGAAGTTGCAGTTAGTTTTGCTGCTTGTGATAAAAGGCCTTGAACGTTTTTTTAATCAAAGGCAAGAACAAAAAGTATCAACAAAAGTAAAAAAAAACGAACAAATACAAGACAATAAGATTCTTCAGAAAACGTTTGGCAAATATTCCATTTGTTCTGTCTTTCAGATTCATCTCTAAGAGGTGAATAAGTTCGAATAGCAAAGAATTTATTTCTTCATGATAACATGCAAGTTTCAATCAAAAATGAAAGATTTTCAGTTGTCAAGAGATTTCAAACAAGAATTCTTATTTTCATGTAACATTTGAAAGTTATTTGAAATACATTTATGATTTATCCTTTTTGGGTTCCTTATCTAGAAGAGGAATGGCTAATTACGAGTTGATTGCTTAAAGATAACATTGGAAACTTCAGTGATGATAAATATTTCTACTTATTAATAATCCAAAAGTTAATGACACTAATTATTGTACATTTGCAAAGATTAAGTAGATAACAATGTAAAATTATAAAGACAAAAAATTAAAATAATCAATAATACATTTAATAGTTTTCATTTCTGAGATTTAAATTTAGATTGAAAAGTATGCAATACAGTAAAAATAAGAAACCACAAGAACATAATTATCCTTTATCTCATTTGGTCAACAGCAATATCTAGACCATGTCCATGAACCCATGTGGTCTCATTGAAGGAGGGAAAGGGGAGGGGGCAGCTTCTTTTGTGATGGTGCACTCGTAGTTAAAAGTTTGACTTGGTTTCGTGTTGTTGAAGAAGGAGGGCAGTACCTTCTTGGGGGGAGGGCTTTTAGGGGGTCTACGTCGAATTTGCGTGTCGTATGGAAGAAAATCCAGAAAACTCTCAACAGGTAGTCCGACTAACGAGGCAAGGTGTGAACATCACAAACGTCGTCGAGTTTCTGCATTTTTTGAAACGATAGAGTTTTTGCATATCGTATTTTGGACGTTCGTTAGCTTTTTCTCCCTAGCGCGCATGCTCATAGGAAATTGAGCATGCGTATTTGTAATACTGTTTCCTATGAGCATGCGCGCTAGGGAGAAAAAGCTAACGAACGTCCAAAATACGATATGCAAAAACTCTCTGTCTACAACAAAGCCGCCAGAGGATTGAGCATCAACCCTATTGCTCACTAGAGGCACATGTTGCCACAAAGCCACGAGTTGTGCTAAACGTTAATATAAACATAATAATAATTATATATAAATATAACTAAACGATATTTACAAATATAAAAATGAAAGTATGTTATGGCATATATATAAATATTATGACAGCGCTCAATATTTGGAATAAAAATTCTATTTGCTTAAAGCGAAAAATAGGCGCAATGTCTTCTTTCACCTAGATTATTATTTCAGGGATAATTGTTTCTTGGGATGATTATTAGTTCATTTTCTTTAAAGAAAACACAAAATAAATATATTTAGGCTTCATAATTAAGCTGCATTATTAATAAATAAAGTAGTTTCATAGCTTAAAAATATACATTTATTACCACTGTATTTTTGTTCTGTTATGTGCTCCAACGGTAGCAAAATTCCATAGAAATTAGTCTGATATGACTAATTTTTGTAGACCATTTCCTTCGGAAGAAACACAAAGGTTTTCACAGTCGTGTTTTCAATCTTCCCACATTCCCTCAGTGCAATGCTTAATAAGAAGTGAACGATTTTGGGGCCGAATTTAATTGAATTATCAACTTACACTGTGATTTCTGGAGTGAGAAGAAAGTTTTCGCTCTAAGGCGATTTAATTTTTTTTCGACGTTGTCTCGCTTGTTCCAGTCACATCTCGTTGTACCTTTTCTGGAATTCCAATCTATGTTATTAAATTAGGAAGTCGCCGTTAGTTTTCCTGCTTGTGATGGAAGATTTTGGAGATTTTTTTTCAATCAAAGACAAGAACAAAAAGTATCAACAAAAGAAACAAAAAAGGACAAATACTAGCAATACGATTCTTCAGAAATCGTTTGGCAAATATTCCATTTGTCTCGTTTTCCAAATTCATCTCTAAAAGGTGAATAAATTCGAATAGCAAAGAATTTATTTCTTCATGATAACATGAAAGTTCAATCAAAGATGAAAGATTTTCAGTTGTCAAGAGATTTCAAACAATAATTCTTGTTTTCATGTAACGATTGAAAGTTATTTGAAATACATGGCATCATTTATCATTTTTGGGTTCCTTATCTAGAAGAGGAATGGTTAATTACGAGTCGATTGTTTGAAGATAACATCGGAAACTTCAGGAGTGACAAATATTTTTACTTATTAATAATCCAAAGTTAATGACACTAATTATTGTATATTTGCAAAGATTAAGTAGATAACAATGTAAAATTATAAGGACAAAAAATTAAAATAATCAAGATTACTGCATTTATAGTTTTCATTTGTGCTATTTAAATTTAGATTGAAAAGTATGCAATGCAGTAAAAATATAGGAAAATTATGTTCTGTGCTTTCTTATTTCACTTGGTCCTCAGCAACATCTAAATCAAGTCCATGAATCCGTGTGTTCTCATGGAAGGAGAAAAGGGCAGGGGGGCAGCTTCTGTTGTAATGGTGCACCTAGTTTGTAGTCTGATTTAGATTTGTATCGTTCAGGAAGGAGGCCAGTATCTCCCTGGTGGTGTTTTCGGGGGAATTGCTTCGAATTTGCGTGTCGTATGGGAGAAAACACGAAATTTAGATTGAAAACCCTTAAGTTTAAAACCTTAAATTTAGATTGAAAACCCTTAAGAATATCTTAAAGAAAGATATTTGAAATTGATTTATTCATTTATCATTTTCTAAGTACTGCATAAGTACATTTTGTTAGTAGAAAATTTTTTTTATAAAAATACGAATATTTCTCAATGATTTGAACAAAAGCGAATTGAAAACAAAATCTCATTTCTTTTTTAATTCTCTTCTGTGTATAAGCATTTTGTTTTAATGATATTTTAACGCACTATATAATCACAAGTATCTATAAAATTTGACTTTTTCAATTAAGGAGCCATTCAATAAGGGATAGAGGATCACAGAGCCCCACTTTCAGGAAAGCTATCCACAAAATTTTAGAATATTTCAATAGGAATAGTAAGCCCTTTTTGCAATGGTACAACTGATACTTCTGGTATAAATTCAGCCATTAGGACATTCTTGAAGGTGGCGTTGCTGATCATCCATACATTTTGATTAAAATTGAGATCTCGGCTCTAAGCAGTCGAGTACAATTTCTAAGCACACACATCAATAAACCAGATAAAAGCAGCATACACTGATACCCGATCATTTAACTAGGAGAACATCGATTAAGCTTCGTTAGATTTCATGTGATTTTACATCACGATCTGTTTTATCACTCTAAAGTCTTCTTGCAAATGATGTGGCTCAGTTGGACTGAATCTTACAAAATTAGTTCTCAAATACTTGAAAAAAAATAGATTTTTGCCTAACTAGAGTGGCATGATTGGTTGGCATGATTTATGCCACAAGGGCCAATTTTGGCGATGCTGCATCAGACATCGGATGAAAATTTTTTTTTAAATTGTCATCTCAGAAGAGAAATCACAAATATTGTAAAGGGTTGAAAAATTACACAATAAAAAAAAACAGTATTAATGTCAAATACATCATAGACCAATTAAAGGATTTTTATTCGATACGAAGAAAATAGAAAATTTTCCAACAATACGGATTGTAGAACAAAGCCCTCCGCAAATATTAAAAAAAAAGTTTCAAAAAATTCCATTTCATGCTAAGCTGCTATCCAAACTCACGCATCTGTCTATGTACATAGTAAAATACGACATTTTCCTCTATATTAGTTTCATCAACTTTACTGTCCATTGACATCGATGCACATTCAGATTTGGATTCTAAATTTGTTTTTGAAACCTTTTCTTATTTAATGTAATTTGCTTTGCACTCTGTTTACTTTTAGGAAAGCTTTTTTTTTACTGCTGTGTAATTTCGATTTCGATGTGATGTCGTGTTGGGTCCTACAAGGATCAACAATTTGAGCTTTTATCGATTTCTCAGGTAAGAGTTTCACTGTAGTAGTTGAGTCAATTCAATTCGGCTGTGTAGGAGAAAGCGAGTTTAGTTTCTATAGAGATTGACAGATTAGACTAGTAATAATTACTGCCAGTCATTATTGAAATTGAAAAAAATGGGTTCAGTTATTTTCTTTTTTGTTTCAGCCATGAAAATGAAGAGTTGCGATGAGAGATTTCCAACCACAGAATATGGCAAGTTTCTTGAGATTTTAATTTCTAAAATTAATTAAATTAATTAATTTTTTGAGATTTGTATTTTATTGCTTATTTAAACTGCCACTGAGGGCAAGTTTAAGCATTTGATGGATGATTTCGGTGACAGTTTACGCATTTAGACTCTGCATGACAATCACTAAGCAAATACCCAGTGACTTCACAATGAGAACAAGTTTGTATATTTCTTCAAATTGCTTATAAATGTCCATATCTTTGGCAGTTGAAGCAATGTAAGTAGTTGGATATATATCGTCATACAATTAAGATATCCAGCTTGAATAGATTTTGTAGAACAGTCAAATAATTTCAATAATATATGTTTTGTTAAAGTTTTTTTAACTGTGATTTGTTGAATAGTAAAAAAGGTCTTGGTTTCTTATTTTTAACCAATTTCAGTTCCAGATACAGATAGTAAATTAGTTTCAGATATTAAAGCAACACAAAAATTTAATGACTTATTTAGCTGGGCATTGGCAGTATAATCAAGCAATTCTGATTTGTAAAAAAAACTTTAGAGGGTCTAATTGTTTGAATAAATAGATCACCATGTTTCACTCTCCTTACATTCTGTAGCTCCTCACCAATGTAAACAAAGGTGGGGGCGAAGTCTTTTGAATGTTAAATGGTGAAACTGAAGCCAATTTTTACTGAGTACATCTCTAAGAATCAATTAATTTTGAATTTAATTTGTGAATCAACACCTCAACCTAAGTGCAAAATTTGTAAGAGAAAATGCATGAAAAAGAAAAAAGTGTCCATGTCCAATACCGCACCGCCCACCATGGCGCCCAAGAAGAAGAAACAGACTTTCGCAATGATGCTAGTAAGGATCTGTAAGGACAGGGTTACCAACATAGACAAACAGGATCACCACATCAATCACCAACATCTTACTTCCCCCTTAGTAAGATGGCCTGAAAGAGACCCATCACTTGATTCCTTAAGCAGCTCCAGTCCCAAGAGCCTGGTTGACACACCAGGAACCTAAATGTATCTCCCAAAAGGAGAATAAAGAGTTGTATTGCCTCACAAGAGACGCAACTAAGTATGAACTCAATTTTAAGGATCCCTTTTTCTACGGGCATGGGTTGTCTCATACTACAAACGCATGGGTCAAAATAGAGAGAGTATCAATCGTAAAAATTTAAATCAAATCAAATTAAAAGCGTTAAAAAAGTAACAAAGAATTAATTATATTTCCAACAAATTAGCGGAAGATAAGTAAAATAATCAACCAAGTACATAAAACATATAAAAATGATGAATCGTAACAAGCTATTACAAAAATGATGAGGTACGTAGTCTCGATGATGAAAGGAATACAAAGAGTTAACAAAAGAATGCAACTTCAGGTCACTGGATCATCCCGAGCCGTTGGAGTCACTAGACCTGTATACCAGTATACATCTAAGGCAAATGTGACACTCAGGAGGTACCGTCCATCTACCAAAAGCGGAGGCCAAAGAGATGTGGTGCCCATTCAAGAGCGGCAGCTCAATCTAGACTCAATTCCAAGGATATTCTTTTCCTGGGATATGGGTCACCATGCACGGCAAACACATAGATCATAATACAGACATTTTTAGTTAAAATCAAAACAAATCAGAAGAATTTATTAACTGATATCAAATAAATACAAACAAAGAGAGGAAGCAAATAAAAACAAATATAAAAATCTGAAGAGAATGAAATCGCAATAAGCTATTATAAGAATGATGAAGTCTGTAGGCTTGCCGCTGAAAGAAAAAAAATAAGGACAAAAGAATGAAAGCAAAGATCACTGGGTAGCCCGGAGTCATGATATATGAACATATCTGACGAAGATATGCCTTAAAGGACTTAACTAGAGTAAAGACAAAGTTTTTGAAAATGTCATAATATAAATCAGTTTTTGAAATGTCTTGCAAAAGGCAGAAATTATATTAGGACAAATATTTCCATCATATTCCATTTATCTATATATTCGACCTCCTGCCAGTACCATTTGAGTAGGAGGTGCAATTCGATTTGTCAATTTGAATTCTTGATACACAATCGCACAATCTACAGAATGTCTCAATATCCATTACAAGCTTTTAGAAGGAATAGGATACAGCTAGATGACTCGGAATCATACAGGGGCGGAAAGGCTTTCCCGACACTGTAGTGTATAAAAGAATTCCAAGTTTATTAATCAATGTACATCAACAAAATTAACATGCATGTCTGCCATTTTTGAGCGGAATCCTCCAGATGCTACAGTGCCATATCTCCACATCGCGCACTTGAATTTGGATTGTTATAACAGCAGTTTCCTCGATGTCTAGACTCTGCCACTCATTTACAACTTGTGACAGTTTTTCATAAAGAAATCTTCAAGCTACACGCGTCCCCTGGGTAGTGCTAAATGAATAAAAGCGTTCGTTAGTTCAGCCCACTTGGGCTGGGAAGGGAAATGGGGAAATGGGTACTATGACCCAGTCCTCGACGTAATTAAAAACAATGTGTATAATTTATGAAGTGTATTTTACTATTTCTTGAACTTATTGTTTTAGCAAAGTTTTCTCCTTGTCTGGACTCTACCATTCATTTACAAATAGTTTTTAAACGAAGGTTTATTTGTGCAGTTTGGTTTGTCATTCAAACGGTCCTTTTGTGCACACTTTGGGCAAATTAGACCGGGACCTACAGTTTAACGTGGATTCCGAATCACTCACAAACATCCATGCCACCGCCAGGATTCGAACTGGAAGCCTGTAGTACCAACAGGTCACAGCACTAGCCAATTAGCCATCATTTCTTCCTCTATTTGTGTGAGGTAGAATTTATCTGTTTGCCTTTGTATCATTTTCATAACTAAATATATGCATATACAAAAACTACATAATTATCTTTCTGAGGAAATATGCGGGGAAAGGGAGCCAAGCTGCAGCAGAGCGCTTGTTCAAATGAAAAGATTTCGGGAACAAGAATCCATCTTCCGGAAGATGTCGGCCGCAACAGTCCATTCTTTTCAAACAGAAGAACACTCTATTTTATTACTTCTCTATGTTGTGCCCCCTTGTCTCCGGGGTTTTGTAAATCTAGAAGTCTGTCAGTTCTGACTATGGACTAGGCGAAGGATGAACTATCTCTCCATGTAAAAAATTATCTGGTTATGAAACCTGTGACAATACACATATATGGACTGGCTAATGGATCTGGATATGGCAATCGGACTAATGGTTTATGAATTGTGTTAAGTACAAAGAAAAGCAATAAAGAAAAGTTAGAGGGTCACAGAAAACTTGGAAGAGAGAGAAGAAAGAAATGAGAAAGGTATGGAGGCTATGAAAGGAAAACAGAGAGGATGGATGATGTTTTACTCGACAACTTTCATATAAAATACATATCTATAAAAATTTCTTTCCCTTTTTTTCTATATTAAAGTCCAAAATTTCATTAAAAAAATTATTTTTATGAATTTATAATTATTGAAAATGAAATGCCAGATATTAAGCATATTTTCTAATAAGCTTTTATTAGTTTCACCTGTATGTTTGTTTGTTTGCAACTGACTCTTTGGGCTCGATTTTGCTCTACTTTAAGCGATCCGATTTAATTTAAACGTTGTAGACTTACCAAGGACCGACGACAATAAAATATTTTGATAAGTTTATTATCTCATCATGATTAGGATAGCCAGGACCCCAGGACCCTTACCCAAGACATTCAAACCTACGTGGGACAGTGGCACAAGGATAATGCGCCTGACTACGCATCAGGAGATTCCCTGTTCGAATCCTGGTTGGCTCGACATATTCGCGTTTAGCCTTTGTTTTACTCGAAATTAAATTTTTGTAGGAACCAGTCCTCCGTACCGGGATACCACCATACCGACTTAAATATTATAGTTTAAAAACACTAAAAAAATTATAGTTTAAAAACACGCTTTTAGAGTTAATCAAACTAAAAAATAATTGTTAATATAAGAATAAAATTACTGACGAGAAAATGAATGTCAATGTTCTAAAAGCGTGGGGTGCTTTGCATGACATTTTTAAACTAACTCTGCATTTTGGAATGAAACTAGTGAAAAATTATAACGATTGATATCGAGCACCCCACGCTTTAAGAACAGTGACATTAATTTTCTCGTCAGTAATTTTATTCTTATGTTAACAATTATGTTTTAGTTTGATTAACTCTAAAAGCGTGTTTTTTAGTTTTTTAAAACTATAATTTATTTTTTAGGAATATTTTTTAAAGGTAAGTTTTTCAGTTATTTAGAACCTCTAATCACACAACAATACTTAAAACTAACAAAAAGTAAAATTGTTTTAACAAGCATATGTACTGTAGTCTTTTAAAAAAAGTAAGTTAAAAGGTCGAGACAAAATATTTAAGAGGATTAGTAGGCATGACGTCAGCAACAAAATTAAATTACACGACGTCATTGTAGGATTAAGTTACAGTACACCATAAGAGCATTATCAGAGAAAATTCGGACCAAGAACATTGCAACAGATAAATTTCAAAAGAAGTATAAATATGCAGTCTGGGATATTTTTGTGTATCATCATGATTTTTGTTCGCTGATATATTCGAAGGAAAAAATATTCACTTTTTTTGGGAACTGGTGGTGTACTATCTTCAATTAATATTGTGCTATTCAATAAAGCTTTTTTAGTGAAAATTGGTAGTGAAAAATATGTAATAAGCATTAAATTTCTCAATATAGATATGTATCATCTCGGTGAATAGGACGTTAGGCTTTCGAATTGAGAATTCTTGGTTCGAAACTGGACAAGCTAAGTCAAACCGGAAGTTTTCATATTTATAATGAAGATGAAAATGATGAACCTGTAAATCATATAATTAATCTGCTGGACTCTAGAGAAAGGAGAAGAATGTTGCAAATCAGAGATGTAACATTTGGAAGCTTAGGATAGTAGACATCCTGTGAAGCATTATGAGTAACGATGAATCTGCTATTTATCTGTCTTTTTAATAATCTCAATAGTGTCACCTTAGCAATACATTAATAATACTAGATTCCTACTTTTTATTTGATTAGATTGTATATATGAAAATAAAAGGATATATTTTGCTGTTCTTTTATGAAAAAAAAAATTTTAATCTCTTGCACAAATTTACAATATACACGTCCAGTATGGGTCCGGGTTAGAATAGCACCAATAAGCCAATGTATGTTGTAAATGGCGCCTAAAATGGGTACCCATGTCCAGGGATATAACATGTGGTAAAGCCAGACTTCTCCCTTTGTGTGCTCTATATTTTTGAAATGCAACGTAAGAACAAAAAGAAGTTGTATTTTTTATCCTTTATAATAACTCATCAACGAATTCATGGATTTAGTCTAGACGCTACTGTCGACCAAGTAGGCAAAGAAACAACAGCGCGATATACACAAATTCGTTCTTTTATACAAATTCATGACAGGATCAGTTAACACAGATTTGAGGCAGTTGTTTTAGAGCCGAAGCTGTATTTTATTGTTTTAAAACTAATTTTTGTTATGGTTCACTATAGTTAACTTTTTATCTTCTATTTTACCTATCCAATTCGTTACATATACAACAGGAGCACTGAATAATAAATACCTTTATAACAGCACTTTATAAACACAATAACTGGATTGAACACAATAGACTAATGTTTATTCTCTGAGTTATCTATTTAATAATCCGATCACCACAGAATGAAATAAATCCATAATCGGTTTTCATTCGCATAGTGGATATAAATCTCAATGGAAAACAAATTTTAAGACATCGACTCCAGAAAGGGAGGAGAAAAACAACAACAACAACAAAAAAGGCAAATCTTTTTTACGAAAGAAATAACAAAGGCATTAAAGTTGAGGCCAAGGAGTGGCAAATAATTCAACTCCTGTTCGAACTGGACTGACGCTTAGCAAATTTCCGATACTTGCAGCCAGCGAAAAGTTCCTCTTCCCATCTCGCCAATCGATCTTAATTCAATGTTCCAAAAGGCTTGCTTTCCAAGGTTTGAAGGCCTTCGATTCTTGCCAAGGGCCTGGCTAGATTTGGGAAGCTGATAAATGTGCCTGTCACATGCCATGAATAATAAATTTTCAAATATTTGAGGAGGGCATAAAACAGCGCCTGTTTTTCTCTTTTTTTCTTTGTGTTTGGGTTGCTTTAATATTCATTGGGTAAGAAGCAGCAAGCGTGCTTGGAAGCTTTTAAAAATAGTTTACTATTTTGCCTTTTATCAGTAGCTATTGGTGGACCGAAATGTTAACAAGAATTTTACGGTGCGCCCTATTTTTTATTGAGGATACTTAACAATTTAATTAGAATTGTTTTGGAGATCATTTCTTATTGTAACTAGAATGTTTGACAAGAATTGAGAACTTGCTGAAATAAACAGTATTTTGCGAAAGTAAACAGTACTTTTGCAGAAAGTAAACAAGATCTATTTAACAATTTCAATTTTTCCAATATATAAACTGTTCCAACCAATGCATAACTAATGTATATTTCGTAATAACAAAATATTTGTTAATCTTACTTTTTTAATTGAAGGTATTTATTTAATCTATTGTCTTTTACAAAATTTAATGAAGATGGTAAATTAAATATCTTCTTTTCTTTATTTGACTATGCTGTTTTTAATTTCCATTATATTAGAACAGGCTTTATATAAGTGTTAACATTTTTTTAATGCACATGAAATAAAAATAATGCCATATTTGATTTATTAAAATACCTAATCTAATTTGTCATAAAATATAATTTGGAACCTTAATATATATTGGTCTAATCTAATTTGTCATAAAATGATGAAATTAGATTAGCTGATGTCAGTTTAATAACGTGTAAACTTATAAATTAATTATGGCATATAAGTACCTTTTCTATCATTTTCAGTTAAAAACATATTTTATGCATATTCTGCTTTTTTTGCATGCATATTAATCTTTTTTTATTAATGGCGATGGGTAAAATCAACAGTGTTTTCATTAAATAATTAACAGTAAGCTTTTTAATTTCAGTTCTTTTGTAATCATTATAATGAGAAATGATTAAAGTAGGAATTGCATGTTAAATTACCTTATCTATGTCACAATACTCTTAAGTGATTAAAAATTCATATGAAGCCATTTCTCATAAATTAATTTGCTGAAAACAATGAAAATTTATGTAGAATAAAACTAAGTGAAGGACTCTGAAAGTAAAGAAATAAAGACAGTAAAAATGCATTTCACAGCAATCTTTTAAAATTGTCGGTAGTTTAGATAAAATTTCACCCATTTAAAAAATTGCTCAGTTAAAAGCAAAACTTCCTTATTTGCATACGTAGAGAACAAACATTTGTGAAATAATATTGTTTTGCAAACAAAATATATTAGAAAATGTAAGACAGAAAAAGTCTCACCAAATTATCAAACAATGCTTTTAAATCTGTTTTCGACTATTTTTTTATATACTTTATTCTAAATAAGAAAAATTATTCTTTCATATCTAAATCTTAAAACATTTATTTTATGACCTAAAATAAATAAAAAGAAAAATAAGATAGAAAAACGAGCCCAGAAATTGCAGCGTAATATAAAGTTTCTCTAATGCAGAAGTCATTTTTGTTGCAAGCGATCGTTTTTATTCAAAAAGGACTTTACAAAAGGAATTTTACTAAAAGGATGCATTTCAAATAATTGTAAAAGAAATTTAATATAAATAGCTATTTTTTACTTACAGATAATGTCTTTATAGTTGAAAAATTAAAACACGAATCACCAAATTTAATTCCATAATAACTGGTATTTGATATATCAATATCTTCCGATATATCAATTAGGATTGACTTGACTAGGTGCTTTGAGATGTGTGCTCGCTGTTGCTGCTTTATCACAATTTATCCAAATACTGTTAAAATACTACAGACAAAAATATCTGACAAAAGTTAAAATGAAACCTTTATAAAGGGACTATTCTAAAACTCGAAATTATTGATTTTATTGCCTATGATGAATTACAAATTCCATTTTAAAAGAAAGGAATCGTTGCACGTACTTTCGGCAACCAATAGAAAATAAATAAGATATGTAAATTTGAAAAAGAAAGAAATGGATAAAATCACATGTCAAATAGACAGTAATATTTTAACACTTGAACGATAATTAGATCATATGAAGTAAAACTAATACTTGAAATAAATAGTAAAAAAAACCCCAAAAGAAATAGTGGGGTACCCCATAACATACACCAATTAGGAAAAACTCCAAAAGAATCGGATCTAGAAAATATGATGACAACACGATCGAACCCTGTCATTCAACCTGACGACGACATTAGCATGGATATGACAACGTGATGGATAGACAGATTTATACTCCTTCCTCAATTTATCATGCATTGTTTCCTCTTCGACAGTAGGTAGAGTTAGATAAGTTCACGAACAGAATGCACTATCATTACATAACCCTTTCCAATAGTTTCAAGCAACGAGAGTCCAATGAGGCTGTTCAATTGCATAACATAACATACATCACCCACCTCTCTTAAAACTTCTGCCATAAGCAAAGAAGTATTATTTTTATTTTCTTCAATACTTTTGTTCTGCATTTTCCGATGATTCCAACAAAACTTATTTTCCCATGAGCTGCATATGACGCTATACTATCTATTTCACACTTTTATAGAAAACTATGCGTCGTAGACATGTAGTTCCACAAACAATATTTACTTATTCCAAGTTTGGATTCTCGCCCTGCACAGTTAATGAGGTATCGTTCGAACATTCTTCATATATATTTTTTAACATTAAAATCTTTATAATCAGACCTTCATTGAAGTTTTGCATTGCTAAAATTTATTGGAATATTTTCGTACAGCCTGAAGGTTTAATATTTCTAAATTATTATTGATTACTTATTATAATATAACAATTTGTTTTTATTTTGCTATGTTTTGTTGTTTATATAAATAACTAAAAATCATAAATTCTATGTTGGCGATTCCTGGAAGGCTTCCTTTCGCTTTATAAATTTTTCTTAGCTTTGAATTCTATCCATACATTGATTGCATTTGATCTCTTTTTTTCTTTTGTATAATACTCATATATAAGTGTTTGTGTGTATTTTAAATTTGTCAATATATAGGACCATTCTTTAGAGATGCTATTAAGTTAAACATGTACTTTTTTGGTATAGTTAGACGCCTATGACTCACGATAGAATAATGTAACAAAAGTTGGGATTCATCGACAGAGACTCAAAATGATCGATAGGTTGAGTTCCAAAGTGCTGCCGCCTCAACCACCTTCGCGGACATTGGTAAATTTGTGAATATTTAGTTTTTAAAATTCAAGTATACCAAGTTAAAAAACAGATTAAAATTTGCCATAATGTTACTACAAAAATATTATAAATCATAAAATGTTGTTCATTGTAAATCATGTTTAATGCAGAATCTCTAATATTAGCGCTGATAATTGGTAATCGTGGTGGAAACACAACGGGACCTTATTTGCCGATGACATCCGCATTGGGATAACAGCTTGATAGATAGCGAGAAGTATACTGCCTTACTCTTTTGCCATACATTTTCATTATACTGACAGTAGATAAAGTACATATTGCAATGTTCGCAAACGAGATAATTATCAGTATGTAAAAGATTATCGATAGTTTCAAGTCAAATGATGGACGATGAATGGATGATCAAATTCATTAACAGACAAGCACGTATGGAATACCCTATATCAGTTTGACTTATGTACCCTGCATATCTGATATCATGGTTTTTTTAAGTAATATTGCCTATTCCTAAGATATTAATCAAACCTCCCACATTGGATTGGATGGATTTGGTAACGCTCGTTCGGTGGTGGGTGTCGGGAAGGGTTAGATACTTACACTCATTTGGTCTTCGTATCGCCTGGTGTGGTCCGCTATGTAGTGCACGGACTCCATGGCCCGCTGAAGGTCGGGGCAGAAGTGCAGCCTGCGGTGGTGGGGCTCCACTACGGGCGGGGTGGTGTCCTCCTCTTTGGGGCCGTGGATGCGGCACCCGCTGTAGTGGGGTAGGTCGTCGTAGCTTGGGCACCGGCCCCCCGCGTACTCCTGCGGCGGTTGCAACTCGGTACCGTTGCAAGTACGAACCATCACCTGCAGAAAAAACATATTACTGTAGGACATGCATTACTTTATTGGTGGGCATAGAATGACATTACTTTATTTAGAAACATAGAATGCAAAAGAGGAATTAGTCATATAGAATGTATAAAAAAAAATAATAATAATATGACAACGATTAATAATAGGCTTCTGAAACATACATGATATGTAAGGTATAGAGTTGAGTGTCATAAAATATTATTAACATGATATGTTAAAGATGTATGATAACATACTATGTAACGTAACATATGTTATAAAACATTAGTAAGGATATATTAGCAATATGGCATAGTTTGTTTGTAATATGTACATGATTTATCAATCATATTCACGATGATCTATCAATCTGCATATACTGTTCAAAGCGAGAATCCACATTCGGAGTACATAATTATCGATCGAAGAACAATATCTCTACGACGTATAGTTTTTGAGAAAAATTCAAAAGAAAAAGCCTAATATCACCTCCGATGTACGGAAAGTAAACTTTATTAAAATCCCGTGAAGCTGTAGAACAGATGAAATCAAAAAGATTAAAAAAAATATATTTAAAACTACACCCCCTACACCTTCAAAAGGGCAACAATCTAAAGGGATATGGGCGATAAGAGCTTGCTGTTATATAAATGATCCATCATCATTAACTTGCGTTGCTTTGAACTATCAGCAATCTTTTCTTAATGATAATGCATTCCGCCTTGAACATTGCGCTATTTATTTTATCTACGTTTCAGTACAGTGTTAATGCATTACAAACTCCGAGAGAGTTTACCTATCACTATCCATTACGTCGTCATCCCGACGCCAATGTCATCGGCAAGGTTGGATGACAAAGGTTCTATGATGTTGCCATGTTACGATCTACTTCGGATTTTTTTCTATGATTATAATTGAAGAAATTAATATATTGTATATTCCAGTTACTATAGAGATGAAACTTAGTTGCTCCTTTGCATATGTTGCCCTCATTTTTTTGTTTGTATTATGTGTAGAAAAATTCTGTTGATCGCAGAGCACATGCATACTTCTTTACATATAATGGATATTTTTAGCTCCTTCCTGCTTAAACACCATGTCATATGCAATTACCGCAGTTCCAGTAATTAATACTTATTTTATATGTACCGGACATGAAGTACAAATTTCGTAATTTTCTGGATAACTATGTATCACGAAGAAAAGTTCTTTGGGCTAAATCATTTACTCCGAGTATAGATTTTCACTATCCGTGTAAATCCGGGTTTATAATAGCCCCATTTTAGCATGTCGTAAAGCCGACTAAAATGGGTACCCAGTGCCCGGAGGTAAAACTGGGTGGGATAAAGCCAGACTTCTCCGTTTAGGTGCCCCATGCAAGGTCAAGGTATTGCAAGGTCTAGGACAAAAAGAAGCTGCATTTTTTACCCTTTATCATGACTCGTCAGATTAAGTCCACACGAGTTCATGGTCTAGATGTTGCTATCGATCGAGTGGGATAAGAAACAACAGACTTTCACCTTGTAAAGTTATGTGGTATTGACCGAACATACTGTATATATAACACTTGCCAAAAAAGTACAGTAAAAGCTTTTATTTTCTTGATTGAAAATAGGTTTTCTTCGATATTTGTTTATGTTAGATTATTTCATTTCACAGCATAACCTTTAAAATCAAAGATTTTTTTTATCCTATTCATTATTTTATCAAGAAATGATTAGACTTATCTGACATTAAAGCTAGTATTAAAAGTTTTAAATACTTGGAATTGTTTCTTAGCATTTTGTGTAACTTTCACATCCAGTTTATCAGTTAATAAAATTTCCAGTATGTTACACAGTAGCTATAATCTGATGCATCAAAATTACATTAATTGTACAACATCAATTACTACAAAATAGTAACTAATGTTCATTGCAGTATTTATTAAACAAACCATTACAAAAATATTTATAATGCATTACATGTTCACTAAATTTTGTAAAGCATTCCAAGTGTCCCTATAAATCTCTATTTAATACAGAAAAGGAAAGAAAATTCAAAAATAGCTGAAAGGAAGCGAAGATTTATTGACTCTGTGGACTAAAAAACTCCTCGAAAATGTGTTGAGATCTGTCAGACAAAACACCATAAATCATATCTCATTCTTCCTGATCGAATCTCTTGTGCTACTGTTACATTATTACAGAGCGGAAGGAACTTGAGGCAGAAAATCGCAGAAAAATAAAAATAAATTGAAGCGTACGTTACTGGAAAAAGAAAATCGGGAAAGAATACCTCTTCGATTTTTTGAAATGTAACAAAGTAACAAAACTTAAATAATAAAACATTTACAGTGGCTCAGAAAGGTTTTCGCATAGACATGCCCTGTATACATATTAAAAAAAAAGACAAACATAAATCATAAATTTTAAAATCTATTATTTTAAAACAATTTCGCTTCAGCATATATATATAGAGTTTTATTATTGTCTAAACAAAATAATACTTTTCTTATTCAAGAAATCCCAATAATTTTTTTTTTCACCTTTACTCTGTTGCACTTATTTTAAAAATATACCAATGATAATTTTGAACATAAATTAAAAGCTAATTTTATAAATATCCCCCCTTATTTTTTCACAGTGACTGGTGCCATCTATTGAAGTGAATATCTAATATCAATGAAAATAAAGTCTTAAATTAATTAAACAATAGTTAATAAAAATTTTTCATAATATTTGGCTGCAATGTTTTTAGAACAAAATTATAAATTCAGAGAAAAATATGTTCTAATGTCTATGTTCTATGTTCTCTAGTTTTTATCTTGGAGCATCCATTTATTATATAAATGATTTAAAAAAAAACAGATATTGTTAGCCCGGCTAGTTACTGGAGCTGTGGAAAACTACTCCAATAACTACAATGATGGTCCTCACAGGCAATAAACCAATGGAGACCATTATTCAAGAGAAAGCATTAATACATTGGGAAATTAATCAGATTACCATCAACAGAGTTACTGGAGAAATTATAATATGTCTAAACCTAGGAGATTGAAGACTCAGAATGGATTTTTTACAAATGTTTTTAAGTTGAAATCCAATTATTCCATTCTGGATGTTGCCACAGAGGAACTGTTGAAACCAATAAGGCCTATTCACATGTGATCTATAAGAAAGGAATGTTATTTGATGAATTCTATTACAAAGTCGTCTTCTGTTGATTGTGAAATAAAAGCAGCTACTATGGAGACAATTTATACCAGATATCCAATAATTGGATTCACGTAGATACTGACGGATCGAAAATACTTGACAACGTTGGAGTTGGTGTGTATTCAGAACTCTTTGCCTTCTATGCCTTCCTTGGTCCATTTTGGACCCATTTTGAAGGAGAACTGGAGGCATTTAGATTTGCAACAGAACAAATTAGTTCAGCTCTAAAACATAGTAGTTATTTTTTCAGACTTTCTGTTAGACATCCAAGCCATCGCTGCACGTAATGTCACGGAATCAAAAATTATTGACTACTGCGAAAGAACTCTTGATATTCTAGCTTCTAAAGGGATGACTGTTGTTTTGCAGTGGATCCCATGCCATGTAGGAATAGCTGGAAATGAATGGGCTAATAAATTAGCTAAAAAGGGAACTGAAATTTCACAATCAAATGACGCTGAAGTGCTATTTCTATCAATTAAGGGAGTTGTTGCAATTGCTATGGGGAAAAATTATAACATAAGTGGAGGGACTCTATTTGTAAAATCCCAGACTTCCCTAGATCCATCGCAGTAGCGGCCTTTCGCCTGAAGACTGGACATGATTGTCTTGCTAAACATCTACACTTCATTGGTGTATATAACAGTACTTTGTGCAACCAGAACTCTGAGATGGACAAAGATCATTTACTAAGTTGTTCTTCATTGAATGAAGAAAACTTAAACAGCAGATATTGGCGGGCTAGGGAGTTGATGCATGATCTTTATGTAGTCACAACTTTTGATGCAATTATCGTCATTGTTATGAGTTAGTGTTTTATATTCCCTCTTAATGATTCAATCCCAAGCATTTATGATATATGGTTGCCAAAGAAGTAAAATTAAGTATCAAAGTATCAAGTGCTTTTGCAATAAAAAAATTTGTTAGCCCCCATCAAATTTTTTTTCTAAATGTTTTCTGGAAATAATTTTATTCAAATAACGTTTTCTCAGTCTAAGTTCATTAGAGATAAATTAAATTGAGTTTATATATCAAATACGACTCATTGCATTACATGTATCATTAAAAATTAATTTTTTTACCATTTCATCAAATAGATATTACATGTAATCATGTAATATGTATTTGATTTTTTAAATATTTTTGATGTTATGTTTCATGATTATAAAGTATTTTAACTATACCCAGAAGATTTCTTTTAATCAAAAGAAAGGATCCAAAGTAGAAGAAGAAACTTATCTTTATTTTATACTAACCATCAATTCGGATCCTTTTAACGAAAGTAGGTTGATAATAACTTTCACCAAAAAGGAAATGAAAATTTTTAATCAAGTGATAAAGGCAAATGTTATTGTTGTCATACAAAAACTCATAAAACTTATTTTAACTGTAGAAAAACGAAGAAAAAAACTTCACAATGAAGAAAACTCCCCAAAAGAAAAGACGAAGTGGAAAAATTGTGTTTACAGAACAGAAGGAGATTGAACAGAAAAGTTTTAAAATAACATAAAAACCACTACAGCATTTTTTGATAAGTGATGCGAAAGGAAATAATTTTTTTTTTCGTATTTGCGCTTCAACGGAAAGCATTTTAATTAAATAATAACTCGCGCTGCAAATAATCTTCTATCAAGCAAAACTCTTTTATTCAATGAAATACTTCAAGTGCAATTAATAGCTCTTAAAAGAGTAATTTTTATTTTGAGCTTAGTAATGGTATTTCGCAAAGGTAATTAATAATTATTTTTTTCCATTATTAAAGATAATTTTAAAAAGGATTAGTAATTTTCATGGGAATTATTATTATTTTTTTAATCTTGAAAATATATATTTTTATAATTTTTTTTCTGAAAGCTTTCTAAACTATTATTATACTGGTTGTTTATGGCTAATAGTTTTTGAGCAATTTGTGAGATGTTTTTTCTAAAATAATTCCGCTTTACATAAAGCAAGAGATTTGTGAATGTCTGCCTGCTTGTATATTAAATAACTTAAAAATATAATAATCAAACATTAAATTTTTTTGTCAATAAGCATATTATTTTTAATCTGGTACGTAATTAAAATTCATGAAACTAATTTTAATTAATTTGTTTCTTATTTATTTAACAATGTAATGTATGCAATGTTTTGTTGCAGTACATTAAGTTTAACATTCTAATTTTATAAATTTCAAATAAAGTGATTTTATTATCTATGTTTTTGCAACAAATATCATGTTGTTCGTACAAATTTCATCAATGTTTTAATTTTGAAAAAAAAAAAAAAAAAAAAAAAAAAAAAAAAAAAAAAAAAACCCGCTAACGTATGATTTTCACGAATATATTTTTAAATTCAAATATTCTAAAATAGCTAACGTTAGAAAAGAAATAAAAAGCACAGAAATTAAATAAAACTGAAATAGATGAGGGGAAAAGGAGATCATAATCTGATGGTGAAATACTTACTTATGAATACTTTACTTCCATGAATGAATGATGAAATACTTAAATAGCACGATTAGAAAAAGTTTTTTAATAACTTTTATTTCATTTAAAATATAAGAATAAAATTAGTAAATATAATAATTTTTTCGCTCAGTCTGCATCTGAAATTATAGATATTTCCAAACAATTTATGCTGCTGTAAAATAATTTTAATTTGGTTTGGATTGTCTCATCTCTTGTCATCGATTAAACGTCTCCTGTCTCGAAATCTGACAGTAGCCAGACGGCCTTGATCCGCGAAGGGGCTGTTGCGCCAATGAAGTAGAAGAACAAATATTGTTTGCCCAACAAAATTTTGGACTCTTTGATCTTTTTGGTTCATTAGAGAAAAATTAAATTAAGTTTATATATCAAATATGACTTATTGCATTACATGTATCATTAAAAATTAATTTTTTTATGAGTTCATCAAACTTTACATGTAATGTGCATTTGATTTTTACAAATATTTTTGATGTTCTATATTCCTGATTATAAAGCATTTTAACTATACCCGGGAGATTTCTTTTAATCAAAAGAAAGGATCTAGAAAAGAAGAAGAAACTTATCTTTATTTCATACCAACCACCAATTCGGATCCTTTTAACGAAATTTAGGTTGATAATAACTTTCGCCAAAAGGAAAATGAAAATTTTTAATTAAGCGATAGAGGTAATGTTATTGCTGTCATACAAAAACTCATAAAAGTTATTTTAACAGTAGAAAAACAAAGGAAAAAAACTCACGATAAAGAAAACTCTCCACAAGAAAAGACGAAGTGGAAAAATTGTGTTTACAGAGCAGAAGCAGATTGAACGGAAAAGTTTTAAAATAATATAAAAACCGCTACAGCATTTTTTGATAAGTTATGCGAAAGAAAATAATTTTTTTTTCTTTTTTGCGCTTCAACGGAAAGCATTTTAATTAAATAATAACTCGCGTTGCAAATAATCTTCTATCAAGAAAAACTCTTTTATTCAATGAAATACTTCTAGTGTAATTAATAGCTCTTAAAAGAGTATTTTTATTTTGAGCTAGTAATGGTATTTCGCAAAGGTAATTAATAATTATTTTTTTCCCCATTACAAAAGATAATTTTAAAAATGATCAGAATTTTTCATAGGAATTATTTGTGTTTTTTTTTAAAGTTTAAAATATATTATTTTTATATATTTTTTTCTGAAAGCTTTCTAAACTAGTATTATACAGGTTGTTATGGTTATTAGTTTTTCAGCAATTTGAGGGATGCTTTTTGTAATAATTCAGCTGTAAATAAAGCAGTATAAAAGGAGATAATAATCTGATGATGAATGATTTATTTATGAATACTTTTCTTCCATTAATGATGAAATAAATTAGCACGATTAGAGGGAGTTTTTTTAATACCTTACATTTCCTTAAAAATATTAAAATTTGCAGGCATTTAAAAATATTTTTTGCATTTTCATTTAATTTTTCTACAATTATGTTTTTAAAGTTAATATACACTGGTTTAAAATTAAGAAAATTTACATAAAGAATTTATACAACCTAAATATATATAATTTTCCAGAATTTCTGTGTTTGGTCATTTGTGCATATTTTAGACCTTCACCCTGCAGACAGGACACGATTATTTTGCTAAACATCCACACAGCATTAGTACATATAACAGTCCTTTGTGCAACTAGAACTCTGAGCTGCACAAATATAATTTAATTGCTACGTTGTTCTACATTGAATGAAGAAAACTTATGCAGCAGATATTGGCGGGCCGCAGAGTTGATACAATTGGCATTCAGCGACTCATATTCTTTTAACTTCATGTAGTCAATGATCTAATTGTTGTCATTTCTATGAGATACTGTATTGTTCTGTGTTGTATTTCATCTTTATGTTCCAATCTCATGCATCTGTGATGTATAGGTGACAATGAAGTAAAAAATTGTTAGCTCCCACAATTTTTTTTTCTGAATGTTTTCTGGAAATAATTTTATTCAAATAACTTTTTCCCAGTCTAGGTTCATTAGAAATAAATTAAATTGAGTTCATATATGAAATTATTGCATTATATGTATCATTGAAAAATAATTTTTTTACAAGTACTCAAATACATTTTACATTCAATATGTATATGATTTTTAATAATATTTTTGATGTTCTATATTCATGATTATAAAGTATTTTAATTACACCCAGGTGATTTCTTTTAATCATAATAAAGGATCCAAAAAAAAAAGAAGAAGAAACTTATCTTTATTTCATACCAATCACTAATCCAGATCCTTTTAACGAAAGTAGGTTGATAATAACTTTCACCAACAAAGGAAAATGAAAATTTTTAATCAAGTGATAAAGGTAATGTTATTGCTGTCATATAAAAACTCATAAAAGTTATTTTAACAGTAGAAAAACAAAGAAAAAAAAAAATCACAGTAAAGAAAACTCTCCACAAGAAAAGACGAAGTGGAAAAATTGTGTTTACAGAACAGAAGGAGATTGAACGGGAAAAGTTTTAAAATAATATAAAAACCGCTACAGCATTTTTTGAAGTTATGCGAAAGAAAATAATTTTTTTTTCTTTTTTGCGCTTCAACGGAAAGCATTTTAATTAAATAATAACTCGCGTTGCAAATAATCTTCTATCAAGAAAAACTCTTTTATTCAATGAAATACTTCTAGTGTAATTAATAGCTCTTAAAAAAGTAATTTTTATTTTGAGCTAGTAATGGTATTTCGCGAAGATAATTAATAATTCTTTTTTTTTTCCATTGCAAAAGATAATTTTAAAAATGATCGTATTTTTCATAGGAATTATTTGATTTTTTTTTAAACTTTAAAATATATATATTTTTTTATATTTTTTTCTGAAAGCATTTTAAACTAGTATCATATAGGTTGTTATGGTTATTAATTTTTGAGTAATTTCTGAGATGCTTCTTTTAATAATTCCTCTATGCATAAACAATAGATTTGCGACTGTCTGCCTGTTTGTAAAATATTAAATTATCTTTGAAACTATAATAATCAGATATTCAATTTTTTTTGTCAATAAGCCTATTATTTTTAATCTGGTGCGTAATTAAAATTTACGAAATTTTTTAATTAATTCTACTTTTATCTATTTAACAATGTATTATTAATGTATTCAACTCTTTGCTACAATACATTAATTTTAACATTATATTTTTTTAACATCAAATATAGCGATATTAATATCAATGTTTTGTAACAAATGTCATGTTGTTCAGACAAATATCATCATGTTTTAATGTCGGAAGAAACGCTAATGTATGTTTCCCCCGAATATATTTTTAAATTCAGATATTTTTAAAAAAAAAGCAAATATTAACATTATATTTTTTTTAACATCAAATATAGCGATTTTAATATCAATGTTTTGTAACAAATGTCATGTTGTTCAGACAAATATCATCATGTTTTAATGTCGGAAGAAACGCTAATATATGTTTCCCACGAATATATTTTTAAATTCAGATATTTTTTTAAAAAAAAGCAAATATTAGAAAAGAAGAAAATGCATAAATTGCATTTTTCAAAACTGAAATAGATGAGAACAAAAGGAGATCATAATCTGATGATGAATGACTTTTTAACGAATACTTTAGTTCCATTAATAATGAAAGACTTCAGTTGTACGATTATAAAGAGTTTTTTAAAATTCTAATTGAATTTAAAATTTTAAATAAACTATTATTTTCCCGAAGATTTTTTAATGCTGTCATAATTGAAATCCGAATAAAATAACACAATTATAAAAATTAAATAAAATACGATTTATTACTTTTATGAGAATTATATATACTATGGTTATTGTAAAAAGATCTAACTTTGCTTCTTTCTACTAAAAATGTGAGGAATTTTGTGTTAAAATATATTCATGTAAAAAAAAAATACATATCATCGTACGAATCCACTTTAAAATAAAAATAATTACTTCAGTAAGTCAACATTGGTACTCAGTACTGCATTGAAATTTGAAATGAATATCCCCAAAGACAGTCTCGAAAACAGGAGATCCTATATCTGCAGTTTTAAAACCATTGGAATAACTTTTCTTACACGTTTATGAATTTTCATTTTCTTACTTATCAAGGCATTTCTGACATGCCGATACCTGGCGATGACAAGGAAAAATTCATTTTATTGCAAATATTTTATGTAGATAATGAATAAATTAGACTTTTAAAAGACATATACTGTTAATACAATGGAATTAAGTATGCTGTTTGTGGAGATAGTCATAATTTATTTATATGTGCATTTTAATAGTTAAAAGAAACTAAATTTAAGATTGATGAAGGCCTCTAGGCTCACATGATCGCTATTCATATCTCGAGCTTCATTCCCTTCATCGATAGCAAGAAGGGCATCATACATAAAGAGTCTAGCGTCTTCTGGCATCCCTTGATACCAACTTTTCGAGTTTCGTCAAAAGAAACATTAACGTTAGCGTGATGCTAAGTTGGTGCAATGTCAAAATGATCAATATAATCATAGTCATAATTTATTTATGTGCACATTTTAATAGTTAAAAGAAATTAAATTCACGATATCTATTCATATCTGGAACTTCCTTTCTTTCATTGATAGCAAGAAATAAGTCATACATAAAGAGGGCATCGTCTTCTGGCCATCCCATGATTCCAACTTTTCCAATTTTTCCAAAAAAAAAAAAAAAAAAAAAAAAAAAAACACTATTGTTAGCGTGATGCGAAGTTGACACAATGCCATTATGACCAGTATCATTACTGCAACAAACTAAAGTATGTAACAATTCTGATTATTTTGATAGTTAAAAAAAGTTTCATTTAAAGAATTCTGGCCGATTCTCTTCATTGATAGCAAGAAATACATCATATATATAGAAGTCATCGTCTTCTGCCATCCCATGATTCCAATCTTTCAAGTTTTGTCAAAAGAGACATTAAAGTTAACGTGATACTAAGTTGGTGCAATGTCAATATGATCAGTATCATTACTGCAACAAACTAAAGTTTGTTACAATATTGATTATTTTGATATTTAAAAAAATGATATTAAAGAACCCTGACCGATGAAGGAGTATTCGTAAATATTTGTTTAAGAAGTATTTGTATTCATAAGGAGTATTGATTTTAAAGCTGGAAAGCGCTGTGTAATTATTATGAACGAGTCTGGTTGGATTGCTTAGTAATTGTGCCATAATTAAACTATCACGATATTTATATATCTACTATATATTTAACTTGCCTTTATTTGTCCAGTGAAATATTTTCTTTCCTTTTAAGAGATAAATTGATATAAATTGAAATTAAATAACGCATTTAACATAACAAAAAATGCATCTTTTTATATTTTAATGGGTTTTTTGCAAAATAATATACTAAAATTAATTTTTTTATAATGCATGTTTGGAATATTTTAGATATATAATACTTTAATGATTCTAAATTTGCCCATTAAACTTAAGCCTCGTGCAAATATAATAAAAAAGATCACCAAGTTATCTGCAAGTTTTCTAATTTGCAGATTATCAATACCTTCAAATCGTAATTGCAGATAAAGTAAACTGATATTTATCATTCATCATAAGCTCATTTGGATAAATGAAGCTTTACTTCGGTCATTATTAATCATTTACTCTCTTTATCTCTTGCCAGTAAGCCCTTTATTTAAGAATATTCTCACTGGAGAGAAATAATTTAAGTAATTCAACTTCACGCTTTAAAAATAAGTAATCTATAAGAAGGATAAAAAAAAAAATGCATCACCAAAAAGTAATTATGTCTCAATTAATCGTTTTTTAAATAAATATTGTACATCGAATTTGAATATAAAAAATCACTTTCAGAATTCATTAATAAAATTATATATTTAAATCGACCTATCTTATGCATTTTATTCCCACAAGTTAATGAAACATAACTTTTCGCGTCTTTTCATAACACATAATTAGTTGCTAACTGCCAATATGGCAATGGGCCAACTATGTTGTTTCAACAAAGGATCACGGGATGAAAGAATCTCTTTCTGTGATGCAATCATCTTCTTTTAACTGACAGAAGAACCAATTGTGTGGCTGCTGTTGTTGAATTGATTGCTGGATAGCTTTATTTGGGCACTTTGTAATATTTGGCTTGTTAAATGATTCATAAATGTGCAAGCCAATGCAATGTATTTCAGGTGTAAATAAAAATATTTAAACATTTCAAAGTGTAGAATGAAAAATGAAATCTAAATATTAAAAAGTTTTTTTTATTAAACTTGTTTATTTGAATAATAACATAAATAGAAAGCATAATGTAATTCTTAGAAAATTTTTTTTTTAAGTAATAGTTATAGACTAAAATTTGGAGAATATTACTAGTAAATGTACATTTAGTCAACACATAGAAGACTAGAAAAAATTGTGTATTTATTTAGTTAAAAATATACCCAAAGAATGTTTCCACGATTTTGCGCTGTGGATCAGATAAAAAAATAATTTTAAACAAGAAATTAATTTCTAAATTTTATAGTTTATAAGTTTTATGAAAAACATGCACATAAAGTTCTTAAATTATATTTATAAAAATGTATACTTAGTTGACGAGTATCCTTAGTCAAAGGCTATGGCAAATTAGCTTTTCAATTGACTTTACCTTTCATAAAATGCTGAATTTTCCTGAATTCCAAAATTTGAATTGTACATTATAGAAAGAACATAAACAAATAGTTAACGTTTAAAACTATATTATTGCAACGTTTATAACAATATTTTTTTGATTGAATAACCTCAATCAAACGTCACCACGTCTTGATTTTGTTGATGTTTTCGTAGGTCGTAGCAGTTGAATGTCAACCAGACGGATGCAAATCAACTATCACTTCTCTATCTTCGTTGAATGTTTTATAACATTCACAAGCCCGTGTTTTTGACATGCACGACTCACCACAAGTCTTCTGTATCATTTTTAGTCCTTCGTCATGTGAAATTTCTTTTGAAACTGAAAATTTAAAGCAAACTCTTTGTACAACCAATTTTTTCATTGTAAAAATCACAGACCACGCAAATACTTGCTTACGAAAATAGCTGCTGCCAACACACTGAGGGGAAGATCTCGCTCAAATTCCGCGTTTAACTCAGTATAATGCTATCAATTTATAAAAATGCAGCGATATATTTCATAGGCCTGTAACCGTGCTTTCTCCTACGCACTGCAAGAGTGCCCCCTGTGGTGTTCAGGAGAAATTGTCAGTAGGCTTCGAGACTGTCACCCGAGAGGAAGTACAACGCAACCGCAGCTGAGAAACTTTTAGCACATGCGCTTCTGTTGGAAAACGTTTAATTTACAGTCTATCATCCCGAGAGGAAATATATTTAACGTAACCTGCGTATAAGTTGACCTACAGACTCTCACCCGGAGAGGAAGTATATTTCGCGCATCCAATGCGTACTTGAGTATCGGATTTTCGGCTTAGAAGTGGAATCCTTCTATGAATGTACATTTATATGCCTTTAAATATGTTAACTATTGTAAACTCATGTTTGTGAAAATTGCAACATCATGAAGGACTTACGCGAGTGAGCTGAAATTTTCAGGAAATGCAAATTAGCGCATGCTATGCAAATGATTAGAATTTCAAATCCGTAGCGCATGCGTATGCTGAGCAGCGCCCTCTGAACGGCGGATGGATCCGAATAAATAGACGGCTGTAGCGAGGCGTGTATGGTTATCGGCGGTTATCTGCTAGTGGTAAACGTTAGCTCAATCGTTACTTATGCCTCTTCGACGAAAGAGAGCGAGATTTGAACAACTTACAGAGTTTGAACGGAGGAGAATCATCGGCCTTCGTGAAGCTGGATTGTCTTATCGTGCAGTAGTCGCTCGTGTGCAGCGTAACAGCAGCACAGTGATGCGTCTTTGGAAGCAGTGGACGGACGAGTGTCGGACAACTCGGAAATCCGGGAGTGGACCCCGAAATGTGACGTCAGTTCGCGATGATAGACACCTGGTCGCCATGCCACGCCGTGTAGCAGCACTTATTGCGGCGCGTGGTAGCTACACAAAATGCTGATTCCGATCTCTTGCTATTGTTTATTTGCTTTGAACATTTAATCATTTATTTGTACCGCTACCACTCAACTGTGTATTAAATTTCATTCAATTATGACGATTCCTTCATGGTGTTGCAATTTTCACCAGCATGAGTTTATATGTGTGGTGTTTGTGAGTGTGTAAATAAAGCTGTGTGTTTTCAAACTTGGATCTCAAGTCTCAACCCAAACCACATCCAGTTACAATAGTATTGCCCAAGCTGCATACTACAATCTTGAGCCCAACGTGGGAGCCGCCCGTACTTGCACACTAAAAGACTATTTTAAATTATAAATACTTTTTAGATATAATGTATAAACTATAATTATTCATAAATTTCAATGCCAAATCTTTGATTGCTATTTATGCAAAGTTTTGAAGTGTACCCACAATCTGCTATTCTGGCGATTCAGCGAAATTCCTTAAATGCCGTCCCACAGAATCGTAGGATTCTTCAGATCAAACGCCATTGATTGGATCTGTCAGATATTGATTTACTCTTCACTGGATTTCCGATGAGTTCCTTTGAACCTCATTTGTTTGAAGGTTTCAGAATCTTGTATGAAGGAATTTAGTAGCAATCCAATTAGAAGCATGTTAATTTGGGTGGCTATTCACACGGAACGGTTTATTTTCAAGCAGAAGTTTTAGTTAAAATAACTCCTATGTATTGTTAATTTCATATTCCAAAGAGTTTGCAACTTTTTTTCATCGATATTCTGTTTATTGCTTATAAAAGTATGTTTTCCATTAAAAAGCATAAATTTCACCACAGAAATAAGGTGTTTTACTGAAAACTTTAATCTTGAACTGGTTACGCTTATTAACTGCCAAAGTTACCAATACATTGCTTTTTCAATCGGACTGATTATGCAGTTATTATTATTTAATTTTTTTTCATTGAAATGTGTGGTTAACTTTTCTTGAAAAATCCTTTAGAAATGATAATTAGCAATAGGTTGTTGATGGTTTCTATCGCCAAAGGGTATGTTTCACAATAGACTACATAAATGGTGATGTTTCTGCAATATTGTTAACATATTAGTTCGGTTTGGCGCTCTACTGTCATTTTGGGCACAATTTAGGCTAATTAGACCGGGACCTACATTTTAACGTGGATTCCAAACCACTCACAAATATCCATTCCATCGCCAGGATTTGAACATGGAGCATGCAGTTACAAAGGCCAGAGCGCTAGCCAATTGGCCATTAGGCCTCTGTCAACATATTAGAGCAGGTTGATATTTATGGACGAAATCTTATCACCAAAATGTTCTACATTAAACAGAATATGAACTTTCAATAGAACTCTAAACTTTAAATAAGCTTTTTAATAAAACTTTCCATTTAAAAAAACAGGCTATTTAAATAATATTAAAGATAAAGACAACATTCAAAATAAAAATTTTTAAAGAATGCCGCAATAAATGCTTATCATCAAAATATTTCAATATATACATAGTAATTATTAAAACGGAAACAAAATGATTGAGGCTTCCAATGATGAACCTTTTCATTTGAATCCATTTGTAACAACGCAAGTATGCAGCAGAGCCAATGGGCACATGGAAAGGAAGGTCAGAAGAAGTCTGAAGTCAGTTACTCAGAATTTACCACCACAATTTGGAACGAACATCCAAAAGATGGAATTTCTAGGATTCGCAACATTAACTTCTTCCTCTTCAATAGCAAATGAAGATATTTCCAGCTTACGAATTTGTCATAAAAATACATCATGTAAGCATGGATATCTTCGCTGGCTGTGATTAGTCGGTTTTAAAGCAAACTTCATCCGTTCGTAAATCCAAAAGGTAGCTCTACTGAAAATATTGCTTTATATATTAGCATCCAGGGCCTGAATGGCCGAGTGGCTATCTCTCTCGGTACCACAGGTTTCAGGTTCGAGTCCCGGCGGTGCCATGGATGTGTGTAATGGTTCGGAATCCACTTTAAACGTAGGTCCTGGTCTAATATGATCATAGAGCGTTGTGGGAGTATGTTACTGCGCGTCCGTAGCTTATCTTCAAGTTACACACGCCCCCTGGGTAATGCAAAGTGAGTAACGTCTATGCAGCGCTTGCCTTAATGCATCCAAGACGTGCATGTCTAAAAGTTTGCCAGCTGCATTAGAGAAAAAAAAATATTAACATCCTCAAGCGTGGGTGGTATTTTAAAACTATAGTAAATTGCTAAGTTGGCATCGCGCCAACTGTGACTTTTCAACAGAGAGTCTTGAGATGGCAGAACCTGTTCCTGTGATCCAATCATCTACCTCTAACTGACAGAAAACTTTCTTGACAACCAATCATATGCCTCCTGGTGTTAATACACTGCGTGAAAAAAGTAGAAGGACATTCATTTTTTTGTACAATATGCTTTTATTTTACTGCTTTTGACCTGATTTTTATAGAGAGTTGTTTTGGGAGAGTTTTAATTTACGTTAAGTGAAAGTTAAATGAGATTTTTTTACTTACCACTATTTTAACTTAGGAATGCAATATTTAATAACTTTGGGTGTGTGAAAAAAGTAGAAGGACACGTCCAAAAAATCTATTTAGAAGCTGTTGGAAAGTTTATAGGTAAGCTTTTTTTTCTCTTTTAATTCCTTTTTAACAAGAATAAAATATTTAGCTACAAATTCATAGTTTTTGTTGATTTTAGGATGCCCAGAGGAATACCCTTAAGTAAGTTTCAGAAGGACCAAATAGTTGTCTATAAAAATGAAGGCAAAGGTGTGAGAGAGATTGCGCGACAGCTACGAATCAGTCCTAATACTGTTTCGAACTTCATAAGAAACCCTGAAAGTGACAGAAGAAAAAAGAAGACAGGAAGACCAAAAAAACTCACCCAACGTGATCAACGAAAAATCATTCGTGAACTCGAAGACTGGTGGAAGTGTCGGCAAGGCGCAATTTCAATCAGGAATTACATATGTAACCAAAAGAACTGTCTAGAACTGCATAAAATGCTCAAAAAAGTTCGTTTTCAAAAAACGGATGCACCATCCGAAGTGGAATGAAGGACACATGAAGAACCGACTGCAGTGGGTTAAAGACCACATGTCCTGGAGCTCAGAATGGACCTCAGTTATATTTTCCGATGAGGAAAAATTCAATTTGGATGGTCCAGATGGTTATCAGTACTATTGGCACTGTCTTGGTATTGAAGAAGAAACTTATTCTACTCGACAGATGGGAGGAGGTGGTTTAATGGTATGGTTAGCAGTTGGCTATGTTGGCAGGACAAGTTTAGTCTTTCTAAATGGTAGACAGAACGATATAGACTACATCCAGACTCTAAACTCAAATCTTCTCCCGTATGGCACTGAGTTAGGAGGAGATGACTGGATTTTTCAGCAAGATTGAGCATCAAGATTGATTGGTTTGCAGCAAACAATGTTCGATTTTTACATTGGCCTGCTAAAAGTCCTGATCTTAACATTGTAGAGAACATATGGGCAATGATTGTACGTCGTGTTTACGAGGGTGGAAAGCAGTTTGAATCTGTAGCTGAGCTGCAGAAATCATTAAACTTTGTATGGGACAATTTTTGCCAAACAAAAATTTAATCTTTATACAGTTCGATGCCAAATAGGATCTTCGAAGTAATTCGAGCCAACGGGAAAAGAATTACATCTTAATTTATATAGTACACCTCTTTTTTAGAAGTGTTCTTCTACTTTTTTCACTGATCATGAGATCGTCAAAACCAATTTCTTTATTAAGTATACTTTTTTTTTAATTGTGTACTTTTTTGTTTTGTCTAGATACAGGTATCTGCATGTAAAAACGTTGTGAATAAATTAACTGTTTAAAAAATGCGTCATTATTCATTTATCAAAAATAATCTAATGTCCTTCTACTTTTTTCACGCAGTGTATGACTAGAGTTGTCAGGAATGCACAGCGGTCGTGTAAACCAAACTTTTCATTCGATGTTTAATGTTACTTATTTCTTTTAATCATTGAAATGTAAATTAAAATTATTCAAAATTATCTGATAAATTTAACCTGTTCTATTGCTACAGAACTTAATAAATTACAAAATGATGATAAAAGCCTTAAAGTTCATCTTCTATCTAATGCAGAAATATTTTTAAGATTTTAGTTTGAGCAATTTTCCGAACAATTTTTCTCTCCTGTTTTAAGGAGTAAATTAGGCCAATATTATACAGAATTGCTAATTATTTAAGCGGTAATGGATTGTGTAAAGTGCATTTCCTAAAATATTAGTTACTTTAAAGACATTTTAACAAATTTAAAGTAATAAGTTACCAAATAAATATTAGTTCGTTTGATTAAAAAAAAAAAATTTTTTTTTATGTACAAATTGATTTCTTTTAAGAACTGGTCAATCTTTTCATTAAATTTATTTTTAATTAAAGATATTTATATCAAATATTAAACTATATAAGTATAAAAATAAAAATGTAACAATTTACTATTATAAGTATAAAAATGTAACAATTTTACTAAAAAGTTATTAATTCCATTTGTAAAAACTTTTAATCTATTTATTAATTATGAAATGGAGTATTATGTGTTTCAATTAAAAATATTATACACTAGCAGACCCTGCCACGCGTTGCTGTGGCTTTCTTGTATTTCGCTAAATAATTAGATACTATAATTGGTATTGTTAAGGAAGTTATTGGTAAAGAATGATGAAAAGTTCAAATTAAGCTTCAACGAATAGAAAATGTTTAATTTTTATTAATTTAATGGATGAGGTAGATAATGTTGATTTTTAGCACTGTTTTATAATTATTCTACCTAATTTAATTTTTAATAATCATTACTTTCATTTATATAAGAACAAAGCGATGAACAATATTTGTTAATCTGTCTTTCGTCAAAATAAATAAATTCGTTAAATAATTCAATAAGTTGATTATGCTTTTCTAAAAGATTTTCCAACAATTCTACAATAGCTCTTTGTACTTGCTAGTTCGATAAAATTATGCTGACATCGAGTTGTTACACATTCTTCAGAACTGCCCATAAAATAAATTTGAAGAAATTTTGGCTCTTCGTTAGGTATTGGCATCAACGACCCGATCTTATGGTACACCTGACCTTGTATTTTGAATGCACTTTCAAAATTACGTCCATCAGATGAGAAATCGCACATTTTAGTTGAGCCAAATGACGTAAATGGCGCCAAACACGAAATATGAAAATCGTCGATTTTGCATTTAAATAAAAAAAATAAAAAAAATCTCTATAAAAACTATCCTATCTCTCAAGTTGGGACAAAACACACATTTAAGAAAAAAAAAAAGTTAAAATCGGATTGTTAGTTTCAGAGTTTATCCCGAACAAACATCGTGACACGGGAATTATATATAATAGATATATCGCATTTAACTATTTATATTATGCATAAAAGTGTTAAAAAATATAATAAATATTCATTTATTCTAAAATATATTTAATTTTGAAATTTATATTGAAAAGCTAATTATTATATACTATTATTAATATCGATTCTAAATTTAGATACAAAAAAAAACATTAATAGAATCTATTTTTTTATGACAAGATATATAATATCGATGATACATAAAACATGGCTATAACGGAATTTCACTACACAATTTCAAATGGCAAAAATTGTCTAAAGCCTATTTTTGTCCATGTGCACAATGATATTAAATGACATTAGTTGTACGAATTTGTATATCATATTCTGTTGCAGTATTGCTTTTTATGTAAGCGTTTTAACTATATGTAGGTAATCCATAACGTACGTATACGTTTTATACATATTTACGTAATTCTAACCGTGCGTACACGTACATGTACTACGCATACGTTTTGCGTTTACGTATGCATACGCATATGTTTTACGTATACTTTTTACTTTATACACTCAAGAGCCAAAACATTATGACCACCTGTCAATAACGAGTTGGCCCACCTTCGGCGTGAAACACAGCTTCAACCCGCCTTGGCATGGATTAATACCACCACTTAATACCAGTTAAATACCACTTCCACCTGATCACGTGCCTTCACGTCATCCAGGCGAGTTCATTGCAAAATGTAGGGGTGGTCAGAATGTTTTGGCTCTTGAGTGTAGTATAAAGTATTTAGTTTTTGGTATAGGTATACGTAAACGTATTAAAATCGTTAAAAACATGTTAAACGTTTACATTAAAAAGCTATGTAAGCGTTTAACGCTTAAGTATGTTTTGACGTATGTTTTCGTTTAAGTATACGTAAATACACGTACACGTTTTACGTATACTTTTTACGTTTTATGTATCCTTAAATTTTTATAACTTTTTTAAGAATTTTTTTTCCCCCTGCAAGTACAATTTTTCTGATTTTTTGTGTAAGTTTTGGAAGACAGTGTAATTAAACATATTTTGTTTCAAGAAAGATTTCTATACGTCTAGAATCGAATCAAATACACAAATTTCAATGAACAAAAACATCAAAAGTGCAGAAGGCAACAGCAAAAATTAAAAAGAAAAAGAAATAGATATACATTTTCATTTTTTTTTTGCAAAGAATAACCAAAAATTACCAAAGAATGAAAAATTAATAAAATATCAATATATTTGAATTCCTTTAAAGATATAAATTGAAATAAAACAACTGCAAATAAATACTTTTCCGAATAAATATGTTCGACACTAAAGAAAAATTTGCTCAATAATTGTAAAGTATTTTGTAAAGTTAAATAAATTATATTCTATCCGGAATAAATATTTAACGATAAGTTTCCTTCGGATGTTTACACAATGGCTTTAAGCATTTAAGCAAAACCGATATTTAATTAACTATGATCGTGTTCATGTTTTTATTTTAGCCCGAAGCACGGATGAAATTGATAAAAGTTTGGTAGAAGTTTTGTAATCCCATTATGTGCATTAATCTCATTAAAGTTCTTATAAGTAATCCCATTAAAGTTATTTAACTGACATATTAAATTTTTATAATTTATTTACCTTCAAGTATAGTTTCCAAAAAGAATTTTATATTTTTATTCAACTAAATCCATCAATGAAAGTTATACTTTAAATAAACATGATTTATTTTCAATCAGAAAATAAACATTTATCTTAGAATTTGTAATATTTATCGTCGATCGCGTTATCAGGAATTATTTATTAAGGAAAATTCTTATCTTTTTAAAAACTTTAATTGACTTCTTCCATTATATATGCGGTAAATGAAATGCTTTCATTTACTAAGGCGCTATTTGATTTTTAACGAAATTTTTCTTATTGACAAGTGAAAAGATTTAGTTGAATAAATAAAATAGGTACAAAAGTTTGTCGACATACATAAATAAAAAAAATATTTAACAATAATTAGGGAAATCAAGTATAGTATACAACATTTTTACTGTTCAATTTCTAGAAATGCATTAATATAGATATTTAGTATGTCTAATAGAAACATATGCAGATATCGTAAAAAAGATAGAGCAAGAAATTCAACATTTTATATATTTTTTATGAAACTTGATTAATTTTTTTGTCCCTTTTCTTATAGACATTGCAACTTTTCCAATGATAATTTCTCTTAGTTTCTGAATTTTATCCTTTTTATTGTATTTTATCTATTTTTTATTTTATCATTGAATTTTATTTTTTCAATATCCAAAGTAGTATTAATTATTATAATATCTGACATAAAATCCATAACGTCGTATAAACTATACTCCATAATTTTCAGTTCGGGGCCTGAATGGTCGATAGCTAGCGCTCTGACGCTCGGTACCACAGGTTTCGGGTTCTAGTCCCGGCGGTGCCATGGATGTTTGTAGTGGTTCAGAATCCACTTTAAGCCATAGGTCCTGGTCTCATATGACTGTAAGAGCGTCACGGAGCCAATTAAGACTTCTACCTACGGGCACTCCATCACAACAGAAGCTACCCCCTCTCCCTCCATCCATGAGTAGATCACTCATGGGATGTCCGTCCCGCACTGCAGGATATTGAGGATTAGTCACAAACAAGCAAACAATTTTCAGTTAAAAAAACAATGATCTCGAATATATTTTCGTCAGTTTACTCAGTTCTTTGGCATGCCCTATAGCAATCAAGCTATGTTTTTATACGTATGGCATAAAATTAATAAAACAAGGGTCGAGTCAACCCCTAGGTGATCTTGCTTCCGTGTCTCCGTGTGACCGCGACAAACAACCCATGCTATCTCTCTCTGGGAGTGACAGCTGGTCGTAAATGGGGCCAACGAGAATTCCTTTGAAATACAGAAAATAACCAACTCTGATCGGAGCGGGGTTGAGACACACGATTCTTTCGGAAGGGTTCTGCCAGACCAGTTTATAAATGGTTCGCGGGGAGTCTTATCTCCCGTCTGAACGGTGCTCTACGAGATTAATGACAGTACATACTAGCTTGAGTTCTGCAGGATGATTATACTGTGTGAAATGGTTCAATGTATTCAAGACAGAGTTTTTAAAAACGAATAGATTTGATGACAGTTGGGACAGTATGTCATATCAACATTCAGATTGCTTTATTGGATTACTGTTTTTTTTTTATTCTAATATAATGCGCAAATAAGGACAGTTATGCTTAAAAGTATTACTTTCTTTTCTCATATTTACTATATAGCTTGCTTACCAAGTTATCTGTAGCTACTAAATAAAGTCAAAGAGCTTATGTTAGAAAATAGAAGGTAAAGAAATTTTTTTTTCTAAAATCATTTTTAAATGAACGAAGAAAAATAACTTGAAATGCAAGAATACTCACTATACCATGGCCTTAAATGCAAAAGTGAAAATAAATTTTAAACAAAATTAGAGAAAGCAGGTATATGAATACTTTTATAATATTTAAAATTTTTATATTAGCTTCATTTAAGCATATGTCACAAAAAAATGCAATCCTAAACATCTAAAACATTATTCTATTCAATCTTTTCTATGTTCATGTAAAATGTTTTTTAGATTAATTTTTATTACTATGGATAAATGAAAATTTGATTAATGCATTTCATTAATTATGCGAAAAAATCTGAATCAAATCATTACCTAAATTTAAATTGAATTACAACTTTTATGTTATTGCTGTGTAAAATCACATTTGGCGCCAAAAAAGGCGAAATGTCTCCAATTTGAAAACCAAGTTTCAACTGAGAATGATGGCAACCCTACTCGGTTAGGGTGAGAAAATATTTAATTACTTTTTCTTTCTTACATCAGTGCTAGATGACAGTGTGATAACGAAAGTCGTCACCTCCAATGCAATTAAAGTTTAAAAATCTAATTAATTCTTCTCCTTTTTTCTTCTTTTTTTTTCTCTGGAAATATATCACTTTCTTCATTTTCTTTTTTTATACTTTTAAAGAGAAAAAGAGAGAGCCAACTTTCATCAGAGAATGTAAATATTTTTGAATAATAAAATAAAATATTAAATACATATAGATTTTTAATTATTACTTTTATAAAAATATTCAATTAACAGTTAGACACATTTTTCTTGCTTCGATCTTAAAACTAATTAATCAAGTAATCGAATGTTAAAATCTTAATTAAAATCATTTTTAAAGATGTGTAAGTAATAAATATGTAAGCTATGCATAATTAATTAACTTTTGCCTTGTTTTTTAATTATTCTTAGCTGTAGATTATTTATTAATGTATTATTTAATGTATTATAAATTTAAATATTTATCATTCACATAAAAATTTGGAAACGAGAAAAGTTACATAGTTATTAAATCCAAGAAATATTTATGTTCCTTTAAATAATACTCCTGTAATTTTTATTTTAATAATTATAAGTATGTCATATTAGAATATTTATTGCTGCTAAATTTAAATATTTATCATTTACTTAAAAATTTGGAAACGAGAAAAGATAACATATTTATTAAATTCAAGAAATATTTGTGTTTTCTTAAATAATACTTATGTAATTTTTGTTTTAATAACTATAAGTCTGTCATTTTTATGTACTTAAAATTGCTATTAAGTAATTACTTAATTACTTAGTATTTAAATTAGTTTTTGTACATAATTTTAAAGGAAATTGTTTTAAAAATAATTTTTTATATCCTATTTAGCAAATAGTAATATTTCTAAGCAAGAATTAACGTTACAACAGCAGCTATGTTAATATGGCATTCTTATTATCACGATTTATAACATTAAACAGCAGTTATCTACTACAAACATAAAAGGCATTTGATATACACAACTGCAAATAATTTTTATTTTAATAATTATAGGTTTGTCATTTTTATTTACTTAAATTAACTGCTATTAAAAAATTTTTCGACATAGTTTTTAAGAACATTTCTTTAAAAACAATTGCTTTTTATATCCTACTTAGCAAATAATAACATTTCTAAGCAAGAATTAACGTTACAGTAGCAGCTATGTTAATATGACATGTTTATTATCACTGTTTATAACATTAAACAGCAGTTATCTATTACAAACATAAAATGCAACTGATTTATAGTACAACATGGTTCGCAACCTATGGGAAAATATTTTTGTCTACACTATATTACACACCTACTGAACCCATTAACTATATCACCCGTGAAATATAATTGCACAAGCTCAGCGTCAGCAAATAGCAATCAGTCTGGGTCATATACCAACGCACTTGCCACTTAGCACGTAGGAAGATTCTCGCTACTGGTACATTTGGTACCATGTTATCCTTCTGCAGACATGATTCGCGTATTTCGAGTATTAGTGACCACATCACGCATGATAGATGCGATTGTCACAGCCAAATACGTATAGTAAAGGTTAAATGGATTTTATACATAAGCCATCATAAAAAAATTGGAAAAGAAAAATAATTTATTGCCTTAATGATGGCTGAGAAGGACAATTTGGTTTTATTGATTTCAAAGGACAATATAACTCTTTACTGTGCAATAATAGTGTAGAAACCCCCAAGATATGTAACATCGGAATAAGACATTTTAAAACCATTCGTTCGAATTTTGATGTAGACTATCTTGTGCGAAAAAAAAAAATAAGAAGAAAAAAATCCAAATAAGAAAGAAAATAGTAAATAATATAAGAAATAATAATAATAATAATATAAAAAATATTTTTTTCTTAAAATCAGCTATTGAGTCTGATGGTCGAGTGACTAGTGTTCTGACGCTCGGTGCCACATGTTTCGGGTTCTGAGTTTGGGTTTGTAGTGGTTCAGAATCCCCTTTAAACTGTAGGTTCCGGTCTAATATGACTATAGTGCTTTGGGCACAGAAGCTGACAACCCTACAAAGATAATAAAAAAAATGAAGAAAACATCTGTCTCGATATCTGCTAGTAGGCAGGCAGCCTTGACCCATCATGAGGTTGTTAGGCCAATGAAGCCAATTGTCATTGCTAATCCATTGCCAATCCATTGTTGTGCCAAATCAGATATTCTCAAACCATAAAGCAACAACAACTGCATCATTTAATATCTAAGGGGAAAAATACATGCAGATGTGGTTTTAAAAGAAGTCTTGTTAGAAGATTCTGACTCGTTATTTGAAGGGTTTAAAAAAAATCAGAAATAGTTTCGGTTGTAGATAATTTACAATTCCCAGCCTTGAACAGTAGCTAGAAAAAGTAAAAGCAATTTCAGATAATTTAGAAGCAGAATTATCGAATGATATGAAGAAATGCTTTTCCGTTTTTCTGTAGTTGGATAAATTAACAGACGTAACGTAGTTAGCAGTTTGTATAAAAATGGCGTTAGACGACTTTTCTACAAAAGAAGAATTCCTCAAAATCATTCCACTAAAGAAGCTTACTCGAAACGAAGACGAATTTTCTGCATTTAAAAATTTTGCAACGGGTGATAAATTACTACAGTTGTCGCACATTTGATGACTGGCACGAACATTGGTTTTTGGAACATTGGAACATTGGCGCGAAAACTATTGGTTGTAATGATTTAATGACGGTTATTATAACAATCATTAGTTTTATATTATCATGAAAACTGCAACACAGATTATTTGAATTACTTTTACTTAAGAACCTTTTGAGACAAATAAAAGAACTTTTCTTTCATCAAAAGATGAACATTACGAGCAATTAAAAAACATGGATTGGTTGGGGATTTGGGATTTTTATCCGATGTTTCAGACAAATTAAATGAATTAAATACAGAGTTGCAAGAAAAAAAATCAGATATTGCTGATAGGATTAGTGAAGTAAATGCTTTTAAAACTAAAACAGAATTACTTAAATCGCATTTAGAAAAATATTCATTTTGCAAATAAAGGTATTATTGATCAATTGGTTAACAAAACATTTAATTCTCCATGATATGTAAAAATTATGGAGAATCTTTTAGACGAATTTACTTTCCGATTTGTAGACTTTAAAAAATTAGAATCTGTTGTAACATTTTTTGTTAATCCATTTAACGTCCTTCTGCATTTGCTGCCATTGAAAACTATTTTGAGTTTAGTAATATGGTTGAAATAGAAATAATAAATCTGCAAAACTGTATTGTTTTAAAATCAAATCTTAATGATAAAATTAAAATGTTTTGGAATTTAGTCCAGAAAGATAAATATTTTATATGAAAATATGCACTAATAAGTTGTTTATATTTTGCAACTACGTATCATTTCGAATGTCTATTTTCAAATGTAATATATTTAAAAACGAAATAACTGTTCAAGAACATATAGAACTTCTTAAGAAATTAATTCAAATTATACTCCCAATCATAGTAAATTAGCCAGCAGTTTACATGTTTAAAACAGGTGTCACACTGATTCAAATGTTTGAATTTTTTCATTGTTTGTTTTGCATTCATAATTAACATAATAACAACTCATTACTCAAATTTGACAACACACGAGCTTTATTGTCGCTAGTTATATGTAGCAATTAGTATTTTTTACCAATGAGAAAAACCTCAAATCTGATAGCAGATATTTGGTATCATATATAATGAGACTCATAAAATTATCAATTGTTTGTTCGACCTTCACAGGCCGAAACAATTACAGACGGGATATGGATTACGTGATGAGTTGCTATATCTTGATTGGTAATAGACTATGGGCCGAGAAAGTGTCTACTTCAATGAGGTGAAGGAATCTGACCCCACCCCTCTTCTTGACGGATGTCTTTAAAAGAGATTTGTGGTGAAAAAGAGGGAGAGTTCTGCGACGAGTCGACAATAAGTGTTGTTTTTCTTTTTTACTCTGAAGTGACTAAATTCGCCGGAGTTTCTGCCTGTTTCCACAGTGAGCCACTTGTGGTTTTTTGTATCACGTCGTATGATAATTAAGGTCAGTCGTAGATCGCGTATTTTGAGATTTGACATAAAGTCAAGAACTCTGAAATCTTCGACCTTGGAATGAACTGTACTTGTGATTAATCAAAATTTATATTTTTAATTTTCATTTCTTTGTATAATAACAGAGTTCTGTATTTGTATGCATATATAGTGCTTTAAATAAAAATTAAAATTATCGCATGATCCTGAAAGTGGCCCTCTTCTTGAAGCCGTTATAAGTCTAGTACAGACAGATATTTTAAAACCTAGCACGAGCTTTAAAATGACTAGCATCATCAGTTAATTGTTTTTTTATTTAAATAAAACCTAGTTTTTTTTATTACCATCAGATTTTCATGACACCAGATAGCACCAGATTTAAAATGACTGACATTATCAGTTAGGTTATTGTATAAAATAAAATGAAAAATTCACAGCATTGATTTTCAAATTATTTTCCTAACTAACCCTATTCTGACCCTAACTAAGAAAACAATTGTAGGAATACTTAAATAAAAATAATACTTTTTTTAGCATAATATAATATTATTTTAGGCTGTTTTTTTAGAATCTCATACATTTAATTAAGAAAAAACTTATGTGTAGAATTAAATTTACCGAAGGTAAAATTTTTTTGTAACCGGTCATATCCGGTCGCCGGGTCATATCTTTCCGTTTTCTTAAACTCCATCCAAGAAATAAATTGATGGCTTCATATGATTCGGGACAACTTATCAATACAATAAATAGTTTCCTATGACCAAATAAAAAGATTATTTACCTTCACTTTATTCAATATTATTCTTACTAACATAACAGAACAGAAAGTATTGCAATTGAAGAAGAGCGAGAGAGAGAGAGAAAAGAAAAAAGATTCCGTGAAAACAAAAAGAGGGAGAACTGAAACAAACGACCACCCTTGAAAATAAAGAACATATGGTCACGGTATCTGCGACGTTCGAATAAAATCTCTCTCCCTTTGAAACCGAATAGATTAGATAGTTCGGTCCCCCTTCCCTCATTTCTAATTAGAGTAGACATTTTCCTAGCCGATGGTCTATCACATCACGATGCGACAATTCATGGTTTTGTCCATATTTCATCTGTAATTGTTTTGACCTATGAAGGTACAACGCACAGTGGCTAATTTCATGACCTCATTATACATGACGCTGAATATCTGCTATCGGATTGAGTAACAGGTAGTTCTCATTAGTACAAAACAATTTCATAATAACTACTCACAACACTGTTTATCTGCCAACAAGTATGAGTGTTGGGTTGTTATTACGTACTTGTCAAAGAATATACATTCCTCTTTCCTGGGAATGAAATGCCAAAACTCTTCCCGTCAGAAAAATACTACAATATATAAATTATTTAAGGCGATTTATTTAAAATCTCAAACCTTTAACACAGAAAAAACTTTGGTGCACAATTAAATTTAACGAAACTGAAATTTTTTATTTTTTGTAACCTGTCAACGCCAGGTTATATCTTCTCGTTTTCTTAAACTCCATCCAAGAAATAAATTGGATATGGCTTCATATGATTCGGGACAACTTATCAATACAATAAATAGCTTCCTATGACCAAATAAAAAGATTATTTACCTTCACTTGATTCAATATTATTCTTACTAACATAACAGAACAGAAAGTATCGCTGGTGAAGAAATGCGAGGGGAAAAAAAAAGAAAGATTACGTGAAGACAAAAAAAGTACAGAAGGGAGAACTGAAACAAACGACCACCCTTTAAAATAAAGAACGTATGGTCACGGTATCTGTATCGTTGGAAGAAAATCCTCTTTCCTTTTTTTTCCTTGATCTGTAAAAGAGACAGAGGGAACATCTTTGTTTGAAACTGTTATTCAGTCTCCTCGAGATTACAGGGTCCCAGAGGTAAGAAAAAGGATCCTCCAGAATACTTAAGGTACGGATCAATGGTTCCGGAACTGTTTTCACAGTGCACTTGCGAACAAAATGGAAATGAAAAAGAAAAGCGGATTTTTTTCTTTTTGAACTTGTGAGAATTAAAAGGTATTTTCTTTTTTTCATTCTTTTTTTACATACACAGTGCATATATAATGCTGTTTGGTTTTTCATGGATATTTTGGAATAATGGAATTAGGTTTAGAGTATTTGTATCCTGATTCCTTTTTTCACTCATGATTTGAATGAAGCGATAAATGGCTCCTGTCGAATAAGGTAAAGACTGTTTTCTGTATTGATTCTTTAAAGCTATTTATATTTGCACGCAACTGGATTTCCAAATATATGTTTAGCCCTATTTGTGGCATGCTTGATATGTAGTATGCAGAAGGACATGAGCTAGATTTTAATGTTGGTGTGTGTTACAGTTCATAATTTGAAATTGAATAGATTCAATGGTTCGTCCCCCTTGCCTCACTTCTCATTTGAGTAGACATTTTCTTAGCCGATCATCTATCAACAATCACGATGCGACAATTCATGGTGTAGTCCATATTTCATCTATAATTGTTTAGACCTGTCAAGATCGCACAGACTATTAAATCTCAAACCTTTAATTAAGGAAATATTTTCGGGCAAAGTTAAATATACCGAAAGTAAAATTTCTTTTATTTTTTGTAACCTGTGAACGCCTAGTTATATATTCTCGTTTTCTTAAGCTCCATCCAAGAAATAAATTGGATATGACTTCATATGATTCGGGTCAACTTATCAGTACAATATATAGCTTCCTATGATCAAATAGAAAGATTTTTTACTTTCACTTGATTCAATATTATTCTTACTAACATAACAGAACAGAAAGTATTGCAGTTGAAGAAGAGCTAGAGAGAGAAAGAAAAAGAGAAAGATTTCGTGGAAAAAAAAAAGAGCAGAAGGTGCAATTGAAACAAACGACCACCCTTTAAAATATAGAACGTATTGTCACGGTATCTGTGACGTTCGAAGAAAATCCTCTTTTCTTTTTTTCCCTCGAGCTGTAAAAGAGACCGAGGGAACATCTTTGTTCGAAACTGTTACTCAGTCTCCTCGAGATTACAGGGTCCCAGAGGTAAGAAAAAGGATCCGCCAGAATACTTAAGGCGCGGATCAATGGTTCCGGAACTGTTTCTACCGTGCACTTGCGAACAAAATGGAAATGAAAAAGAAAAGTGGGATTTTTTTCTTTTTGAGCTTGAGAGAATTAAAAGGTATTTTCTTCTTTCATTTTTTCAAAAAAATATACAGTGCATATATAGCGCTGTTTGGTTTTTCACGGATAGTTTAGAATAATGGAATTAGGTTTAGAATATTTGTATCCTGATTGCTTTTTTCACACGTCATTTGAACGCAGCGATAAATGATCCTGTCGAATAAAGTAAAGACTTTTTCTATATTGTTTCTCTTAAGTGAATTTTATTTGCTCAAAACTGGATTTGTAAATATGATATAAGTTTAGGCCTATTTATGGTATGCTGGATATGTAGTATGCAAAAAAGACATGAGCTAGATTTTGCTATTGGTGTGCGTTACTGTTAACAATTTGAAATCGAATAGATTCGATGGTTGGCGCCCTTTCCCTCACTTCTCATTGGAGTATTCATTTTCTTAGCCGATGGTCTATCGTCAATCACGATGCGACAACTCATGACGTAGTCCATATTTCATCTGTAATTGTTTCGACCTGTGAAGGTCGCATAGATTATTGCTAATTACATGAGTCTCATTATACATCATGGTGAATATCTGTTATCGGATTGAATGACAGGTTGTTCTCATTAGTACAAAACACTAATTTCGTAATAACTACCCACAACACTGCTTATCTGCCAACAAAATTTGAGTGATTTTTGTTATTATGTACTTATCAAAGAATATACATTCCTTTCTCCTGATAATGAAATATCTCAAGTCTTCTCTTTTAAAAAATACTACAATGTATATATTATTGAAAAATTTGAGATTTTAAATAAATCGCCGAAATTAAGAAAAATTAATTTATTTACTTATTTAAAATTTATTTACTTATTTAAAAATTTATTTATTTATTTAAATTTTTAAATTTTATTTTATTTTATTATTTTTAAAAAGATTATTTACTTTCACTTGATTCAATATTATTCTTACTAACAAAACAGAACAGAAAGTATTGCAGTTGAAGAAGAGCGAGAGAAAGAAAAAAAAGAAAGATTCAGCGAAAACAAAAAGAACAAAAAGAGAGACTGAAACAAACGACCATCCTTTAAAATAAAGTACGTATGGTCGCGGTATCTGTGACGTTCGAAGAAAATCCTCTTTCCTTTTTTTCCCTTCGACCTGTAACAGAGACAGGGGGAACATTTTTGTTCGAAACTGTTACTCAGTCTCCTCGAGATTACAGGGTCCCAGAAGGTAAGAAAAAGGATCCGCCAGAATACTTAAGGTGCGGATCAATGTTTCCGGAACTGCTTCTACTGTGCACTTGCGAACAAAATGGAAATGAAAAAAGAAAAGTGGATTTTTTTTGAACTTGAAGAGAGAATTAAAAGGTATTTTTTTTCATTTTTTTTTTAAATATACACAGTGAATATATATTGTTGTTTGGTTTTTCACCGATATTTTGGTATAATGGATTTAGGTTTAGAGTATTTGTATCCTGATTCCTTTTTTCATTCATGATTTTGACGAAGCGATAAATAATTCCTGTCGAATAATGTAAAGACTGTTTTCTGTATTGATTCTCTAAAGCTATTTTTAGTTGCTCAAAACTGGATTTTCAAATAGGATATAAATTTAGCCCCGTTTTTGGCACAGTAACAATACTTGGTGTGTAATATACAAAAAGACATGTGCTAGATTTTGTTGTTGGTGTGCGTTACAGTTAACACTTTGAAAACCGAATAGATTCTAAGATTATTTTTTTGTAGCTACACGGTTATTTGTTTGTATCTTTCTCTATTAAATCCAAGCTTTTAAATCTGCATACAGAGAAGGCTTCTGAGAAAAAGTGAAATTCTTTATTGAATCAGTCAACAAGAATCCCCAGTTCCTTGCCGGCGTGGCCTGATTTAGTCATGGGCCATGGGATTGTCATGGGATTGGTTTAGTCATGGGATTGTCATGGGCCATGACTACTTACAGAGGCCACTGGATTGGATGGAGATTTTGACACTCGAACTGGTTTTCCAGGATTTCACAAATAGGATAAGCTGAGACAAGATTGTAATATCTAAAAACAAAAATAGGATAAGCTAAGACAAGATTCTAATGTCTAAAAACCTTCCTGGAAAACTATATCCCCTCCCCTCATCATAACGTACAAGGAAATGACTTTGAGACATCAACATGGTAATTTTAATTATCTATTGGCTTCATGGACTTTTTGCTGTTAACACAAATGACCTGCCATCGGAAAAACATTTCGTAAATTACTCTTAAAAACAGAGTTCTATCATAGCGCTTAATTCTTTAACACAGTGTAAATTTTTTTTAGCTTAGGGAAAAAAAAAAAAAAAAAAAAAAAAAAAAACCAGAATAAAATACTTTAAGGCGATTAATTTAAAATTTTTGATTAAGAAATAATTTTTATGCAGTATTAAATTTACTGAAACTTTTTTTAAAATTTTTTGTAACTTGTCAATGCTAGGTTATATCTTCACGTTTTCTAAAACTCCATTGAAGAAATAAATTGGATATGATTTCTTATGATTCAGGACCGCTGATCAATACAATAAATAGTTTCCTATGGTCAAATAGAAAGATTATTTACCTTCACTCGATTCAATATTATTCTTACTAACATAACAGAACAGAAAGTATTGCAGTTGAAGAAAAGCGAGAGGAAAAAAAGAAAGATTCCGTGAAAAAAAAAAGAACAGAAGAGAAAGAACTGAAAGAAACGACTACCCTTTAAAATAAAGAAAGTATGGTCACGGTATCTGAGACGTTCGAAGAAAATCCTCTTTTCTTTTTTTCCTGGAGCTTTAAAAGAGACCGAGGGAACATCTTTGTTCGAAACTGTTACTCAGTCTCCTCGAGATTACAGGGTCCCAGAAGTAAGAAAAAGGATCCAACGCAATACTTAAGGTGCGGATCAATGATTCCGGAACAGTTTCTACCCTGCACTTGCGAACAAAATGGAAATGAAAAAACAAAAGCGGATGGTTTTCTTTTTGTACTTGAAGAGAGAATTAAAAGGTATTTTCTTTTTTCATTTTTTTTAAAAATACGCAGTGAATATATACCGCTGTTTGGTTTTTCACGGATATTTTATAATAATGGAATTAGATTTAGAATATTTGTATCCGGATTGTTTTTTTCACTCATGATTTGAACGAAACGATAAATAACTCCTGTCGAATAAAGTAAAGATTGTTTTCTGTATTGAATCTCTCATGCTATTTCTACTTGCAGAAAACTGGATTTGCAAATATAGTATAAGTTTAGCCCTATTTGTGACATGCGTTATATATAGTATGCAAAAGGAAATGTGCTAGATTTCTATGCAGGTGAGCGCTACGGTTAACAATTTGAAATCAAATAGATTCGATGGCTCGTCGTCCCCCTTCCCTCATTTCTCATTGGAGCAGACATTTTCTTAGCCGATGATCTATCACCAATCACGATGTGAAAACTCATGGTTAATCCATATTTCATCTGTAATTGTTTCGACCTGTGAAGGTCGCATAGATTATTGCTAATTACATTATACATGATGGTGAATATCTGTTATCGGATTGAATGACAGGTGATTCTCATTAGTACAAAACACTAATTTCGTAATAACTACCCACAACACTGCTTATCTGCCAACAAAATTTGAGTGATTTTTGTTATTATGTACCTATCAAAGAATATACATTCCTTTCTCCTGATAATGAAATATCTCAAGTCTTCTCTTTTAAAAAAATACTGCAATGTATATATTATTGAAAGATTTGAGATTTTAAATAAATCGCCTAAATTAAGAAAAAAAAAATTTATTTACTTATTTAAAATTTATTTACTTATTTAAAAATTTATTTATATAAATTTTTAAAATTTATTTTATTTTATTATTTTTAAAAAGATTATTTACTTTCACTTGATTCAATATTACTCTAACTAAAAAAAAAAAAAAAAAAAAAAAAAAACAGAAAGTATTGCAGTTGAAGAAGAGAGAGAGAAAGAAAAAAAGAAAGATTCCGCGAAAACAAACAAAAAGAACAAAAAGAGAGAGAACTGAAACAAACGACTATCCTTTAAAATATAGAACGTATGGTCGCGGTATCTGTGAAGTTCGAAGAAAATCCTCTTTTCTTTTTTTTCCTCGAGCTGTAAAAGAGACAGAGGGAACATCTTTGCTCGAAACCGTTACTCAGTCTCCTCGAGATTACAAGGTCCCAGAGGTAAGAAAAAGGATCCGCCAGAATACTTAAGGCGCGTATCAATGGTTCCGGAACTGTTTCTACCGTGCACTTGAGAACAAAATGGAAATGAAAAAAGAAAAGCGGATTTTTTCTTCTTTTGAGCTTGAGAGAATTAAAAGGTATTTTCTTTTTTCATTTTCTTAAAAATACATAGAGCATATATAATGCTGTTTGGTTTTTCACGGATAGTTTAGAATGATGGAATTAAGTTTAGAATATTTGTATCGTGATTGCTTTTTTCACTCATGATTTGAACGAAGCGATAAATAATTCCTGTCGAATAAAGTAAAGACTGTTTTCTGTATCGATTCTCTGAAGTTATTTTTATTTGCACAAAACTGGATTTGCAAATACGATATAAGTTTAGTTCCATTTGTGACATTCTTGATGCGTAATATTCAAAAGGACATATGCTAGATTTTGCTGTTGGTTTGCATTACAGTTAATAATTTGAAATCGAATAGATTCGATGGTTCGTCCCCCTTTCCTCACTTCTAATTGGAGTAGGCATTTTCTTAGTCGATGGTCTATCACCAATCACGATGCCACAACTCATGGTGTAGTCCATATTTCATCTGTAATTGTTTCTACTTGTGAAGGTCTAATAGATATTCGCTAATTTCATGAGGTCTCGTTATCCACGACACCGAATATCTGCTATCAGATTTGAGTGACAGGTTGTTCTAATTAGTACAAAACATTAATTGTATGTAATATAATTACCGACAACCTTGCTCACCTGCTGTCAAATTTGAGTGATAAGGTTTTATTATGTACTTGTCGAATATACGTTTCTCTCTCCTAGTATATGAGTATAGAATGTATAGAACGAAATGCCACAATACTTCCCTTGGGAAAAATGCTACAATATATAAATTGCTTAATGCGATTTATTTAAATTCTCAAACCTTTAACTAATAAAAAAAAAAACCACATACACACACAATTAAAGTTACCGAAACTAAATTTTTTTATTTTTTGTAACCGGTAAAAGGCGGGTTTAATGTTCTCTTATTCTTAAGCTCCATCTAAAAAATAAATTGGACATGGCTTCATATGATTTAGGACAACTTAGCAATACAATAAATAGTTTCCTATGGCCAAATAAAAAGATTATTTACCTTCACTTGATTCAATATTATTCTTACTAACATAACAGAACAGAAATTATTGCAGTTGCAGAACAGCGAGAGGAAAAAAAGAGAAATATACCGTGAAAACAAAAAGAACAGAAGGGAGAACTGAAACAAACGACTACCCTTTAAAATAAAGAATGTATGGTCACGGTATCTGTGACGTTCGAAGAAAACCCTCTTCTCTCTTTTTACCTGAGCTGTAAAAAAAAACCGAGGGAACATCTTTGTTGGAAACGGTTACTCAGTCTCTTCGAGATTACAGGGTCCCAGAAGTAAGAAAAAGGATCCGCCAGAATACTTAAGGTGCGAATCAATGGTTCCGGAACTGTTTCTGCCGTGCACTTGCGAACAAAATGGAAATGAAAAAGAAAAGCGGATTTTTTTTTGAACTTGAAGAGAGTATTAAAATATATTTTCTTTTTTCCTTTTTTCTTAAATTTACAACGCATATATAATGCTATTTGGTTTTTCACGGATATTTTGGAATAATGAAATTACTAAGTTTAGAATATTTGTATCCTGATGGCTTTTTTCACTCGTGATTTGAACGAAGCGATAAATAACTCCTGTCGAATAAAGTAAAAATATTTTATTAACAATGATTTTCTGTATTGATTTTCTCTAGCGATTTTGATTTGCTCATAACTGGATTTTTAAATATGATATACTTTTAGAGCTATTTGTAGCACAATAGCAATGCTTGATCTGTAGTATGCAAAAGGACATATGGTAGATTTTTTTGTTGGCGTGCGTTACGGTTAACACTTTGAAATAGAATAGATCCGATGATTTTGTTTGTCACTCTACGATCATTTGGTCCACAATAGCAATGCTTGATATGTAATACATAAAGACATGTGTTTGATTTTGCTATCAGTGTGCGTTACAATTAACCTTTGAAATCGAATAGATTCTATAGTTTGGTTTGTCGCTCTACGGTCATTTTTTGCACACTTTGGGCTAATTAAACCAGGACCTACAGTCTAACGAGGATTCAGAACCACTAACAAACTTCCATGCGAAGATTTGAACCTGAAGCCTGTGGTACCAAAGACCAGAGCGCTAGCCAACTGGTCATCAGGCCGCTAGGTTCGATGGAGATTTTGACAAACGAATTGATTTTCCGGATTTTTTCAAATGGGATATACTAAGAAAAGAAAGTAATCTTTCTGGAAAATTATACTGCGTTCCCTCCTTAAAACGTATATGGAAATAACGGCACGGCATCAAAATAATACTTTATTTAACTACTGGCTTCATGGACATTGTACTGGAAGTACAAATGACTTAGCGTGGGAAAAAATGTCGTAAATTACTCATAAAAATAAAGTTTTCTCATTACGCTTTTTTTTTAATACAGTGTAAATATTTTAATTATAAAACACTATAAAATGCTGAACTGAAAACAGCTCAAATGCTTAAATCAAACAGCTGAACAGAATTATAATTGCAGTGATAATAACGGCCAAGTTTATGCATTAAGGAACAACAACAAGCCTAACTTCTATAAACTGTATTATAGAATATTAAAAAAAAAAAAAAAACAGTTGACAGAAAAATATCCAAAGTACTAGATAATTCCACATGCGACATGTTCTACATTTTTTTTTACTAGATACCTCGCATAGTTCGTTACTTCAATATTATATCCTACATTATTTATGGGGAGAATTCTGTTCTGAAATCCGTTATTAGTTCGCAAATAGCAAAGATATGCTATAATATAAGATATACATAAAATAACTTAAAGCCATAAAATAGTTATGTCTGAGCTTTTTAATGGCTCCAAATGGAACTCCCACTATCAGACCAAACACAAATATAGGTTGCTGTTGTTACCTATTCCATACAAATTTGGCCACTTATCATAGATACAAGAATAACACATAAACAAATCAAAATTACAAAGGGAAAAGACAAGACATTCTTAACAAAAACCGGCAAAAGGCCTTAAAAACCGTTAAAAACAAGTTAAATGTTCTAGGGACAAAAATTTAAAAATCTAGAAGCTCCATAATAAGTCCCTGTGATCAGGACATGCTTTCCCTGGCCTTCCAGTAAAGACAAAGATAGTATAATTGTTAATATTCTTTTAATATGCGATTTAAAAACATTTTTTTTATCAGAAACGTGGGATTAGATCCTGTTGTTAATTCAATAATTCTGATACTCTTTGTGAGTTGATTATTTCTTTGATTTCCATATTAACATCAACAAAGTTGTTATTAAATCTGTTGAAGATAAAATCTTATCTTAAGCCTAACTAATCTCATTAAGAACCATATTAATCTAGTTTGCTTGCTTAATTCTTGATCGAGAACTCTTGTTTGCTTTTCTTTCATTTAATGTTTTTCTCCTATTCTGGTGGTTTATTCGCTAATTTAGTTTATTTTTTTCTAGTAAACCAAATACTGGAGACAACCGTTTTTGTTTTAATTTCTTTTTTTTTATGTGTACAGGATTCAAGTTTTGTAATAATTGTCCAACTTTCTCAAGTTCGACTGAAAACAATCAATAACCTATTTCGTTTCAAATGCAAGTCTACTATGAATTCTTCAGAAATGTTAAGTAAATAAATGATTCTCAATAAAATGGGATATGTATTTTAGAAATTTTGCCAATAGCATATTATACGTCAAAGAAGAAATGATCATTTAAGTAAATATTGACATGAATTTACATTTGAAGCGTGCAGGTTGGCCAACCAATTTGTAACTGGATGTGGTTGGGTTAAGATACTTGAGGAACAGGCTGAAGAACTCACAGCTTTACTTACAGAAGTACAAACACCACACACCTACAATTAAAGACAGGCAATATTTAACACATTTAAAGACATATAATTATAGATTCTTGGAAGGATTCGACTTCTACGCCAGAAACCAGAAACTCGGATAAGCGCAGGGAGCGCAAAAAATACTTTTTCTGGGGGAGAGTCTGTAGGCCAATTATTACACAGGGTCGTTAAATATATTTACTCTCTGGATGAGAGACTGTAAACTAAAAGTATCTCAGCGGGCACGAAGGTTGCGCTGTACTTTCTCTCGGGTGAGAGTCTCGAGGCCTATATGGGGCACTCTTGTCAACGTGTAAGAGGAAGCATGGTTACACATAAAAAATATATGATTACGATTAAAATAAAAAAAGTCTTAATGTATTTAATTCATAAGACAAACGTAGAGTATGTTGTATTACAAAAAAAAAAAAAAATGTAAAAATATATTGCATTATATACATAACAGACATTGGATATATATTTTTTAATGATAATTTTTAAATTATTAATGATATAACGACTATAATAGTTTATAACTAATGTATTATTAGATTATAAGATAAATTAATTTGCAGTCCTAAGTCTGATTTCCCCTATATGGCAACAAATTTAAATAGATACCCTAAAAATAACATCAAATAACGTCTGAAATTGTGTCTAACCTAAATGAACATAATGTTAATAATTGAGCATGCTTTTCCTGCGTCTAGATTAAATGTATTCCATGTTGATACTGATGGATTATGTATTTACCTTAGGAGTGTCGTCCGGATAAGCTGGCCGTCGCATAAGCAGAAGTCTTGGTAGAAGATGCAAGAAAACTCTCTTCACCCAGGGTGCCATCTTGTGGGTGGAAGGCGTTCTGCAAAGACAAAAACAAATCCATGAATATCAATCAGAATTTAAGTACACAGTAGTTAGACATGTCACCGAGACATAATAATATGAGAACTTCCATAACTGCTTCATTGGTTATTTAATTCAAAATTTTCCACACAAGCATATAACTAATTTGGCAGTTTAAAACGTTGTGGTAAGATTTGTCAAGTATTGTAGTCAAGTTTATTACGAAAAAATTCCTTCATTGATTCATTCACTCATAATACATCATTCATCTCATTCGCTGATATTACCTCTAATATAATTTTCAACCTATAATTGCCAATTTTATTACTAACATTTCCGGGCCAGAATGGCCGAGTGGCTAGCGCTCTGGCTCTCGGTACCACAGGTTTCGGGTTCGAGTCCCGGCGGTGCCATGGATGTTTGTAGTGGTTCGGAATCCACTTTAAAACGTAGGTCCCGGTCTAATAGGATCGTAGAGCGTTGCGCGGGCATTGTTACTCCGCGTCCATGGCTTACCATCAAGTTACACGCGCCCCCTGGGTACTGCAAAGTGAGTAACGCCTGTGCAGCGCTTGCCTTAAGGCATCTAAGACCAAGCTGTCTTTGTGTTTGCCAGCTGCATTAGAAAGAAAAACATCACTAATATTCCATTGAAGTAAAATGTCGTACGAAGTTTGTTTAGTGAACATCTACATGCCCCTCAAGAAAGAAACTAATATAAAGTAAAAGACACTATATAGGAAAAAATCCACAGTTATATATTTGTTACACTATATCTTTAACAGACAATGGTAAATAAAATGTGTACTTTTTTCTTTTGAACTAACCTCAAAAGATACAATATAATACGATTATTTTTCAATTTTCAATCGGACGAATTCAGAAACTAGCAAAATATACTAATTTATGAAATAATTTTATAGTAAAGTTAAAATAATTTAACTGTGCATTTCATAGGTGATTATTACCTCTAATATAATTTGCAATCTGTAAATTAAAGTTTTGTCACCTCCTGTAATTTCGCTGGACGGTTTTGTCAAAAGACGGGAATTGTGTCAAGATATATCGACTGGAGCTATGATTCAACCATACACAATAGAATTTCGAAATCTCTGTCGTTTGATGTGCCATCTGTAAATCCATTGCGTTATACCGAGCACTTATTATAATGGTTCGACTGTGTGGGTTTTGACCAACATTTGATATTAAATGATTAAATTCCAATCAAAAACGATGACTTTTAGGGTTGCTGAAATTTTTTTTTTTTAAATTAGGCACATTACATTTTCTGCGGGTCTGAATGGCCGAGTGTCTAGCGCTCTGGCGCTCGGTGCCCCAGGTTTCGGGTTCAAGTCCCGGCGGTGCCAGTAGTATCCAGTATGTTTGTAGAAAGTATCCAGTATGTTTGTAGTGGTTCGGAATCTCCTTTAAGCTGTAGGTTCCAGTCTCATATGACTGTAGTGCGTCACAGAACAAAATCTGACTTCTAGTACTTACAGGGGGTCCATCACAACAGAAGCCGTCACCTTTCTCTCCATCCATGAGTAGATTACTCATGGGATGTCCGTCCCGCACTGCAGGACACTGAAGATTAGTCACAATACAACACGTTTTCTGCATGTAATTGCAGTTTGGTAAAATAAAAAAAATAAGACTTCATAAAGTTTTTCGACATTTATGAGAATAACTGAAAAATAAATAAAAAAATCTGCAAAATATTTTAAAAAGAATCATTAATCGTTGTAAAAAGGTATTATAGGAGAATAAATATATTTTTCTCATAATCAAGGACGCTTCTTCTATACCGCTCAATAAAAGATATTTCGCAAATATGCCGCAGAAAATAGAAAAAAATGTTGTTGTTGTTGTTGTTTCTTATCCCACTTGGCAGACATTTCTAGGCCAAGCCCACGAGCCCATATGTACTCATGATTGAAGGGGAAGGAAGCAGCTTCTGTTGTGATGGAGCACCCGTAGGTAGAAGCCTGACTTTTGCTCCGTGACGCTCTTACAGTCATGTGAGACCAGGACCTACGGCTTAAAGTGGATTCCGAACCACTACAAACACCCATGGCACCGCCGGGATACGAACCCGAAACCTGTGGCACCGAGCGCCAGAACGCTAGACACTCGGCCATTCAGGTCCCAAATTTGCCAACGGCACGCGGTGTACCCAGGTGGTCACCCACCCAAGTACTTACTGACCGCGCCCAATGATGCTTGACTTCGGTGATCTAACGAGAACCGGTATATTCAGCATGGTATGGCCGTTGGCTTAGAAAAAAAATAGTTTAGGTAATGTTGCGCTTTCGTAATGTTAGTCTTAAATGAGTTAACTAATTTAGAAAAGAATATAAACATGGTAAAGCAAATACTATTAGAAATTTTTTTTTGTACAGAATTAAAATATATTGAAAACAAACTAATTTGAGGTTAATTTTTAAAGCCTTTGATCTGTGTCAGGGGTCTCCAAACTTTCTAGCCTTAGGGCCATACTGTTTACTCTAGTAAGTACCAAGGGCCAAAACCGTTTTAATTTTTCAGCCATTATCTATAATTTCTAGACCAGTCGCCGAGTACGCGCTCTGAGTGAGCATATGCTTGCTAACTACAAACTATTGTCAGAGAAAAATCACAATTACACAAATGTCATTAGTATTTTTTTACAAGTGGATACCCGGCGGTTTCATTCGCGTTAATTTAGCTTTTTCGTTCCTGAGGGATTTTCTGGATAAAAATCATATATTCGATTCAGGATATATACATTCCAAACATCGATATACATACATATACGATACTCTTTACCCCAACATAACTACCGAAGGTAACCGCGGGAAGTTCACTAATTTATAATGTTAGTGGGATTCATTTCAATTACTTGTTAGATGTTATGCTTAAGTTAAATTTTCTGCGTATTATGCCTGTCATTAAGTTTTACCTAGCAAGTCAATAAAACAGAGTTATTATCATTCTGAGTTTTTTTTTATCCAACCTATTACAGCAACAATAAGCTATTTGCTGTCGAAGGCCGGATTGATGACACAGGCGGGCCGTAGTTTGGAGACCCCTGATCTATGTCATCACTTTCGGTATAGTCGAGATAGCGCTACATTGAAATGTTGCACATGCTGCTAAATCCATTTAAAAAAAAAAGCAGTTCAAACTAATTTATTCAATTAACCAAATTAATGATAAATATTCAGGTATGGTGTATTATAAGAACAGGTTCTTCAATGTTCCCCCCTTTAAAAAGTTTATTTTACAATAAAAACAAACAGGATCTTTAATTAAAAAAAAATATAGAAATATGTATTTCATACATATATGATGATATTTAAAACGTGTAGATAATATTTAAAGAGAAATATATATTTAAACGTATATTAAAATATTAATCAACCAATACAAGACTCAAATTGCCACTCACATTTTCAAAATGTTGTATAAATATAATTTTTAATAATTAATATAGTCTACAATATAGGATAATAAAAAAAAAAAAATGCTTTGCACACAATTTAACAAAGTTTTTGTTTAAATCGTGACATAGTTTTCAAGTTCATCATATCAGTTTTGCATTTAATAAAAAAATTTCTTGATTTGAAATTTCTTCGAATTAACGAAATCAGGTGACACTGTATGCACTGATGCCACCAAAAATTTAACAAATATACTTATTGTTAAAAAAGTAACATTATTGTTGAAAGAAGCTATGCTCTCCTTTCTGAACAAACATGAGCCACCAAAAATTTAAAAGTGAATATTACAGATATATAAGACTTTGGTAGCAGTTGCTGGTAACAGGTGTGAATGGTGATTCCATATTCTTATTTTATAAGAAAAGGAAAAAAAAAATGTAAAGATAGCCACAGCTGTTACCATATTTAAAAGGCTCATTAAAATAATGTAACCAAATTATTCATTCCAAAGATTTTTAACATCCATAGTTCAAATCAATAAATATTTTTTTTTAGCTGTTGACTTATCACTAACGAGAAGGACATGAAAGTTTTGAACTGTTATGCACCGATCTTTTTCTTGAATTTTTTGTTGTTGATGGTTTGCTTTTACAATAGTTTTAGAAGCCCCATTTGTCGGAAGAATTTATAATCGGTTCATTTATTTGTATTATAATAGTTTCAAATCACTATGTTTACTGATAGTAGTATGCATTTCTTAAATTTATTGAATACTGATGATAAATGTTTTTTTCTTAAAAGAGGCAATATTCAAATGGAAATAAATTTCCTCTTCTTTTTAGTTCAACTCACAATGGTTTAAAAATAAGTTTTAACGCCATAAAATGGTTCGTTTACAAACTATCCTCAATGATGTGGTGCAAAATGATTCTAATAAAAATATAAAGCCATTTTAGCATTTATATATATAAAGTTATGAATATTGTTTTTGGTGCATATGTAAAATCAGAACATGTTTTTAAAAAACCTGCAGAAAAATTAGCATTAAACTTTGATTTTCGGGTTCTTTTATCTGAAAAAAAAAAAAAATTATAATTTTTAGTTTATCGAATCTAAAAAAATTATTTACTGTAAGTCTACTGCGACAACAGTTCGAAATCCAGTCTTAAAAGAAGACAAATAATATTAAAGATCTATAATATATCAAAAGCTACTTAGACTCAGTTATAAACTTCATTCACAATTCGAACAGATTCCAATAGGACATGGAAATCTAAAATTGTAACCATGCTTCTTCATACACACTGGCAAGAGCAACCCCTGTTATGTTCAGGAGAAATGGTTAGTTGGACTCCAGATTCTCACATGAGAGGAAGTACAGCGCAACCCCGTACTCAGTTGAGAAACGTTTAGTTTACAGTTCTTTCACCCTGAGAGGAAAGATATTTAGCCAACCCTGAGTATTAGTTAGCCTATAGACTCTCACTGGGAGAGGAAGTATATTTCACGCATCCTGCGCGTATCTGAGTTTCGGGTTTTCGGCTTAAAAGTAAAGTCCTTCCACGAATCTATAATTATCTGTCTTTGATTGTGTTAAATATTTTTTGTCTCTAATTGCATGTGTGTAGTGTTTGTGCGTGTGTAAATGTAAAAATTACTAAAAGATGCAAAAGTTTAAACAAAACAAAAGTGAAACAAAAAGAAGGAAATTGAACAAAGTTTTTTAAACATAAAATAAAATAGCTATTTTGACAACTTATATATATATTCACTATCACACACTTAAAACGCTGCAAGAATTTAAATCAGTTTCAGCTATATCTTTTGAGAGAAATTTTAAGTTTTTTTGATTTTTTAATATTTTATAATTTCAAAATTGCAGAAAATATATTTATTATTTATCCCATGTGCAAAAAGAAGTTCAGATTGATAAATTTCATCTTCGAATATTATCGATACACTCGTTGGAGAAACAGAACACACACATACATACATAATGAAAAATTATTCATATTCGAATTAATTTAGAGTTAATTAATTTTTTATGCTTAGGTTTAAATATTTTTATAATATTTGGAGATAAAATATTATTTCAAATAATATTTGTGGTTCCAAATACTTTTATTCAGAAATCAAAATTTTATTAAATTTTGATTAGGAAAAATTTAGCAAAAATGTTATAATGACAAGGACCCGTGCAAAGAATTCGTAGCAAAAATAAAATTAAAAATATTTATGTTGTAGTTGAACATCATAAAACCCGGATGTAAAATAATTAAAAACTTTTTTGGAAGATTATATAATATATCAGGTTTCATTGTAATACAATTAAGTAATGAATAGAACCTATGTATCTATGATAAACAATATATTATAACATGCATATTTAATAAAAAAATATGGTTTTAGTGACTTTTGTATTTATCTTTACATTTAATGTTAGTTTATTTTATAATATTTTGTTTGCTATAAAAACTTTTATTAATTTGTTTTTCTTATAAAAATAACAGAACATTAAACAGCTGGTGCAGTATTTTATAAAAATTATATTGTTCTTTGACTTAAAATGGTAATTATTTAAAATATTTAGTTGTAATTCCAAAGTAATTATTCAGGACATTTAATTGTAATTCCAAAGTATTTATTAAGAATATTTAATTGTAATTCAAAGTAATTATTAGAATTGTAATTCTTGTCAATATTATTTCCTTAATCATAAATAATAATAATTCATAATTATAATCAAAATAATAATCATTAATATAAAAATATACATTTTCAAAAAAATTCAGCCTGAATTATTTATTAGAATTATTCTTTTAAACTTATAATTTTTTATTTCAGAAATAAAAGATTCTTAACTTTTAATCTTCACAAAATAACCCATAACATTAGTTTGTGCACTCATAATCTCCAATTAATCAACTGATAAAAATCTAAAAAAAGAAGATAGAAAAATTGTTAAAAAATAAAAAGAAAAAAGAATCCACTTCCTCACCTTACATTCACTTCGAAGTTTTCTTTTTCATAATCCGCCGAAAAAATTAATTAGATCTTCTTTAATTACTTTAACGAAATTAAATTAAACGAAGATCCCTCTTCGAATAGATAAGCTCCGAAAATTAATTATCGACAAAGTACCAATAAATAATTTAAAATACCCTTTAAAAATAAAGTAAAAATTTTACACCGAAAGTTAAGTCGAAATCGATATCCATAAGGACCAAGTAATATTTGGAGTAAATCGTTTTTAAGCGGATCATAAATTTATAAAACATCTTCAAAGGATACAAATATTATTTTCAGAGTCTCTTTGGTCCATAAATTGCATCGGATATTCAAATTTTATAGCAGTTTCTCAAGAACTATTGCTATGAATATTAAAAAGCACATGCTATTAATATATCCGGCCAGATTCCTTTTTCTTTATGCTAAAGCAATCACAATAGAAAAGTTCCAAAGCGTAAGAGAAATTCCAAACGATTTAGATTACGTTGCCAGATGCGATATTAAAAACAACGAACCGACGGGGAATCTTTTTTATCTTTATTTATTTGCTTACTTTTGTATAATGCATTATGCATTGGTTCAGCGGTTTGGAGTTGGGTGAACAAACTTTAGTTCTTCACAGAAACTATTTTATTCTGATTTCTCGGAAGAACTGATTTCTGAGGATGCTATTCTTTTTTTATTTAGAACAATTTTTCATCTTGAATACACATCTATTGAAAATTTTGACTGCTATAAAAACGTTAAAAGAAAAATTAACCATTTGTAATTTAGAAATTTACTTTATTTTATTTAAACTATTTTAGTTTAATTGCAATTTGATAATGTTTTATAAATAAATGTTTGAAATACATTATACGTTCGTTTTTTATGATTTTCTTTGTCTCTGTAAAGAAGATCACTTTATATTTAGAACAAATCGAATTTTACTAAAGTCACGTTAAAGTTTTTTATAATTTTGAACTAAATAGAAAATTACTATAGAAAAGTTCCAAACGATTCAGATTACGTTGCCAGATGTGGTATTAAAAAAATAATTTTCAATAACCGGTGTGGAATCTTTTTTATATTTATAATAAATTTAATATTATATTTAATTTAATTAATATTATATTTAATAAAATATTTTTTATATTTATCATAAATTTATAAAGTTGCCAGATGCGATATTAAAAACAACGAACCGACGTGGAATCTTTTTTTGTTAATATTTATTTTCTTACTTTTGTATGATGCATTATGCATTGGTTCAGTGGTTTGGAGTTGGATGAACAAACTTTAGTTCTTCACAAAAACTATTTTATTCTGAGTTCTCGGAAGAACTGATTTCTGCGGATGCTGTTCTGTATTTATTTAGAACAATTTTTCAACTTGAATAAACATCAATTGAAAATTTTAACTGTCATAAGAGCGTTAAGAGACCGATTAACTTTTCATAATTTACAAAGAGTAATTTTATTTAAACTTATTTTAGTTTAATTGATTGATATTTGATAAAAATGTTTTAAGAATAAATGGCTGAAAAACATTATACTCTTGTTTTTTATGATTTTCTTCATCTCTGTAAAGTAGATCATTTTATATACAGATCAAATATAATTTTACTAAATTCAGCGAACCGACGAGGAATACTTTTTTATATTTATAATAAATTTAAAAATTACATTTATTTAATTAATAATTTAATTAATGTTATATTTATATTATATTTATGTATCAAAAATTTATAAAATATCTTCAAAGTTTACAAATATTATTTTCAGAGACTCTCTGGACCATAAATTGCATCGGATATTCAAATTTTATAGTAGTTTCTCAAGAACTATTGCTATGAATATTAAAAAGCACATGTTATTAATATATCCGGCCAGATTTCTTTTTCTTTATGCTAAAGCAATCACAATAGAAAAGTTCCAAAGCGTAAAAGAAATTCCAAACGATTTAGATTACGTTGCCAGATGCGATATTAAAAACAACGAACCGACGTGGAATCTTTCTTTTTTAATATTTATTTGCTTACTTTTGTATGATGCATTATGCATTGGTTCAGTGGTTTGGAGTTGGATGAACAAACTTTAGTTCTTCACAAAAACTATTTTATTCTGAGTTCTCGGAAGAACTGATTTCTGAGGATGCTGTTCTGTTTTTATTTAGAACAATTTTTCAACTTGAATACACATCGATTGAAAATTTTAACTGACATAAAATCGTTAAGAGACCTATTAACTTTTCATAATTTACAAAGAGTAATTTTATTTAAACTTATTTTAATTTAATTGATAGATACGTGATAAAAATGTTTTATAAACGAATGATTAAAAAACATTATACGTTTGTTTATTATGAGTTTTTTTGTCTTTGTAAAGTAAATCACTTTATATTTAAAGCAAATATTATTTCACTAAATTCACAACTGGTTATATGATTATAATTTTTAACTATATAGAAAATCAAATAGAAAAGTTCCAAAGCATAAAAGAAATTCCAAACGATTTAGATTACGTTGCCAGATGCGATACTAAAAACAGCGAACCGACGTGGAATACTTTTTTATATTTATAATAAATTTAAAAATTACATTTATTTAATTAATAATTTAATTAATGTTATATTTATATTATATTTGTGTATCATAAATTTATAAAACATCTTCAAAGGATACAAATATTATTTTCAGAGTCTCTTGGACCATAAATTGCATCGGATATTCAAATTTTATAGCAGTTTCTCAAGAACTATTGCTATGAATATTAAAAAGCACATGCTATTAATATATACGGCCAGATTCCTTTTTCTTTATGCTAAAGCAATCACAATAGAAAAGTTCCAATTGATTTAGATTACGTTGCTAGATGCAATATTAAAAACAACGAACCGATGTGGAATCTTTTTTTTTTATATATTTATTTGCTTACTTTTGTATGATGCATTATGTATTGGTTAAGGTGGTTTGGAGTTGTATGAACAAACTTTAGTTCTTCAAAAAAACTATTTTATTCTGAGTTCTCGGAAGAACTGATTTCTGCTGATGCTGTTCTTTTTTTATTTACAACCATTTTTTAAGTTGAATGAACATCTACAGAAAATTTGAACTGTCATAAAAACATTAGAAGACAGATTAACCATTTATAATTTGCAAAGAATAGTTTTATTTAAACTTATTTTAGTTTAATTGCTATTTCATAAAAATGTTTTTATAAACAAATGACTGAAAAACATTATAAGTTCATTTTTTATGACTTTCTTTGTCTCTGTAAAATAGATCACTTTATATTTAGGGCAAAACTAATTTTATTAAATTAAAAACAGGTTATATGTCCTAATTTTGAACTTTTTTTATGTATATACGAAGATATTATGATGCAAGTATAATTAAAATACCATAAAAACGAAGTTTATTCATTACGTTTGTTGCTTTAACTTCTTGCCACTTCTATTGACTTTAATTTTATTAATTTATTGTAAAAAATTTCAAGAACTTTAATGAATTTCAATGACTTTTATTTCAAGAAATTACCTCACTTCGATATTGCGATTTCTTATAGCATCATTCCGAAAAAAAAAAAAATTAAAGACAAATGAAATTAAAATAAATCACACATAACCCAATTTATATACAAGTATGTATTTTTCATTAAAAAACATACAAAAATGTTTTCTCTCGAAAAATTGTTTTGAGTTCTTTTCTAAATTTGTAGATGCTCGTCAATTCTTTAGAATTGCTAAGAAATTTATTTGTTCACTTTACAAATTTCAACGGCTATTAGGCAAAATGTATTGTGATTATGTTCAAGCTTTAATTTTTACAGATAGATTGGTTTAGTTTGTCGCTCTACGATCGTTTTATACACACTTTAGGCTGATTAGACCGGGACCTACAATTTAACGTGGATTCCGAACCACCAATAAACATCCATGTCACAGCCAAGATAAGAACTTGAAGCCTGTGGAACCAAAGGTCAGAGTGCTAGCCAAGTGGCCACCAGGCCACCATTTACAGATGGAAGAATGTATGATCCAGCTAAATTCCCCATACAACGAATTTGTATTTGCAGGAATTTCAGATCTTGAACGGTTGCTTGTAATTAAAACTTCTGACGTTTAAAAGATTAGATCCAGAGCATAAAATGCACACTAATTTTTTTTTTACATGTCATTTACAAGAAATCTCTTTTGTCCACTTTACAAATTACAACAGCTGTTATGCAAAACGTATAGTGATTATGTTCCTGCTCTATTTTTTGCAGATGGAATATTGCGATGATCCAGCTAAATTCACCCCACAATGAATTTATATTTGCATAAATTTCAAACCCTGAACGCTTGTTTGTAATTATGACCTGTGACGTGCAAAAGATTCAATCCAATGTATAAAATGAATAATACATTTTGATCATGCTGAATATACCGGTTCTCGTTAGATCACCGAAGTCAAGCATCATTGGGCGCGGTCAGTACTTGGGTGGGTGACCACCTGGGAACACCGCGTGCCGTTGGCATTCACAAATTTGGGACCTGAATGGCCGGGTGTCTAGCGCTCGGTGCCACAGGTTTCGGGTTCGAGTCCCGGCGGTGCCATGGATGTTTGTAGTGGTTCGGAATCCACTTTAAGCCGTAGGTCCCGGTCTCCTATGACTGTAAGAGCGTCACGGAGCCAAAGTCAGACTTCTACCTACGGGTGCTCCATCACAACAGAAGCTGCTTCCTACCCCTTCAATCATGAATACGTATGGGCTCGTGGGCTTGGCCAGCCAAGTGGGATAAGAAACAACAACATAAATTTTGATTTACGTATTTTTATAAATTTATTTGATTATATTTGATTTTTATAAATTTAAGCTCCATAGAAACCATTCATTAAAAGAATTGTCCCCAAAACAACCGATCTCGCTCCAACTGTAATCAAACTCAACGCCTAAAACAAATGACTACTGTGTTGGTTGTAATTCTCATTGTTATTGCCTTTCTTCTTCAAACAATTATCGATGGCGTGGGTGTTTCTAAGCGCTTTGGAATTCATGTTAAAATATAGGTCCCTGTCTAATTAGTCTAAAGTGTGCAAAAAATGACTGTAAGTTAGGTTAGGTTAGGTTTGTTTGTCGCTCTACGGTCATCTTGTGCCCACTTTAGGCTAAACTAACCGGGACCTACGGTTTAAAGTGGATTCCGAACCTCTGCAAACATCCATGGCATCGCCGGGACTCGAACCCGAAACCTGTGGTACCGAGTGCTAGAGCGCTAGACACTCGGCCATTCAGGCCCAAAAAGACTGTAGAGCGACAAACCAAATCAAATCTTCAGAAAATACTTTACTTCTTGACGTTATATTCATATTTCATTTCCAGTGGAGTTATCAGTGGTATAATCCTTTTTCTTTTATGGTTCTGTTTCGTGCTCACAATAATTCCTAGCGTTTAGCGATAAGGTCACAGGAAAGGTAGCATACTTTAAAGTTAATTTTTTTTGAAGAATCGTAAAAATTTTTTTGCACAGAATTCAAAGTAATCATTTAGTCACTGTTCTCAGTCATGTTCTACATAATCGTCCTCATACACTCATACAGCCTTCTTGCGTATTTTCGATTCATGTTCCCCTCATTGCATAACTTTCTTCTTTGTGTCCATTAAATCAGTAATCAGTTCATTAGTTTCAGTTCAATAAATTTTTGTCTTGTTCTTCTATATAATCGTGGGCCTGAATGGCCGAGTGGCTAGCGCTCTGGCGCTTGGTACCACAGGTTTCGGGTTCGAGTCCCGGCGGTGCCATGTATGTTTGTAGTGGTTCGGAAATCCACTTTAAATCGTAGGTCCCGGTCTAGTAGGATCGTAGAGCGTTGCGGGGGCATTGTTACTCCGCGTCCGTGGCTTATCTTCAAGTGACACGCGCCCCCTGGGTAATGCAAAGTGAGTACGTCTGTGCAGCGCTTGCCTTAAGGCATCCAAGACCAAGCTGTCTAAGTGTTTGCCAGCTGCATTAGAACAAAAAAAAATCTATATAATCGTCCTTGTACACTCATATTGTCATGTTCCCGCCTTGTATAGCTTTCTTTTATGTATTCATTAAAGCTTTTATTTCTTCTTTTTTATTGCCATTACAGTATTTTGTAGCTCCATTTAATTAACGTTATCTAAATAAAATCATTGTAGCCAAAACGTTTTAGCTATTTTTATATATATGGAAAAAAATGACTTCAGTTATGAATTGGTGGTGCCTGTGTTCAAAAAAGAGTGGGCATCTGTTTTCAGGAGGACTTTTAATGGTAAAATCCTCGCATTTGAATGTCGTACGAAAGAACGTTCGTAAAGCTCTAAAAGTTCTCTCATCGTTTGTGATAAAAAATTACTGCAACGGATACCTGAAATGAATACGAACATGGGCTTTCCTGAAAACAAGCTAAACCCGTTACAACTAGGCCACCATTCGGTCTTAGGTGACATTTGTTGAATGCTAAATGGCGAACCTATATTCTATCTTATTACTAAAGATAGAATCTCCAATGATTCCAAGAATCAATGGAATAGAATAGAACGGAATACTCAAGATAGAATCTCCAATAACTCCAATAATAATATCATTGGAGTAACGATTTCAAGTCAGCGAAAATATTTAAACTTTCTAATGGATGTGGAATGCATTTACTTAATGTATCCCCACACACACATAAAAAAATCTTGATGAGTTAGGCCAGCGGATTCTATGACGGTTCCTGTTTCCAGAAATTTTTAATGCTTTCACTTCACTTAGATTTTTTTGTGGTGTCTGATAATTTTAAAATCCCTCAAACTAAGCATATCTGAACTAATTGCTACATCATGAACAGAATTTTATACACAGCAATCAAAAATTTTTAAATACATTCTGAAAAATTTGTCGAGTTTCCATTTCATTGCATTCATGACATTGCCGTATCGTATTTTTTCCCCCTATGTGGTTTTGAAAGGGCTACAACAACTATTATCAATAGTTTCCACCGTGAATGAACAATATGTATATGCACATTACTTAAAACAATTAAAAGTTATTATATATTTGCTATGAAATAAAGTTACATTACTTAAATAATTAAAATAACGTTATTAAACAATAAATTAAACTACTATAAACAATTAATTAAAATAGACATTACTTAAAAGTTATTATATGTTTTCTATGCAAAATGCAAGAGAAATAAACATGAACATTTTTCCGTTTCCGAATTATCACGCATTAATGCTAGTGAATGAAATTATTTGGCTTTTATTAATTTAATGAAAAGGTGAAAAGATGGGGCTTTGAATATTTTGTATCGGTGAGTGCATTACCTGAATGAAACTATTTAACCTAATACTAAGCCTGGTGGGACTGATAGCCGAGTAACTAGCTCTCTGGCGTCGGTGCCATAGACTTCGGGTTCCAGTGGTGCCCTTGATGTTTGTAGCAGTTCAAAATCCCCTATAAACAGTAGGCAAACCCTTTAAACAGTAGGCAAACCCTTTAAACAGGAACTGCACAGCTTAGGGCTGACAACTCTACCTCGTAAAAAAACCTCTTATGTTTTAGAATCTCCAGTAGGCAGACGGCCTTGGCCCACCAAAGGGCTGTTGTGCCATTGAAGAAGAAGTCTGGTGATTTATTATTCAATTAGAAGGGTGGCAAACGCATTAGAAGATTGAATGTATTAAAATATGATTTCCATATATATATATATTAAAATTGAAAATGCATGCTGAACAAAACTTCCTTTTTATGGCATAACGTCAATTGAGGATTTATATTTAAAACTACGAAAGTGTTACGGAGGATGGTGACTTGGTGGTCTTTTTGTATCGCCATGAATGGCCAAACTGATCCCAAATTATTAGAAAAGGTTATTTGATGGCTCAGAAATAAAGGAATAAGATTCTTAGACATTTTGTAAGCCTTGTAAGGCTGCGGCACTGGGCGATAAATTCGTTTCAATTGACGTTAATTGCAGACCACATTGTGCTCAGCTGATGGAAGACTTTTTTCACGATGAAAAGCAATAAAACATGTGTGCATAAATCACTCCGAACATAAACACAATAAAACATATTTGGCACATTCTAGACGGGCAAAGTGCTGTCATCTATCGCCTTAATAATAAGAGCTGGAAACAGTTCTAAAGACGTCGGTGCAGAATACTCTAGTGCCTCATTAATATAATGCTAGACTTCATGTCTAATAGATACTCAATATTTCTATTTTTTAAGGAAAATCATAATCCCTATTAAAAGTTTTCTCCCGGCAAGATGCGTTAGTTTTATGAAATGTACGAAGTCATTTTGTACCAAAAAATTAATAAAATTATTTTTTTCCTTCCATATGGGATTTTTATTGCTTACCTCGTCTGTTGGTAACATAGTCGACTTCAAAGTCATTCTTCATAAGCATCATCTATCCAAAATATTGAGATTTTGACAACTAAGTGACAGAATTATCTAAACTGTTTAAGGAAATTATTATTTCCTTACGTAATTTAGATAATTATATCCTAAAACATACAATTAGTAGTATTTTATAAAATGAATCACTAATTTTGTTGTTCTTCAAATGTTGGCTACTTTAAACAGACATCATTCATCACAAAAGTAAAATATACACTCAAGAGCCAAAACATTATGACCACCTATCAATAACGAGTTGGCCCACCTTTGGCGCGCAACACAGCTTCAACCCACCTTGGCATGGATGCCACAAGTCCTTGGTAGATGGCCGGGGACAAATTGTACCAGATGTTTAAGCAACGGTCACGCAAAACCGAGATATTGCGAATTGGTGGTCTTTGAATTCTGAGCTGCCGTCCCAGAACATCCTAAATGTGTTCTATCGGATTGACATCCGGTGAGTTAGGCGGCCAGGACATTAACTGGAATTCAGTATCCTGTTCCTGGAACCACTCCAACACAATTTTAGTCTTGTGACAAGGGGCGTTGTCCTGTTGGAACATTAAATTTCCAGCTGGAAAAACATTGCTACTGTACATTGAGGGAGCAACTGTTCGCCTGGAAGACGACGTATCCTGACACGGCCATCGGCGTGATGAATGACAAACCGTGATTCATCTGACCAGGAAACTCTCTCCCATTGATCTATGGACCAGTCACGATGTTCCCGGGCCCAGCGCAGGCGCAGTTGGCGATGACGCTTGGCCAGCAAAGGTACACGAGTGGGATGTTTGCTGCGTAGCCCCATATCCAACAGTGTCCGCTGAACAGTGTCCTCCGATACTATTCTACTTGGCCCTGCATTGTATTGGGCTGTCAGCTAAGCCACTGTCTGGCTCCGGTTTTGCTTCACCATGCAAGACAGTCTCCGACAAACTTTTTCTTTGATAGCGTGTGGACGTCCAACACCATGTCGTCTATTGCTGGTTTCACCGTCATTCATCCACTTTGCATAAGTACTAACAACTGTAGATCGCGAACAACCCACGAGTCGTGCAGTTTCGGAAATACTTGTTCCAAGCTTTCGTGACATTACAATCTGCCCTCTATCAAAGTCGCTTAGATACGCAGCCTTACCCATCACACGCTAAAGTAAGTGAAAGAATGATTCTTCAGACTCTCCAGCAGCAGTTAAATATCACTTCGACTTAATCACATGCCTTCCACGTCATCCAGGCGAGTTCATTGCAAAATGTAGGGGCGGTCATAATGTTTTGGCTCTTGAGTGTATGCAACAGATTCAGCGTTACCCATGGTGCAACAGCGGGAGGGCCTGCTACACTGAGTCTACATTTTGCCACCACAGCTGAGAATAAACATCCCCAGGGATGGTAACTTGATGATTTGTGTCTTCCTTTCTTTTTATTTATAGCAAAAATCATCATTTGTTTTAAAAATCTTGTATTTTTGCATTAACTTTGTTTCGATAGTTCTTTCTTTAAAACATTTTATAAAAAAACATTTTATATATTTTTTATTTCTTTAAAACATTTTATATTTTTAAGTTTTGCAAAAGAAAGAACCTTTTGCTAATTTTCTATACAATCGGCGATTAAACTATAACAGCGCTTTTCAGTTTTTAAGGGTGGAGACATCAGTGGTTCTAAAAATTGGATGGCGATAAAAATAAGATTTTTATTTAAGAAAAAAAGAATTAATCAAAAAGGATTAGTTAAAAAAAGTTTAGATAATTAAAGTTTCCTTTAGGTACTAGAGTTTTTAAACTATGCTAGAAATACTCATTAGTACAAATATCAATATACATTAAATATATCTATACAATGTTAATATATAATATATATAATGTGGAGAATTCCAGGCAAAAAATAAACTGCATTCTAACCTAGAAAAGCATTTTTATCGATACATATTCAATTAATATTCAGTGCTAACCAAAAAAAAAAAAAAAAAAAAATTTACTTCTTGGATATTGCTAGCGCTAAAGAAAATATTCCATACTAAAATACTTTCACACACATTATATGTAAACACTTTTACTTCCCATACTTGACCATTAACTCGAATCTTTCAGTTAATTAAAACAACGAGTTAATAAGCGGAAAAATATTTAGATTTACGTGTAAGAGGCGCTTGAACTAATACTGTTTAAATTAATGACACTCAACGTCTGATATTAACGTTTTCTCAGCATTTTTAGAATAACGCAGTCTTCAAAGAAGCTCTCCACTAAATAATTATTTTTTCTTAAATCCTTTCTTTTCTTACTTTAGGATTTAGGGAGGCTGCATTTCTTTTAAGTGCATGTTAATTCACCATTATTTTTGAGATCGAAATCTTGTTTATGCACAAATTTAAGAAAAAAAAAAAAAAAAAAAAAACGGGAGAAACTAAATCGGTATTTTTAGCTGAATAAAAGACACTCACAAGTGAAGTGCCCTGGTGTTAATTTCTTAATTATACCCCTTTTCCAGGAAAAGCCATTACAATCTCATTGCCTTTAAATTAATGGAGTTCTTTCCCCCCTCGCGCGTTATCCTGGAAAAAAGGATCATTTGTTTTCCACGATAAGGGCTCAGGGGATTTTATAAATTATCCTTTTTCCAAGACAATTTTATGTTCTTCTAGGAAACCTAAATTCAAACAAGGTTGTTGGGGCAGGAAACTGATAGTTTGTTTATTTGGAATATTTTGCATGCATTAATCAAAAGTTTTTTTTTTTAAATTTGGTTAGAAGATAAATATTATTAAATTATACTCATGTTTGTGAAAATTGCAACACCATGAAGAAATCGTTATAATTGAATGAAATTTAATACATAGTTGAGTGGTAGTGGTACAAATAAATGATTAAATGTTCAAAGCAAAGAAGCAATAACAAGAGATCGGAATCAGTATTTTGTGTAGCCACCACGCGCAGCAATAAGTGCTGCTACACGACGTGGCAGGGAGTCAAACAAATTTTGAATGTCTACTTGAGGAAGAGCATTCCATATTGTTTGTATGCGCACCCAAAGTTCGTTTGCAGAAGCAACAGGACGAGGATCACGAGCGAGACGCCGACCAACGAAATCCCACACATGTTCAATCGGCGACATATCCGGGGAATACGCAGGCCAAGGAAGAAGCTGTACCTGCCGCTTTGAAAAGAAGGATTGAACAGTCCTAGCGATATGAGGGAGGGAATTGTTCTGTTGAAATACAGTGCCTGGCAAACTTTGAAGGAAGGGAACAGCTTGGGGCTGTAGAACTTCACTGATGTACCGGTTGCTGTTCAGATTGCGCGCAATTCTTAGCAATTGAGATCGTCCATGATATGCTATGGCACCCCAGACCACAACTCCGGGTGTTCGTCCACTGTAGTGTTTGATAATGCACTCCGGAAGGTGGTGTTCACCGGCATAGCGTATGACACGAATGCGGCCATCATGGTACCACAAATTAAAGTGGGATTCGTCAGAAAACACGACATGCGGCCAATTACACGCCAGTCTCTATGCTGAGCGGCCCATTGCTGCCGCAGGCGGCGATGGTTTAGCGTGAGAGGGATCCTGTTAAAAGGAGTCCTTGCGCGTAGTCCACGCTGCAGCAGACGTCTACGAATTGATGAAGCACTCAATAAAACACCTGTAGCTATTGACCACTATGCTGCCAATTGTCTAGACGAAGCTGTATGGTCCGCCAGCGCCATGCGGACCAGGTGTCTATCATCGCGAGCTGACGTCACATTTCGAGGTTCACTCCCGGATTTCCGAGTTGTCCGACACTCGTCCGTCCACTGCTTCCAAAGACGCATCACTGTGCTGCTGTTACGCTGCACACGAGCGGCTACTGCACGATAAGACAATCCAGCTTCACGAAGGCCGATGATTCTCGCCCGTTCAAACTCTGTAAGTTGTTCAAATCTCGCTCTCTTTCGTCGAAGAGGCATAAGTAACGATTGAGCTAACGTTTACCACTAGCAGATAACCACCGACAATCATACATGCCTCGTTACAGCCGTCTATTTATTCGGATCCATCCGCCGTTCAGAGGGCGCTGCTCAGCATAGGCATGCGATACGGATTTGAAATTCTAATCATTTGCATATCATGAGCTAATCTGCATTTCCTGAAAATTTCGGCTCACTCGCGTAAGTCCTTCATGGTGTTGCAATTTTCACAAACATGAGTTTTTTCTTTGTTTATTATTAGATAGTTTGCCTCATTTTTCTATGTACTTTTTTTTCGTTGTTGTTGAATACAGGTGGATTTCTTGCTGTCTGTAATACTGGAAAAAAGGATAATTTGTATGCAAAGAACAACAGAATAAAGGTTGATGAGAGATGGTTTATTCATGCTGTCCTAATCACCACCAAGTCTCCACATATAGGATAAATCTTATGGTTATCCCAATCACCTCGTGTCTCTTTTTTGAAGGCAGTTGCTGCAACAGAAGCAGTTAGCGGAGTAGAACTAAAGCACTTGTACCATTTTTTTTTCACCGCAACAGTTTTTGTGTTTCATTCCCAGGAAGGAGGAACGTATATTCTTTGACAAATACCCAATGACAACCCATCACACAAATTTGGCAGCAGACAAGCACTATGGTGCGTAGTTTTACTACATACAATTAATGTTTTGTTCTAATTAATGCAACCTGCCACTCAAATCTGATAGCAGATATTCAGTACCATGGATAATAAGATTCATGAAATTAGCGATTGTCTATAAGACGTGTATGTGTTTTAATGAAGCTGAAAATGGCTCTCTTCTTGAAGCCGTTGTAGGTCTAGTATACGTCGAGACGTTACACCATATATATATATATATCCATTTCGGGGCATTCCAACATAAAAATAAACTGCATTCTAATATAAAGAAGCATTCTTATTGATAAATATTCAAATAATATTTAGTGCTAACAAAAGAAAAAAAAAGAAAAAGGTTTTCTTCTTGAATGTTGATAATGCTAAAGAAAATATTCCGTACTGAAACACTTTCTCATTATATGTAAACACTTTTTCCTCCCATACTTGACCATTGACTCGAATCTTTCAGTTAATTAAAATAACGAGTTAATAAGCGGGGAAATATTTAGATTTACGTGCAAGAGGACGCACTTGAACTGAGACTATTTAAATTAATGACACTCAACGTCTGATATTAACGATTTCTCAGCATTTTTAGAATAAGGCCGTCTTTAAAGAAGCTCTCCACTAAATAATTATTTTTTCTTAAATCCCTTTTTCTCTCTCTTTAGGATTTAGTAAGAAGACTGCATTTCTGTTAAGTGCATGTTAATTCGCCATTATTTTTGAGATCGAAATCTTGTTTATACACAAATTAAAAAAAAATCAGGAGAAAAAAAAATCGATATTCTTAGCTGAATAAAAGACATACCGCGTTTACTCACAAGTGAAGTGCTCTGGTGTTAATTTCTTAATTATACCCCTTTTCCAGGAAAAGCCATTACAATCTCATTGTCTTTAAATTAATGGAGTTCTTTTCCCCCTCGCGTGTTATCCTGGAAAAAAGGATCATTTATTTTCCACGATAAGGGCTCAGGAGATTTTATAAATTATCCCTTTTCCAAGACAATTTTATGTTATTCTAAGAAATCGTAAATTCAAACAAGGTTGTTGGGCAGGAAATAGATAGTTTGTTTATTTGTAATGCTTTACATGCATTAATCAAAAGTTTTTTTTTTTAAATTTGGTTAAAAGATAAATGTTATTAAATTGTTTCTCTGTTTATTATTAAAACAGTTTACTTCGTTTTTTCTATGTCCTTTTTTTCGTTGTTGTTGAATACAGGTAGGACTCGTGTTCCCTGTTATCCTGGAAAAAAATGATCATTTTATACCAAGAACAGCAGAACGAAGGTCGATGAGAAATGCTTTATATATAGTGTCATGTTGCTGCTGTTTCTTATTCCACTTGGTCAACATCTACATCTAGATTAAGTCCAAGAACCCGAGTGGTGTCATGGAAGGAGGAGGGGGGTAACTTCTGTTGTGATGGAGCCCCCGTAGGTAGAAATCTGACTTGGCTCCGTGAAGCTGAAGAAGGAGGGCTAGGGCCTTCAGGGGGGACCTATAGGGGAAACTACCCCTTACTTGCGTATTGTATCGGAGAACTCCCATCAGGTAGTACAACTAACAAAGCAAGATACTGAATATCCCAAAGTCATTGAGTGTCCTCGGTTTCTGAATCAGTATCTACAACAAAACCGCCACCGGATTTTACCTCACCCCTATAACGGATCTAACCGCCCCCAAGTCTCTTCGTGAGGGTTAAATCTTAAGGCTATCCTAATCTCCTCGTATCTCTTTCTGAAGTAGTGACTCCAACACACGCCACTAGTGGATTCGAAATTTGGCCCCTCTTGCCCACTAGCAGCGCACTTTTCAATTTGGTCAAGAATTGGTTTCTATGTACTTTTAATATCTTTAGTTTTATTGGCTATACAACCATATTAGACTGGGACCAACCGCTTAAACTGGATCCCGAATCTCTACAAACATCCATGACATTGCCTGGATTCGAACTCGAAACCTGTGGTGACGAGTAGCCATTCGGCTATCAGGTCCCAATCGTATTTTATAGCAAATCTCAGATACTTCAAGATATTGCTAGTCAGATCTAGAACACCTTCATTAATAATCTGAAAAAATTTTTGAGTTTTATCGGCTAACTTCCACAAAATATTTAATACGTTTTTGTCAAATATAATGATTACAATGAGCTCCAATGCCATCATGCAATCTTACAATTATATATAATACTTATTTCTTACTGTCCTATAAAATATCTTTATTGTTTATGGTTCAATGAATATAACTATTCACAACATTTGATGGTTAAATGCAAAAGGAGGCAACATTTTCTGACTGAGAAAAAGTATTGAATAGGCTATTAAACTCCTATTCTGAGGCACTCTCCTCCTCTATAAACTCCTATTCTATATTAAACTCCTATTTACATGCTTCATTGAACATGTTCATTTAAGTTTTCTTCATCGAGCCGAATGGAAGGTATTTCCAGTGTATGGATTTATCGTGCCAATTCCCATCACATAAACGAGAAATTCAGTTCTATATAATCTCCATATTTCAAACCATTCACCTCTATTCGGAAACTTATCAGGTCATTAAATTTAATTTATTTCATTTTGATATGTACGCATTTATATATTTCTAGATCCGGATAGGAAAACAATTTGATACTAATCTTGTGGTAAATTACCAACAGTCAGCAGTCCCAATCAATGCTACTGATATTCAGCTGTCACGAGAAGAGCTTTTGATGATTATTTTTTCATGCTTAAATAATATTGGTTCGTAATAATAATTCGCATGATTTAGCATAATTTAAAAACTATAATACATAAAAATTCAGTTTTTCTCTTAGAATTTATTATTTCGTTACAAAAAATATTTAGCCAAAAATTTTGGAAAAAAAAAGGCTATCAATAATTTCTTAATTAAATTAAAATTTATTTTATTAACGCAATCAAGTTTTCTCGCCACTAGATGGCGCCAGTCGTAAAAACTGATTAGCTCCAATTGTTAAATTATTGAAAAACAAATAAATAGGAAATATAACAGTATTACTTGCTAATTTATTTTTCCAACTATTATTATATTCTTAAAAATAAATGCTAACACACTGAAAGTATAAAAAACAAACAAACACAAATACAAACACGGGGTTTCTTAGAAAAGAATAATTAGTTCATTTAGCCAATTGGAGGTGAGTTATTTAAATTCTCGAATCTTTAATTCTGTGCAGATATTTTTTATCAACACAATTTACCAAAAATAAAAGTGTTTTATTTCCTATAACAGAGCAAAATTGAGTCTAATAATCTAGTTTCTCTACAAAAATGTGAAGATTTATATGGTGGTGATATATGGCGACGATACTTCCTTAATTAATTAATTCAACCTGTAATAAATCGTCAATATAATTCTCCAAACAGCTGGCAGTCGTTATCATGTTTACTTATATACACTTGCCACTGCAATCTTGCTATCATTTAATTAATAAGAGGCCATACTAATAAAAAAGTAAGAAAAAACTTTGATTTCAAAGATATTTTTCACAAAACTATTATGATATTTAAAAGAGGCATCATTGGATGATATACAGGGTGATTATAATTAACTTTCTCACATTTAAAATGCTGTAAAAAAAAAAAAAAGAACTACTCGTCACAATGAGTTCAAATTTGAACTGAAGATACTTGAAGAAGGGAGAAACGGTATATCATCAAAGAAAAGTTTTAAAAAAAACTTCCACCAATTTTTCCTATTCAATTTGGTATGACCTTGAAGTGGTGGACGGGCTTTCCACTAACAGTGTCACAACTGTTGAATGACTTAGAAGTCATTTCTTTTCGTCAAAAAAGCGAAACAATCAAGTACACACATATCTACAGTTGGTTTAGTGTGTATCTAATGCCAAATACGTTGCTTAGATTCAAAACATCACTGGCAGCCGAATTCACTTTCTTTATGCCGCTTACAGCGCCATCTATTAATACATTTTGGAACGTTTTTTGTTGCCGTACCGTTTCCCCCTTCTTCGAGTATCTTCAGTTCCAATTTGAATTCATTGTGACGAGTGGTTCTTTTTTTGCATCATTTTGAATGTGAGACTTTAATTATAATTACCCTATATAATAATATTAAACATAAAGATTAAGTATTTTCCACAGATAAACCAAGAAAAATTACATACTATTTAAAATTACTTTCTATTTATTATGGAACGATTTCAATTGAACAGAATAACAAGATAAAGCATAAAATTCTCTCAAGAATATTCCTTTTTATTAAAATACCTACCAAAGCCCATAAACAGTGGGTTTCATTATTTCCTTTTATGCGCATAACCGGAAATTAACTGCCCTCTGTCGAGCACCGTGAATACGGGCAATTTCCTGCCATTAATCGAGTTATCTCTTAAGCATATCTACAGTAAGTAAGGAACCGTGTTCATCAAGTCGTAATGCATCGGATAAAAACAGATTACTTCTTGAGAGGTAAGAAACTCCCAGTGATGACCATTTAATATTTTATCCTTTAATCAATAGAAGTGCTACTGAAATCTAGAATATAATAAATTAAACTGGCTTTATAAATTCTCTGTTTAATAGCTGTAATCACTTAGTATGATCCAAGTATTTATTAAGATATTCATATGGATAGTTGTAAAAATATTTGACAAAAAATATTTATTACAAGAAAAATTATCTTGGCTAGCAGGAGGAGTGAGGAGGAGTGAGGTAATAATGTGAGCAGGAGGAGTGAGGTTCGAATATACTGATGGCGCTCATTGCAGTCACTGCTTTCAGGAACGAGGAAAGATAATGACGACTGTTACAAATTGTATAAAGTGTCTGGAAACCATAATTAAGTTGCCTGGTGAAAATTGCCAGGTTTTCTCTCATACTGCACGGAAATGGGGGTCATTTATTCTTAAAAGTGTTCATCTCATCACCTTCAAAGGAGCATGAGTCTCATCATCATCATTGGCGCAACAGCCCCATGGCGGGTCAAGGCCATCTGCCTACTGACAGAGATGGCCTTGGAGATGTTTTCTTTTTAAGGTGTAAGGTTGTCAGCCTAACGTTCTACTGTCATATTATTACGCTCTACAGTCATATTGCCTTAACAACTACTACGTAACGGACGGACGGAGAAACGTACTATTAGTACGGAAAAATTCTGGCGTGCCTGGATGGTTCGAAATTCATGTTAAACTGGGGTCCCGGTATGATTAGCCTAAAGTGCGCACAAAATGACAAACCAAACCAAATTAGTACGGAGAAAGGGTGGCAAGCAGTTAAGGAAGGTAGTTTTATTTTCTCAGTGAGATCTGTTTATTGCTCTTCCTCTTGGACAGATAAACATTTGCACCAACGCGAAGGAGCTGCTTCTATAAAGCCCTTTTAGTATGATTTCATTTTGTATACATTCATTTTTTGCATTAGTATGCTTTCTTCATTTTTTAAATACAAAAACACTGTCTTTGTATTCTGAATTTCATGTCCCTTCCATAATTACTTGCGGAGGTATGACGGGAAAAAAAACTTGCCGCTTTTTAAATTTTGTAACCCAGTGTAATTTCATAAGTTTGATTTGTATTAATTTTTAGGTTATTGACAAAACTTCTTTAATTCGAAGGTTTTGGACAGTTTGAGATGAAATTAATCTTAATATCAATTAATTAAAATTTTATTAATATAATATTAATATTAAAAAAATTTTAAAATTAAAATATCTTCTTCCAACAAATTTTCGGCTATTCTGGATTTATTCCTCCTATATTAAATAAAAACAGAAAACATCTTAAATAAAATAACTTCGGTAGACAGGGCGTCCTAATAATAGGTACTTTGGTAATAGGACGTTTAAATGTTTAAATAGGAAATATAATTCATCGAAACTCTCAAGCAAAGTACAATATTTCTTAATTAATTGTACTGTTTTTAATAGCAATGTCTTTTACTATATTACTATAATGATATACAATTTTTTTTGCAAGCACCTTGACTTTCAAATTAATCTACTTTTAATGTATTAATCAAATTTATCACTACTTTTGATAGATATTTTCGATTTTGACATCATTTTCACATTTCAAAGCTTCGTACAACTATTTTTAAGATTGACTAGTACGTTTTAGATTTCAACAACCATTTTAAAGCATTTTCTTAGTTTTAAAGGGAAAGAAATAGAATCTCCAGAGAGTATTTCTACGATAAGGAAAGACAGTGAAGAACGATCGGCACCTTGTTTTCACCAAAGTTTTCTGTCTGTCAGGGGAACCGTGAAAGCCAAAATGTTTAGATACTGAGATTCGCATCTGTTATCAGTGAAAATCGCAGACAAACACTTACTTACATACAAAGTTGAAAAGATACCTTTCTATAGTTGGTACTTTCTATGGTTTCTCGAAAGAATCTTTCAAAGTGATTTATCACAGTTTTCAAAAACAATTTATTTATTTATTTTGTTGAATATCTAAAGACCTTTCGTTTCACTTATGTATACTACTAAATAAGCAATAAAAGAAAGGCATTGTCTTGCGAGAAAACTTTTAGGACGAACTGCCCCATATTTGCGTATCGTATGGCAGAAATCCCGGAAAACGCCCACCAATCTGCCAAACTATCGATAAGAAATGCTTTACACACAATGTCACAATCTCCATCGAGAAAAGTAGATAAAGAAAGTAGTGATTGCAACGGATACCACCAGCAGCTTCGAACCAGAGCTACCTAAGCTACTCACATACGTGGGCTTTAAGTTGGAGACGGTAATTTAATAGAAACAAAAATAATGCAATACAAAAATAATTACAAAATATGAACTTCTCAACAAGAGATTTAAGCATTTCGTTCTAATTAACTTTTTCAGAGGTGATAATTTTAAAGTGATGGAAAAATTAATTGTTTATTTGTTTGCTCTTTATTTATTTTATATAGACAACAATCTGGTACGACAAAAGTAGAAAATACTAAAACAAAATATCAAAATGTAATAATAAAAAGTAAAATAATAAATATACTAATGGCAATACCATTAATGTTCACATTTGTACCGTTTGATGGTGGAAGGTAAATTACGATTGAAAATATTTCAAATGATCAGTGGGTAATATAATATACAATCGAGTATCCTCGTGATAAAAGGACATTGTCTTCTCAGAGGATTTGTAGGAATATTTGCCCATATTTGTGTATCGTATGGAAGAAATTCCTAAAGTCTCCCAACAAGCAACCTGACTACCGATAAGAGATACTTTACACATAATGTCATAATCGCCATCGAATTTACTCGTTAAGGAAAGTAATGATTGCAACGGATACCATCAGGAGCTTCGTACCAGAGCTATTTTGCAAGCAAGTTGCTCACGTTCATGGGCCTTACGTCGGAGAAGGTAATTTAATGATAACGAAAATTTCTAGGTTACAAAATATAAATCTTTTATTCCTTTTTTTATTTCGATCTGATTAACTGCTTCAGAGGTGACTGATTATACTAAAGGGATGGAAGAATGAATTGCAGGCTTTGTTTGCGTTTTATTTATTTTATAGCCACGGCAATCTGGTACGACAAAAGTAAAAAAATACTACAACAAAATAAATAAAATGTACTAATAAAAGATAAAATAATCAACATACTAAAAGCGTTTACATTAATATTCACGTTTGTATCTTTTGTTGATGAAGGGTAAATTGCTAATGAAAATACTTCAAACGATTAATGCGTAATGCATAATATAAAACTTCTGCTGGCTTCGCTTTGCACTATTTTCGTGATGAAATCTTTATGGAAATTTGAAATTTTGAGCTGCAATTTTTCGGATAAAAATCAATACACACTGACTTTACTAACTTAATGAAGCAAGGTTATAAAGAACATAGAAAAAAACCCAGAATCCTTGCTTATACAAGAACAAATCATCTTATTGTATCTTCAATGTAGAGATAATATTGACAAATCCATGACAGAATCAGTTAACACACATTTAAGGTAGTTGATTTTAGGCAAAGCTGTATGGTATGATCATCTAATCATCTAATAAACTTATGATATTTTCATTGTAGAGGTATTTTGCAGCAAATATTTAAGAGTATATTTTAATATTATTTCTCTTAAAATAGTGTATAGTGTCTGATCCTCAATGTTCTGCAATGCGGGACGGATATCCCATGGATAGTCTACTCATGGATGGAGGAAACGAGGCAGTTTCTGTTGTGATGCAGCATCCATAGGTAGTAATCTGACTTGACTTCTTGTCTTTGAGGAAGGAGGACAGTGCCTTCCAGAAAGACTCTTAGGTGGAACTATCCTGAATTTGCATGTAGTTGGGGAGAAAATCCGACAAACTTCCACCAGGTAGTCCGACTAACGAGACAAGACGCTGAATATCACAAATGTCCTCGAATCTCCTCCATTTTTAAACAGTGTCTACAACAAAGTCATTAGTGGGTTGAACCTCCGCTTTAATGTTCACCAGCCATGCACGTTGCCACTAAGCCACTAGCCGGGCATATTAAATAACTTAATTTGTGTCATTATAAATTATAAATTAAAATGCCAAGGAATTCAATTTTTCTTCCTTAACATTTGTAATATTTTACTTGGTACAATAGCCAAGATCACTTAAACTTTAAAATTAAGTATGACCAACTGGGAACGACGGTGAGCATCACAAACGCCATCAAGTCTCCTCGTTTTTTTGAAACCTCATCTACAACGCTGCAGCCAGCGGATTGAACCTCAGCCCTAATATTCACCAGCGGCGCACGTTGCCACTGAGCCACGAATCGGGTACTTAAAGTAGTTTTAATTACAAAAAATTAAAATAATAATATGACATAACACTGTGCCTGGAAGCGATCATTAATCTATATAAAAATTTTTTCATTATTTATATCTCAAATACAAATATAAATAATGAAAAATGCCCTTTTGATTTAATATTCTTATTTTTTTATTTATGCAATATTTTTAGAAATATTGCATAACTAAAAAATAATAAGTGTGTATGTTGTGGAATTTGTGTTCATATAATAATAATGAACACAAAAAGGAAGTTTATATAAAAATTATTATTTAAATATGTATGGAAGAAATGCATAGTTAATTTTTCATTGGATTGACAAATTCATAGTTTATAGCAATTTACAATTACTTCTATATATTTCTAGTCGAATCTAGAACACCTTTATTCATAAATTTAAAACAAAAAAAATTTAGTTTTATTTGCAAAAGTCAACAAAATATTTAATGCGTTTTCGTCAAATATAATGATTACAATGATATCGGGCATTCTTACAATTATATATAATACTTATATCTTATTGTCCTATAAAATATCTTTATTGTTTATGCTTCAATAAAGATAACTAGTCACATTTGGATGGCTAAATGCAAAAGGAGGCAACATTTTCTGACTTAGGAAAATAATTGAATAGGCTATAACGCCCGTATAATTTATTCTTCAATACTGCTTACATATATCAAATAAACAGTTAAAATAAACAAGATGGCGTTTTCATTGCTTTATGTTCTCAGTGAAATATCCATTGCTTATTCAGATAAATATATTTTTATATCTCCTTATGTTTCTTTCGAAGTCATTTCGTTTTGATGATATGCTTTCCAACTAAGTTTATCAAGGCGTCTAAGGACTATCCTGTAAAATATCTTGATGGGAAATAACGAATGAAAAAGAAACCATAGAATTTTAAATGAGCACTTGAAAAATAATGAAAATACAAATAGTGAAGGGATGTCAGCAGGCATATAAAACTTAACTTTATGACAATTTTTATGGATTTTAGAAGTTTTGAGCATAGTTGACAATTTTTTGGAGTGTTTGGGGGCATTTTTATATCAAACTGGTATTGATAAGACAAAAAACATTATATGGGAATTGTGTTAGTAATCCATACTGATTTTAAAAAGGGTACTTATATTATATATTCTTATTTTTAAACAATACGAAATTACATATGATGATTAATTTACATGAAAAATAAATAATGCAATTACTTATTCAAAAATGTAGAGCCTCATAAAAGTTTTCGTATCTGTGTGATTCTGGCATTAGTTAAAAAAATTTTAGAAATAATTAAAAAATGTAAAAGATTTCAAGCCATTCAAAGAATTAGGCCCATTGAGTTATACCACTTTATACAGTAGACTTTTATTATGTATTACAGTAGGTTTTTATTATTTATCAGTGGCGCAACAGCCCCATGGTGGGCCATGGCCGCCCACCTACTGACAGATTTCGAGAGAGGAGATTTTTTTTCATTTTACGGGGTAGGGGTGCCAGGCCTACACTCAACACTATACACCATATTAGACTGGGACCTACCGCTTAAAGTGGATCCTGAACCATTACAATCATCCATGGCATTGCCGGGATTCGAACCCGAAACCTGTTGTAACGAGTGCCAGAGCGCTAGCCACTCGGGTATCACTCGTATTTTACAGCAAATCTCAGATACTTCTAGATATTGCTAGTCAAATCTAGAACACGTTCATTCGTCAATTTAAAAAAACCCAAATGTTTCAGTTTTATTGGCCAAAGTTCACAAAATATTTAATACGTTTTTGTCAAATACAATGATTACAATGAGCTTCTATTCTGACATCATGCATTCTTACAATTATATATAATACTTATTTCTTACTGTCCTATAAAATATCTTTATTATTTATGGTTCAATAAAGATAACTATTCACAACCCTTGATGGCTAAATGCAAATGGAGGCAACATTTTCTTACTCAGAAAAAGAATTGAATAGGATATTATGCCCGTATAATTTATTCCTCAATACTGCTTACATATATCAAATGAACAGTTAAAATAAACAAGATGGCGGTTTCATTGCTTTATGTCCTTCGTGAAATATTCTTTGCTTATTCAGATAAATATATTTTTATATCTCCTTACGTTTCTTTCGAAGACATTTTGTTTTGTTGATATGTTTTCCGACTAAGTTTAGCAAGGCGTATGAGGATTGTTCTGGTAAATATCTTGATGCGAAATAACGATTGAAAAAGAAACCATAGAATTTTAAATGAGTACTTGAAAAATAATGAAAATTCAAATGATGGAAATGATGTCAGTGGATATATAAAACTTTACTTCATGACAATTTTTATGGATTTTAAAAGTTTTGAGCACAGTTGACAATTTTTGTGGAATGTTGTTTGGTAATTTCATATCAGTTGGATATTGATAAGCCAGAAATGGTATATGGGAATTGTGTTAGTAATCCCATACTGATTTTAAAAAACGTACTTATTTTGTTTATTTTTGTTTTTTAAACAATAAGGAATTATATATGATGCCTAATATACATGAAAAATAAATAATGCAATTATGCTACGAATGTAGAGTCTCACAAAAGTTTTCACTTCTGCGTGATTCTCATTATAATTATAAAAAACTAGAAATAATTAAATTAAAAAAATTTCAATACGAAAAGACCATTAAGTTATACCACTTTATACAGTAGGCTTTAATTATCTATCATCATCAGTGGCGCAACAGCCCTATGGTAGGCCAAGGCCGTCTGCCTACTGGCAGATTTCGTGACAGGAGATGCTTTCTTTTTATGGGGTACGGTTGTTAGCCCTACACCCAATGCTATACAACCATATTAGACAGGGACCTACCGCTTAAAGTGGATCTCGAACCTCTACAAACATCCATGGCATTGTCGGGATTCGAACCCGAAGCCTGTGCCCCCGAACGCCAGAGAGCTAATATATAGCCCCATATCACCTAAATGTGATTAAATTGTTTAAATAGAATTTTTTCAATCGGACTCCGAACACTCGAACCCAGAACCTGTGGTAACTAGTGCCAGAGCACTAGCTACTTGGCTATCAGGCTCCGATCATATTTTATAGCAAATCACAGATACATCAAGATATTGCTAGTCAGATCTAGAACACCTTCATTAATAATCTGAAAAAATGTTTGAGTTTTATTGGCTAACTTCCACAAAATATTTAATGCGTTTTTGTCAAATACAATGATTACAATGAGCTTCTATAATATCATGCATTCTTACAATTATATATAATACTTATTTCTTACTGTCCTATAAAATAGCTTTATTGCTTATGATTCAATAAAGATAACTATTCACAACGCTTGGTGGTTAAATGGAGGCAACATTTTCTGACTCAGAAAAAGAATTGATTAGGCTATTACGCCCGTATAATTTATTCTTCAATTCTGCTTACATGTATCAAATAAACAGTTAAAATAAACATGATGACGGCTTCATTGTTTTATGTTCTCAGTGAAATATCTTTTTGCTTATTCAGATAAATATATTTTTATATCTCCTTATGTTTCTTTCGAAGTCATTTTGTTTTGTTGATATGTTTTCCGACTAAGTCTATCAAGGAGTCTAAGGATTGACCTGGAAAATATTTTGATTCGAAATAGCGATTGAAAAAGAAACCATAGAATTTTAAATGAGCACTTGAAAAATAATGTCACCGGATGTATATAACTTAACTTTATGACACTTTTTATGGATTTTAAAAGTTTTGAGCATAGTTGACAATTTTTTTGAAATGCTTTTTGGTATTTTTATATGAGTTCGGTATTGATAAGTCAAAAAACAGTATATGAGAATTGTGTTAGTAATCCATACTGATTTAAAAAAAAAACATATCATTTTGTTTATTTTTGTTTTTAAACAATATGAAATTACATATGATGATTAATTTACATGAAAAATAAATAATGGAATTGTATTAAGAATGCAGAGCATCACAAAATTTTTACATCTGTGGGATTCTCGTTATAATCACCCCCCCCCCCCAATAAATAATTAAGGATAAATTGATTAAAAAATAAATAAATAAATTTAAAAATTAATGATTAATTAAAAAATTAATTAACTTGATAGCAAATTTGTAGGTCATATACGGACTGAACCGGTTGTGCTGTCATTTTCGATCACTATACAAGAGGGCGTTTTAATGTAACCGGTTATTAATGTATCGTCCCTGTATTGTTGCTGTAACCGAAAGTGCAGTAATCATTAAACATAATTTGTGCTAAAATGGAATTTCCTTAAATGCTCTTAAATAATGGAGGAAAATAAAATTCCAACACCAAGAAAGAGTTGTGCTAGATAAACGAAATTTGTGAGAAGTGTTTGCACTTCAGAAATATGACGTTTATTCCGATTTTGCGCTAGACGAATAAGAAAGCTGCAATCCAAAAAGTGCAAAAAGCAAATAAAGTGATATTCCACATTTGCAAATTTTGGCGGAAAAATGGTAGTTTGGGCCCCTTAACTCTTGAAATGATTCATGAATAACGTTAATCCTCAAGAATTTTCGTAAGAATTTGGCTTCTGCTTGAAGTGTTTTGTAGTATGATTTTCAAGGACTTTTCACGTTTTGGCTTGGGATTTTGAACATTTGTATATCCGATGGTTATAAGTACTCGTAGTGCGTTGATCAATTCCTTCTTGAAGTTTCATATTTATCACTTTTGGCATTTTCCCATGCCTATTGAGCTGTATAGTGCTTCTTATTGTATTTGGAATACTTCATTCTTAATTTATGCTTAGAGTTTTCAAACTTTGATGTATTCTCTTGGCTATTAAATATGATAGTGATTCTTGTAAAATTTTGAATACTTCATTCTCCATTTATGCCTTGAATATTTAAACGTTGATATATTTTTCTGGCCATTGAATGTGATAACGTTTTTTTTTTCCTTTTTTTTTTTTTTCCAATGGCAGATTATGAACAGTTACAGCAAAAAAGAACAACGGAAAAAACCCAGATAATACAACAAAAAATCCGATCAAAAAATACAAAAGTTAATAAAAAGTTGTTTAAAACGATACAAAAAATTCATTAATCTCACAATAATGCCAAGTTGTAGATCTTTTAGCCACTAAAAAGTGTTACCAGGTGCACCACGGGGAGGTAGATCTGCGCAACCATGTGATAACGTTTCTTGTAGAATTGGGAATACTTCATTCTTCATTTGCGACGACATTTATCGTGCGTTTGTATATTCTTTTAGAGATTCTTGAACAATTCATTCTTCATGAAGTTCTTAATCTATTCAACATTGCTCTATTCATATGGCTATTTCAATTTGGCCACTCTTGTAGTATTCCAATCAATTGCTTCATATAACTCGTGCAATATTAAACATTGTCCTATTTTTGAGTTTATTCATCCGTTCTCCAATGTTCACACAAGATAAGTTGAATTCTGCCAAGCAGATTTCAGTTTTATACTTAATATTAGGAATAATATTATTATTTATTTTACTGATTCCATATACAGATCAAGAACACTATTTTATAATGCAATTTATCGGTAAAGTAAAAGTCTTTAGTTCTCACTATTCCTACTACAGCAATATAAAGCATAAAAAAAGAAAATTCAGATGTTTTTTTAAGCAGCGAAATCTATTAGAATTCTACTTAGTATCAAAGCCTCCTCTCCTTAAAAAGGAAAAAATTCCCCTATCGTTAAACAATCTAAGATTTTCTTTCGATGGGGTTACAATGTTAACGAGCAAACAGTTCCACCTTGGCGCTCTCTTTCAACAACAATTAAACTTTTAAGCTATACAGAAGCAAATAAAATGTAAGTAAATAAATATTCCACCAACGAATTGCATTTTAAGTGGAATTTTTTCTTTTTTTCCCTTCGAAGAAGAATTCTTCCGGAAAGGACATAATTTTCTTGGTTTATGATATTAGGGGGAAGGTCATTAAGTTTGAGTTGAGAATTTGTTCCTAATTGCATGCCTGTAGCTGCATTCTTAAGTACAGTTTTGGGTTTTGTTCTTATTCAATTTGGAACTAAAGGTAGCATTAATTAAGACTGCAGTGTTAGCGTTACAGTTTCGCTTAGGAGTTGCAAATGAATCTTTATTAATGGTAATAAATATGATTGCATTTTGCAAGCTGGAATGTTTGAAATAATCAGCGATTTGAATCTGTGAATGAAAAGATAATCCAGGAATTTCCATTCAACTCAATGAAAAGGAAAAAGTTATTTACAGGCGTAGAAGACACACGATTCTCTTAAATAGGAATGTCATATAATGAATAGGAATGTCGTATAATAAATAGTAATAGGAATGTCTTATAAACCGATGATCAATTTTGATTAATTCAGTACTTCCCAATTTTCTTCCTTCCGTACAAACTCCTTTTCAGAATAAAAAATGCATTCAAAACCACTGGAAATCTATTTTCTTTAATCGAACAAATAGAAATATAGCACAAAATGTGTGTTTGCTTATGTTTATTCTATGGAGTTACCTGCATCTTAAATCTTATTATATGAAGATGTTGTAAGTAAGACATCTTTGAAATTATAAAATCCTTTATTGAAAGAGAACAATTTTAGTTGGTTCGGGGATCTATTGTGCTTATTCGTTGAAATTAATTACGATTGATAACTGAGATAAATTTTTTAATGATATTTAATGACTGCCTGTGGAATAAATACAATTAATAATTAAATAATTGAAACAAATTGTAACATAATATGACAGATAAACATCGTGTTTTTATTTTGAGAAGTAATTTAGTAGTTTGTATACGTGAATAACACTGAATCAAATCCATACGCATATCGGGCTCTAACTTTTACTATAATCCTTTCACATTAGCAATTATTCATCTCCTTCATGATTTAACCTTTTAATCTGCGACTTTAAAACTTTAATTAAATAAATAGGTTACTAAAAAACGCTCTACCTAAATTTCATTCATCTAATCTAATAACTTTTTGGTAATGATATTTCAGCTAATAAGAGTATAGTTGATAGAATTCAACTTTCAGCACTAAATAAAATTTATTCATCAAATATTACTATTTTATATTACTTAATAATAATTATTAAATTACTTATTTTGACCCTTATTGATTCCATATACAAATCAAGAAAAATTATTTTATAATGCAATTTATCAGTAAAGTAAAAGTCTATAATTCTCACTATTCCTACTACAGCACTATAAACCTTTAAAAAAAAGAAATTCAGATGTTTTTTTGAGCAGCGAATTTTATTAGAATTTAGCAGCGAATTTATTCTACTTAGTATCAAAGCCTCCTCTCCTTAAAAAAAAAACATTCCCCTCTCGTTAAACAATCCAAGATTTTCTTTCGATGGGGGACTTTATACAATGTTAACGAGCAAACAGTTCCTCCTCTTTCAACAACAATTAAACTTTGAAGCTAAACAAAAGCAAATAAAATTTAGGTAAATAAATATTCCACTCACGAATTGCAATTTAAGTGGAATTTTTCTTTTCTTGCTTCCGAAGGAGAATTCTTTCTAGAAGGACATAATTTTCTTAGTTTATGATATTGGGGGGGGGAGGTCATTAAGTTTGAATTAGGAATTTGTTCCTAATTACATGCCTGTAGCTGCATTCTTAAGTACAGTTTTGGGCTTCATTCTTATTGAATTTGGAACTAAAGGTAGCATTAGTTAAGATTGCTGTGTAACGTTACAGTTTCGTTTAGGACTTGCAAATGAATCGTTAACAGACTTAATAAATATGATTGGATTTTGCAAGCTGGAACATTTGAAATAATCTGTAATTTGAACCTGTTAATGCGAAGATAATCCAGGAAATTGCATTCAACTGAATGAAAAGGAAAATGTTATTTACTTGACTAGCAGATACACGCTTTAATTAAATAGGAATGTTTTATAATAAATAGAGATAGTAATGTCTTATAAACCGATGCTCATTTCCGTATAATTAAATTCTTCCCTAACTATTTTATCCTACCACCACATTTTCAGATAAAAAATTATATTGAGTGCTGAAAATCTACCTTGTTTAAACAAAACAGAATTATACAATACAAAATGTGCTGGATAATGTATCTTCTAAAGGCTTGGTTTGTCGCGGTTTTTCTACGGTCATTTTATGCACACGTTGGTCTAATTATATCGGCACCTGCTGTTTAACTTGGATTCCGAACCACTACAAACATCCATGGCACCGCCAGGACTCCAGGACTGTGGCACCGACCTCAAGAGTTCATTTCACATCAGTGAAGTTAAAAAAGTGTAGGTAGAGTTCAATTTTCAACACTAACTAAAGTTTGTGTATCTAATATTATTATTTTCAAATTCCTACTATTAATTCACATTCTCCCTATATATATATCTTGTTTAAATTTTTAATCGTTCATAAAATACTTTTTATTCCTCCACTCAAGTTTAAAATTTTTTTTGGAACTTGTAGTGGATGACACTTAAGGTTAATACAGACTTTTCAAATATTAATTCAGTAATTAAATTTAATTAATTAATTTTAGTTTTTTTTTAGATTTAAGTTGCATGTATCTACCAATAGATGGCGACAGATGAAAGAAGAAAATTTCAACTTTATTTATAAATGACTTAATTTTTTTTTATATTACTTGTTTATTATTTAATAATAGTAATTATATTATTTATTTTGACTTTTACTGATTTCATGCACAGATGAAGAAAAATTATTTTATAATACAATTTATTAATTAAGTAAGAGTCTTTAATTCCTAGTACATCAATATAAAGAGAAAAAAAAGAAATTCTGCTGTTTTTTTAAGCAACGAAATCTATTACAATTCTACTTACTATCAAAGCCTCCACTCCTTAAAAAATTCCCCTATCGTTAAACAACCTAAGATTTTCTTCCGATGGGGGAATTTATACAATGTTAACGAGCCAACAGTTCCTCCTCTTTCAACAACAATTAAACTTTTAGACTATAGAAAAGCAAATAAAATTTAAGTAAATAAATATTCCACTCACGAATTGCATTTTAAGTGGAATTTTTTCTTTTTTCCCTCCAAAGAAGAATTCTTTCGAAAAAGGACATCATTTTCTTGCTTTATGATATTAGGGGGAAGGTCATTCAGCATTGCTAAGTACAGTTTTGGGATTTGTTCTTTTCAATCAATTTCGTTCAATTTCAAACTAAAGGTAGCATTAGTTAGACTGCAGTGTTGGCGTTACGTTTTCATTTAGGACTGGCAAATGAACCGTTAACGGTGCTAATAAATATGATTGGATTTCGCAAGCTGGAATATTTGAAATAATCTTCAATTTGGCTTTGAACGCAAATATTATTAGCGAATTCCGTTCAACTAAATGAAAAGGAAAAAGTTATTTACTGACGTAGTAGACATAAGCATCTCTTAAATAGGAATATTTTATAATTAATACGAATATGGAAAGTAAATAGGAATAGAAATATCCTATAAGCCAATTCTCATTTTTAATTAATTCAGTGCATCCACAACTTCTTCATCCTTCGCTGCCTGATGGCCAATTTATGAATTGATCTAGAACCATAGGTACTTTGGTACCATAGGCTACAGGTTCGAATCCTGGCAGTGGCATGGATGTTTGTGAGTGGTTCGGAACCCAAGTTAAACTATAGGTCCCGATCTAATTAGCCCAAAATGTGCACAAAATGACCGTAGAGCAATGAGCTACACCTGTTTCTTTAATAGCAATACAGTTTCATGTTGGCCCAAGGCCGTCTGCATACTGGCAATCTATCCGAAACACGAGATGTTTTCTTTTTACGAGGTAAGGTTGTCAACCCTACGCCCAATTCTCTACTGTCATATTAGACCGGGACCTACGGTTTAAAGTGATTTTCGTACAAACATCCATGTAACCGCTGGAACTTGAACCCTAAACCTGTGGCACCAAGAACCAGAGTTCTACTTACATCAGTAAAGCTAAAATAATGTAGGTACAATTCAACTTTTAACACTAAATAACATTTATTTATCTAATATTATTATTTATTAATAATTATTACATTATTTATTTTGACCTATACTGATTTCATGTACAAATCAGGAAAAACTATTTTATAATACAATTCATCAATCAAGTAAATGTCTTTAATTATTATTATTAATTATTTAATAATAATATAATAATAATATTGATTTTGAATTTTACTAATTCCATTTACAAATCACGACAAATTATTTTATAACGCAATTTGTCAGTAAAGTAAAAGTCTTTAATTTTCACCATTCCGACTACAACAATATAAAGCATAACAAGTAATATAAAAAAAAAAAAAAAATTAAAGTCAATTTCTACTTTTTTTTTCACTATATTGTAAAAACGTCCGATTAAGTTGAAATTTTCCTCTTACATCAGGCGCCATCTATTATTAGATATTTTCAACTTAAATCTAGAAAAAACTAAAATTAATTAATTAAATTTAATGAATGAATTAATATTTGAAAAAACTGTATTAACATCAAGTGTCATCCACTACAAGTTCAAAAAAATGTATTTGAACTTGAGTGGATGAATAAAAAGTATTTTATGAACGATTGAAAAATTGAACAAGATATATAAATATATATAGGGAGAGTGTGAACTAATAGTAGGAATTGAAAAAAGGAAAATCAGATGTTTTTTTTAAATAGCGAAATTTATTACAATTCTTCTTAGTATCAAAGCCTAACCTCCTTAAAAGAAAAAAATTCAACTATCGTTAAACAATCCAAGATCTTCTTTCGACGGGGAAATTTATACAATGTTAACGAGCAAACAGTTGCTCCTCTTTCAACAACAATTAAACTTTGAAGGTATACAAAAGCAAATAAAATTTAAGTAAATAGATATTCCACTCACGAATTGAATTTTAAGTGGAATTTTGTTTTTTTCCCTCCAAAGAAGGATTCTTTCGAAAAGGACATAATTTTCTTGGTTTATGATATTAGGGGGAAGGTCATTAAGTTTGAGTTAAGATTTTGTTCCTAATTACATGTCTGTAGCTGCATTCTTAAGTACAGTTTTGGGCTTTGCTCTTATTCAATTTTCAACTGACGGTAGCATTAGTTAGACTGGAATGTTAGAATTACAATTTCTATTTAGGAGTTGTAAATGAATAGTTAACAGCGTTCATAAATAGGATTGGATTCTGCAAGATGAAATATTTGAAATAATCTGTAATTTGAATCTGTGAATGCAAAGATTATCAAGACATTCCATTCCACTCAATGAAAAGGAAAAAACCATTTAACGGTGTAAACGACACACGATACTCTTAATGTCAATAAATAGGAATGACATAATAAATAGGAATGTAGGAAGGAAATAGGAATAGGAATGTCCTAAAATGCGATGCGTCGTTTTGATTAATTCAGTGTTTCCCAGATTTCTTCATCCTACTCAGCCTGATGGGCAATTGAGTAGCTCTCTGGATTTGGTACTACAGACTTCCGGTTCGAATCCTGACGGTGGCATGCTTGTTTGTTAGTGGTTCGGAACCAAAGTAAAGCTGTAGCAACGTAAAGCAGAGTGTGCACATAATGACCGTAGAGCCACAGGTAACGCCATCTAATCAACTATCTTTTCGTTATTGAAATTTCATGTTGCACCTCTTTCTTCAATGGCATAGCAATTTCATGTTGGCCCAAGGCCGTCTGCATATTGGCAATCTATCCGAAACATGAAATGTTTTCTTTTTACGAGGTAAGGTTGTCAGCCCTACTTCCAATTCTCTACAGTCATATTAGACAGAGACCTACGGTTTAAAGTGGTTTTAGAACCACTACAAACATCCATGGTAAGACAAAAATTCGTACCCGAAACATGTGTCCCCGAACGCCAGAATTCATCTCACATCAGTGAAGTTAAAAAATTTAGGTACAATTCAATTTCAACAATAAATAAAATTTATTCATTTATATTATTATGATTTATTATTTATTAATATCTATATTATTTATTTTTTACCTTTATTGATTCCATTTACAAATAAAAAGTATTACTTTATAATGCATTTTATTAGTTAAGTAAAAGTCTTTAATTCTCACTAGTCCTACTACAGCTATATAAAGCATAAAAAAGGAAATTCAGATGTTTTTTTAAGCAGCGAATTGTATTAGAATTCTATTTAGAATCAAAACCAAACCTCCTTAAAAAATCCCACAAAAAATTCCCCTATCGTTAAACAATCCAAGATTCTCTTTCGATGGGGGAATTTATACAATGTTAACGAGCCAACAGTTCCTCGTCTTTCAACAACAATTAAACTTTTAAGCCATACAAAAGCAAATAGGTAAATTAATATTCCACTCACGAAGTGCATTTTAAGTGGAATTTTTCTTTTTTACCCTCCAAAGAAGTATTCTTTTGAGAAAGGACATAATTTTCTTGGTTTATGATATTAGGGGGAAGGTCATTAAGTTTGAGTTAGGAATTTGTTCCTAATTACACGCCTGTAGCTGCATTCTTAAGTACAGTTTTGGGCTTTGTTCTCATTCAATTTGATACTAAAGGTAGAATTAGTTAAGACTGCAGTGTTAGCGTTACAGTTTCATTTATTGGTTGCAAATGAATCGTTAACAGCGTTAATAAATATAATTGGATTTCGCAAGCTGGAATATTTGAAATAATTTGTAATTTGATGAGAAATGCAAAGATTATCAGGAAATTACATTCAAATGAATGAAAAGTAAAAAGTTATTTACCAGCGTAGAAGACACATGCATCTCTTAAATAGGAATGTCTTATAAACCGATGATCAATTTTGATTAATTCAGTGCTTCCGAAACTTCTTCCTCCTCTAATCCCTCCTTTTCGGAATAAAAAGTACATTCAGAACCATTGAAAATCTCCCTTCTTAACAACCTTCTGTTTAAACAGAAATTAAACAGAATTATATAGCACAAAATGTGCGTTAGTTTATGTATCTTCTATAGTTGGTTCGGTTTGGTTTGTCGCTCTACTGTCATTTTGTGTACACTTTGGGCTAATTAGACCGGGATTCCTGGTGGACCTGATTCTGAACCATTCACAAACATCCATGCCACCGATAAGATTCGAATCTACAGCTTGTGGTACCAAAGGCCAGAGCGCTATCCCATTGGCCATCAAGTCGCATCTTCTATAGAGTTACCGACATCTTAAAACAAAAGAAGATACTGTAAAAAAGACTTGTTGAAACTTAAAATTGTGTTGTTGTTTCTTATCCCACTTGTATCTCTTTTTTCAGGCATCCATTTAAAAACCATAATTTGTTGTAACGGCGTGCGCGTTCATAAAACACGTTAAAAAACTTAACAAATTAATTTATTTTTTCTTATCCCATTTGGTGGACAGCAACATCTAGATCAACTCCAAGAACCCGTGTGGTCTCATGGTAAGTTGGACAGCTTCTATTGTGATGGAGCACCCGTAGGTAGAAGTCTGACTTGGCTCCGTGACGCTGAGAAGTTGGAAATATACCTTTCGAGAGAATTTTATGGGGAACTACCCCGCATTTGTATGTCGTATGGGAGAAAAACTGGAAATCTCTAACCAGGTAGTCCAACTAATGAGGTAAAATGACATCCAGTCCCTTCGTTTTTTGAAACAGTGTCTATAACCCGCCAGCGGATTGAACCTCCACCCTAATGCACACAAGCAGCGCGCGTTGCCATTGAGTCATGAGTCGGTCGTTTGAAATTGTAAAATCATTTGTTAAAAGAGGACTATTGCAATTGGTGAGGAAGTCGGTTGTGCTTATTCATTGAAATTAATTACGATTGATAACTGAGGTAAATTTTTTAATGATATTTAATGACTGACTATTGAATAAATACAATTAGTAATTAAATAAAAATTAATACAATTTGTAACATAATATGTATATAAAAGTTATTTATATATATTCTGGATAGTATCCTTTAGACGTTACATCTATTCATAGTATCGTATTCTCAAAAAGTAATTGCACGTTCATATTCTTGTTGATGTAAGACAACATTTACCGATTGTGTGCGACACATTCGCCTACAAATTACTTGTTTGTTAAGAACATGCCGGCAAACATGACCACCGATCGATTAGGACTTGCATTTTGTGTACTTATCCAGAAAATAAAGTTACACTAAGTTATACAATAGAGGAAGCAATTATAAATAGTTTTTCTATTTTTTTCCTTTCCTTTTTAATACTTTGACCTTTCTCTCTTTCCTTATACTTCTCCTTTCCTTTTTCATATTTTTTTTCCTTTCCATTTTTATTTTTTCACTCCTTATTTTTAATACATGGTTCCAAATGCAAATTATGCTACTATTACCACCTTGATCGTTCCACTACCAGTGGTTTTGTAGATAAAGCACTTTTAGATAATTAATGTAAAATTATCTATCTATAATAAATTAATATTATGTAATTTAGCAACCTAGTGGATATGTAGTTAGATTTTAAGACTGAGAGTACTCGTCGACTGAGAGTACTGAAATCCAATAGAAAAGACGAAGTGAAAAACTGGGATATCTATTTAGCCGTGCCCAGATTTGAAGCCTTCATTCGAATGTTCGTCTATACCCGGGGATTACGCTTTGGACACAAAAAAAATCTAACTATTTATCCTTGAGAGAGGACTCCTGGAAGAAGAAAGTTTGGGAAGGTCGGAAAATTATAAATTTTTTGTCACGCATAAAAAATTCACGATTTTCCGAAATCCTCCCTCCTCCTGAAATCTGGCAAATGAAGTCTTATGTTTTTAAATCTCTCTAAACTGCATTTGGTGCACTGGGCTCAAAACTTTCACGTACTTTATTATGAATGTTGCGTGAGCATTTTCAGAGGAGCAAGCGATTCTCCAGAGAAGGGGAGGTATGCTAGTTCCAAATTGGTAGGGGGAGGTACCATAATGAGGGTGGCTTGGTTTGATTTCTTGCTCTACGATTATTTTATGCACACTTCAGGCTTATTAGACCGGGACCTACAGTGTAATGTGGATTCCGAACCCTTCACAAACATCCATGCCACCGTCAGGATTCGAAATAGAATCCAATTGGCCATCAGGCCGCAACAATGAGGCTGGAGTGGGGCAACTCTGAATCTACTAAATAACGCATATCTGCAGTTTTAGGAACTAACATCATCATGCAAAACAATTAAACAGTTAAAACAACGTTCACTACTATGCATTGATATTCAGCGTTTTTTAATTATTTGTATTTATTGTAAAACAAAAATGTACTAAAAACTGTCTTTTAAGTATAGAAATAAATTGTAATGGTCTTACCTTTTTTTTTAATGATTTACTCATTAAATTCCTTGTTGGATTTAATTAGTAACGTTTTTCTCTCTTGATAAGCAGGCGATATACAACATTACAGTGCAATGCTGAATGATTGCCAATTTTGGCGATGATTGTGTTGACCAGTTAATGCTGTTGGCATATAGAAACTAAAACGTCTGAGAAAATTTCTTGATTTCTGTAATTACGAAATATCATGGGAAAGTCTGCAATTTATTCTGGGCCCGATAGAATTGAGGTGATTATCGCGACGATTATTTCGTATTTAATTTTAAATCGTTTAATTGATATAAGATCTATTCGAGAAGACAATTGCGTTTTTAAAATTTCTTTATGTCTCTATAAAAAGCAATAAATTTTTGTACTTGCTCAATAAAATTCTAAATATATTTTTTTTAAAATCCAGTTCTTCACTTCAGATCATTCTCCATTGAAACGGCTGAAGTAAAGTAACCAGAAAGAATGAAGGATACATTCTTGGAGATGAAACTTATACCTGTAAAAAAGTAAGGTATTGGTGTCTTCTAAATATTTCACTACATTTTGCATGCCATATAAATCAACAGAAAGTATTCGGTTATCTCAATCAATCTTTTATTTCGAATATCGATGAGAAAAGTCTTGCAATATCTGTACTTAATTGACATACCTGTCACTTAATTTACAGGTCTCATTCATTATGCCACATAATCAGCCTGATGGCTAGTTAACTAGCTCTCTGGTCGTTGATACCACAGGCTTCCGTTTCGAATCCTGGCGGTGGCATGGATGTTTGTGAGTGGTTCGAAATCCACGTTAAAGTGTAGGTCCCGGTCTAATTTGCCTGAAGTGTGCAAAAAAGGGTAGTCGAGAGACAAACAAAACCAATAGTCCGCAACAGCCTCGTGGTAGCCTACTGGCAAATTCTCGAAACGTGAGATACTTTCTTTTTACGGAGCAGGGTTGTCCAATAATTTATGGGGTAGGGTTTATCCAATAATTTATGGGGTAGGGTTGTCCGTCCTATTAGACCGGGACCTACAGTTTAAAATGGATTCCGAACTACTACAAGCAGCCCTGGTATCATCGGGATTTGATGCCGATGTCTATTGCACCGACTACTAGTCTCTTGAAGAATCGAACTCTTACATAATAGCAACTGTATCAATGTATATCTAACACCATTATATCCCGTTATATCTGATAAGGAGATTCAGTTATTACCTCTATAGAACTAATTATTATCGAACTCTAATATAATAGCCAGCTGATCATTATATATCTAACACTCATAGTTTCACGTTATATCTGATAATGTTACTCAGTTATTATCAGTATGAATCGAACTTTTACACAATATCTAGCTGTACCATTATTAAACATTTAATATTTTACTTAATTTATTATCAGAAAACTTCCTTTTATCAATAAAAATTCTTATATTATCAAGGGAAAAAAAAAACATTATATTACTCTTAGAAATTTTTCTCCATTTTTATGTGAAAAAACATTTACCAACTAATAGGTTTTAGTAATTTAATAGGAGACGAAATAAATAAATTGCTACTTACATTGCTACAAACAACACATAATAAAATTGAAGCGCAAGAAGTTAATAATCCCAAACTCGAAAAGCATTCACTTATTTTATTATCCCAACAAAACAACTATTATTGAATATTTCTAGCATAGCCTAGAGAAAAACGCAGCTTTTATTCCTTGTAATTATATTAGTCCTCCAGTTTTTTACAGATAATTTAATTTGTTGTTTACACATTCCTTGATGTCTTAACGGTAAGAAAATCCAACAACTCAAGTAATATGATAACAATGCCAGCAAATTTCTGTTAAATCTTTTCTTTTTAAGATTATCTTTCATTTCTAATATTATGCTAAGTTATTAATTGTGGAGAAATTTAGTTTTGAAAATTTTTCAAGCATAAAATATGTTGTGTGCGCAACTTATTAAGAAAAATATAATTTTTTTTTACAAGCAATTATTATTTTCATCACAAGAGCAGCGAATTAAATCCTACTATTTAATTAGAGATAATTTCATTTCCAACCAAAAATTAACATAAAACATTAGAATCAGAGGTAATTTATTTATTTTTTTGTTTTAATGCAGCTGACAAACACTTCGAAAGCTGTCTTGGATGCCTTAAGGCAAGCGCTACACTAATGTTACTCACTTAGCACTACCCAGGAGGTGCGTGTGGCTTGAAGATAAGCTACGGACGCGGAGTAACAATACCTCCGCAACGCTCTACGATGAGGTTAGGCCGGGACGTAGGGTTTAAAGTAGATTCCGAACCACTACAAGCATCCATGGCACCGCCGGGACTCGAACCCATGACACGTGGCACTGAATGCCATAGAACTAGACATTCTACCATCAGGTCCCCCATTATATCACGTTATATCTGATTATTAACAGTAAGAATTGAACTCTTACATAATATCCAGCTGTATCTTTATGCACACTCATTATATCACGTTATATCTGATAATGTTACTCATTATCAGTAAGTATCGAGCTCTTACATAATAGCCAGCTATATCATTATATGTCTAACACTCATTATATCACGCTATATCTGATAATGTTATTCAGTTATTATCAGTAAGTATTGAGTTCTTACATAATATCCAGCTGTACCATTATTAAACATTTAATATGTTACTCAATTTATTATCAGAAAACTTCCTTTTATCAATAAAAAAAGCTATATTATCAAAAAAAAAGAAAACATTATATTCCTCTTAGAAATTTTTCTCCAGTTTTAGGCGCAAAAACATTTACCAACTAATAGGTTTTAGTAATTTAATAGGAGACGAAAGAAATAAATTGCTACTTACATTGCTACAAACAACACATAATAAAATTGAAGCGCAAGAAGTTAATAATCCCAAACTCGAAAAGCATTCACTTATTTTATTATCCCAACAAAACAACTATTATTGAATATTTCTAGCATAGCCTAGAGAAAAATGCAGCTTTTATGCCTTGTAATTATATTAGTCCTCCAGTTTTTTTACAGATAATTTAATTTGTTGTTTACACATTCTTTGATGTCTAAACGGTAAGAAAATCCAACAACTCCAGTAATATGATAATAATGCCCTCAAATTTCTGTTAAATATTTTCTTTTTAAGATTATCCCTCATATCTAACATTCCGCTTTGTTATTAGTCGTGAAGAAATTTATTTTCAAAACTATGGAAGCATAAAATTTGTTTTGTGTCCAACCTATTAAGGAAAAGTAAATTTTTTGCAAGCAATTATTATTTGCATCGCACGAGCAGCAAATTAAATCCTACTATTTAAGTAGATATAATTTGATTTCCAACCAAAAATTATCATAAAAGATTAGAATTGGTGGTAATTTGTTTATAAATACAAGAATATTACCTTTTTTAAGGAGAGATGCAAATTTGTTTAGATTAAGGTCTGCCTATATTCAATAATAAGGAGTGATCATGAAATATTTGTCATCTTATATTATGTGTAGATCAGGATTATTATATTAATTAGAGAAGCTACTTAATATATTTCAAGAAAATTGAATTAGAAATTTTTAAATCCTTTTAAGCGATTAAAAATTCAATTACAGATCCCCTATACTCATGTAGCACACTTTACCATATTTATTTAGTTCATTTTAATAAAATAAAAACTGTAGTTTTTGTGTTAAAATTAAGGATTCATAGGACTGTTATTATTTATAAAATCAATAGCAATTAATTTCTTAAATATTATAAAAATACAAAATGTATAATTTACTGAATTTTTTTCTCTTGAAATTTACTAGGAATTAGATTTTTAATTTCCATTAGTATTTCTCTCCCAATAAAATTTACCAAAAATAAAGTAAACAGGATGATCGGAAAATCTTGATTTCTTTGACAAAAATACTTTTAAAACAATACATTAAACAGCCACAATAGTGCCTTACCAGCAGTTGATATATCCGGAAATGGAAATGTTCCGCTCGTCTATCAGGAGCGAGGACCAAAGACAAATGCATAACTTAGTTACGATTTGCAAAGTTAGAAAGTTTTTTTTTTATATGTTCAATTTTTTATAATTTTCAATTAGACTCAAAGTCAATTTGACAAGTTTAATTAAAGCTTTGAATTACAATTATGGATATTTTACATTACATATAACGTTTGAAAACTATCTTATTATAGAGCGAAAGCTTCATTTAAATGAACGAAACGCAAAAGCCATATTCTTGGTCGACACAGTCAATTTGTACAAAACATGATGAGAACCGGATTATAGACTAAATGTCATCCGTACAAGGTACACACAAAAACTATTGTACCTCAATAAAAAAAAAGCTTTTGAAATATTCTCTTTCAAATGTTATCAACCCTTATTCATTAATGGTTTTAGTTGTTTAAAATAAATTTTTCGATACAATTCTTTACGTTCTCTATAGCATACTATTAATTGAAAACAGGAAACTGAAAAAATGAAACATAAAGCATTTTTAATTGGAATAGTGCATATGTAGATATTCAGTTTTACGCGGGGTGCAATACTTATGGGGTTATTGCCATTGTTATCCGCTAAGCTTCAACTCATTTTGGGACAAACATCTCAAAGGATATAATCTCGGGAATCACGTTCTCCACCTCAAAACCAATTGAAAGGCTTTCCTTCCTGGAAGTTATCCTATAGTTATCCTTGATATAAGTATCCTTGATATAAACCTATAGTTATCCTTGATATAAACACCAGGGCTTCGAATGCCAACTTTCGAAAAAAAAAGGGTTCCCTAGTTTGGAAACTAATGGTCTATCAAGAAAGTCTCTCCTCGAAAATCATTAATTTTCTGAGCATTATAGAATTAAATAAATCTGTATTCATCCTCAAAAATAATATTGTGGAAATGATGATTAAATTTTCTGTTCCTGTTTTTATAAATAACAACATATTTGCTTTTCAACAACATAGAACAAAAACTCTTATAATATTCATCTCCAATAATTAAAGTTCATCAAATATTTTTTAATTCACTACAGTTTCATATAACAGTTTCAGCCTCCTGGTGGCCAAATGGCTAGCGCTCTGGCCTTTCGTACCAATGGCTTCAGTTTCGATTCCTGGCGGTGGCATGGATGTTTATTAGTGGTTCGGAATCCATGTTAAACTATAGTTACCGGTCTAATTAGCCCTCATGTGCACAAAATGACCGCAGCGTGATAAACAAAACCTTATTCGTTTAAGTAATTTTAAAATTGGAATACATTTATTATTTTTAAAATTGTGTATTATTAATTTAACTATCATAATTGTTATTATTTAATTTAATTATTACTATTGTTATTATTCAATTTTAACCAAAATAACATTTATTATTATTCTGTTTAAACTGGCTGGGTTTTATAGCTCTAATTAGGCAAGTAAAATGTGACTTAAAATAAAACAAAACTTTTCTATTTTAATAAAAATTTTGACCTTACGGATTTTTAAATCTTCTGCCTGTGCTACCACTCTTTCCCCTATCATCTATATATTGACAAGATGAAATCTTCCGCTTTGAAATTTCAAACCGTGATAGGCTATTGTAGCAGGAAAAAAAAAAACCATAGTCGGTACACATTTCAAACTCCTTGCTGAAATCCGGGCTTGCTCGAATCCACACCGAAATTGGATATTCTTTCAAGAGAAACACTGTATTCAATTGAATGTCCCGGCCACCTGGTCCAGTAGGCATTTCTGGCAGGCCACAGCAACGAAAACAACACAGGGGAAAATATCGATTCTTTTTTTTCAGACTGCAAGATAAACGGAGCGTTTATTTTCATTCCCAGCCGACACAAGAACTCTTTACTGGAAAATTATTCTCGGGGAGGGGGGCATTTTTCACCAAGTTCTTCCAACCTGGCTTATCTTGAAAATCCCTTTCTGACCACAGAATAAAAGAGAAAAAAAATAAGTCCCTTATCGCCTTGAATGATTTTGCTGTTCGAATACAATCGAAAAATTACATTATCGGCAAGGGCCATCGAACATTTGGAGTTCTCTTTATAATTTAGGCACTCTGTCACTTTTTATTACTTCTCATAAATATACTTCGTATTCAGACGAACAGAATAATTCAGCTAATATTTCGAGTATCATAAACTTGATTCGGTCCAAAGTACTTTTATTTTATAAATTTTTTAAATAGTTTTTATTAAAACGTTATTAAGAGGCTTTTAAAAGAATACAAAAAATAACCAAATTTTTGAATATTGTTTTATCTGTTTTCTTTATCACATATAAAAATCTGGGATGTTTATATAGGTTTATATATTTTGTATATCGATTTATTTTTCCTTTGATGTTATAAATCTATTGCAATGACATGTGATTAAAGGATAAGATTTAGGAACGTTAGACTTTCAGATGGGGCCTGAATGGCCGAGTGATTAGCGATCTGGAGCTCGGTGCTACATGTTTTGGGCTCAAGTCCCGGTGGTACCATAGATGTTTGCAGTGGTTCGGAATCCACCTTAAACCGTAGGTCCCTGTCTCACATGACTGTAGAGCGTCACAGTGCCAAATCATACATCTACCTACGGGTGTTCCATTACATCAGAAGCTTACAATACAAAAGTAACGACATCATTGAATATTGTTTTATCTGTTTTGTTTATCACACATTGAAATCTGGAAAGTTTATATAGGTCCTCTGATGTTATAAGTCTATTGCAATGGCATGTCGTTTAAGCATAAGGTTTTGGAACGGGAGGCGTTCAGAGAGGACCTGAATGGCCGAGTGAATAGCGCTCTGGCGCTAGGTGCTACATGTTTTGGGCTCTAGTCCCGGCGGTATCATGGATGTTTGTAGTGGTTCGGAATACACCTTAAACCATAAGACCGTGTCTCATATGACTGTAGGGCATCACGGAGCCAAGTCATATTTGCACCTACGGGTGCTCCATTACAACAGAAGCTGCCCACTTTTCCATTCAACCCTGAATCCATATGGGTTCGTAGGTTTGGTCTCGTTGGCTACGAAGTGGGATAAGAAACAACAATAAAGTTCACGAAATATTTTTGATTGACTACAATTTCATGTATGCTATTTATGTTTGTTTAATAATGAATTCATATTTATTTATGTCGTATTTCACTTTAGTAAGTTTATAATTGGAATAAAATTATTAATTATTGTAATTTTAATTAAAATATCACTCATTCTACCACACTTCTTTAACTGGACCACTTAACTAACCACTTTGCTAAAATAAGGTGTAAAATAAAACAAAACTTTTCTAATATAATAAAATTTTAACATTCCGGATTTTTAAATCTCATGACTATGTTACCACTCTTTTAACTATCATCTATAGATTAACAAGATGAAATTTTCGGCTTCGAAATTCGAAACCGTGATAGGATATTGCAGCAGAGAAAAAACAAAAACATAGTCGGTACACATTTCAAACTCCTTGCTGAAATCTCTGCTTGCTCGAATCAACACCGAAATTGGATATTCTTTCGAGAGAAACACTGCATTCAATTGAATGTCCCGGCCACCTGGTCCAGTAGGCATTTCTGGTACGCCACAGCAACGAAAACAACACAGGGGAAAATATCGACTGCAAGAAAAACGGAGCGTTTATTTTCATTCCCAGCCGACACAAGAACTCTTTACTGGAAAATTATTCTCGGGGAGGGGGGCATTTTTCACCAAGTTCTTCCAACCTGGCTTATCTTGGAAATATCTTTCTGACCGCAGAATAAAAGAGAAAAAAAAAATAAGCCCCTTATCACCTTGAATGATTTTGCTGTTCAAATAAAATCGAAAAATTACATTATAGGCAAGGACCATCGAACATTTGGAGTTCTCTTTATAATTTAGGCACTCCGTCACTTTTTATTACTTCTCATAAATATACTTCATACTCAGACGAACAGAATAATTCAGCTAATATTTCGAGTATAATACAGTTGATTTATTAATTTTTTAAAATAGCTTTTATAAAGATTTTATTAGGAGGGTTTATAAAAAAAATTAAAAAGTAACCACATTGTTGAATATTGTTTTATCTGTCTTCTTTATCACATATTAAAATACGTGATGTTTATGTAGGTTCTTTGATGTTATTAATCTATTGCAACGGCATGTGGTTAAAGCATAAGGTTTTGGAACGGGAGGTGTTCAGAGGGGGCCTGAATGGCCGAGTAATTAGCGCTCTGGAGCTCGGTGCTACATGTTTTGGGCGCAAGTGCCGGCGGTACCATGGAAAATTGTATTGGTTCGGAATCCACCATAAACCGTAGGTCCCTGTCTCATATGAGTGTAGAGTGTCACGTAGACAAGTACCAGGTGCCCAAGTGCCAGGTTTCTACCAGCGGGTGCTCCATTACAACAGGAGCTGCCCCCTTTTCCATTCAACTATGAGTCCATATGGGTGCGTGGGCTTGATCTAGATGTCTACCAAGTGGGATAAGAAATAACAACGAAGTTCACGAAATATTTTTGATTGACTATAATTCCATGTATGCTATTTATGTTTGTTTAATAAGGACTTCATATTTATTTATATCGTATTTCATTCAAGTAATTATAAAATTGGAATAAGGGGCCTGAATGGTCGAGTGTCTAACTCTCTGGCACTCGGTACCATAGATTTCGGGTTCGAGTCCCGACGGTGCTAGATGTTTGTAGTGGTTCGGAATCCTCTTTAAACCGTAGGTCCCGGTCTAACACGATCGTAGAGCGTTGCGGAGGTGTTGTTACTCCGCGTTCGTAGCTTATCTTCAAGCCCCACACACCTCCTGGGTAGTGCTAAGTGAGGTCGGTACAGCGCTTGCCTTAAGACATCCAAGATAATTGTCTAAGTGTTTGCCAGCTTTGCATTATAACAAAAAAATAATAATTGAAATAAAATTATTAATCAATATTATTATTATTGTATTTTAATTAAAATATCACTCATTCCAGCCCCACTAGTTTAACTGCTGGGGTTTTATTTCCACAACTAAAATCAGGAATAAAATAAAACAAAACTTTTCTAATATAATAAAATTTTAACATTCCGGATCTTTTAATAATCTGCCTGTACTGGTACCACTCTTTTCCCTATCATCCAAACATTGACAAGACTAAATTTTCTGCTTTGAAATGTCAAACCATGATAGACTCCTTGCTGAAATCCCGGCCCGCTCGGATCAGCACCGAAATTGGATATTCCTTCGAGAGAAACACTGCATTCAGTCGAATGTCTCGGACACCTGGTCCTGCGGCCATTTCTGGCAGGCCACAGGAACGAAAACAATACGGGGGAAACTAGCGATTCTCTTTTTCTTCAGACTGCAAGATAAACGGAGCGTTTATTTTCATTCCCAGCAGACACAAATACTCTTTACTGGGAAATTATTCTCGGGGAGGGGGCATTTTTCACCAATTTCTTCCAACCTGGTTTTTCTTGGAAATCCCTTTTCTGACCGCAAAATGAAAGAGAAAATAAATCTCCTTGAAAGATTTTGCTGTTCGAATAAAATAGAAAACTTGCATTCTAGGCAAGGGTCTATCGAACATTTGGAGTCTCTTTATAATTTATGCACTCTGCCACTTTTTATTACTCATCATAAATATATTTCGGATTCAGACGAACAGAATAATTCAGTTAGTATTTCGAGTATGATAGACTTGATTCGGTCCAAAGTACTTTTATTTTATAAATTTTTAAATAGTTTTTATTAAGACGTTATTAAGAGGCTTTTAAAAGAATACAAAAAATAACCAAATTTTTGAATATGGTTTTATCTGTTTTCTTTATCACATATAAAAATCTGGGATGCTTATATAGGTTTTTATATTTTGTATATCGATTTATTTTTCCTTTGATGTTATAAATCTATTGCAATGACATGTGATTAAAGCATAAGATTTAGGCACGTTAGACTTTCAGATGGGGCCTGAATGGCCGAGTGATTAGCGATCTGGAGCTCGGTGCTACATGTTTTGGGCTCAAGTCCCGGTGGTACCATGGATGTTTGCAGTGGTTCGGAATCCACCTTAAACCGTAGGTCCCTGTCTCACATGACTGTAGAGCGTCACAGTGCCAAATCATACATCTACCTACGGGTGTTCCATTACATCAGAAGCTTACAATACAAAAGTAACGACATCATTGAATATTGTTTTATCTGTTTTATTTATCACACATTGAAATCTGGAAAGTTTATATAGGTCCTCTGATGTTATAAGTCTATTGCAATGGCATGTCGTTTAAGCATAAGGTTTTGGAACGGCAGGCGTTCAGAGGGGACCTGAATGGCCGAGTGAATAGCGCTCTGGCGCTAGGTGCTACATGTTTTGGGCTCCAGTCCCAACGGTATCATGGATGTTTGTAGTGGTTCGAAATACACCTTAAACCATAAGACCGTGTCTCATATGACTGTAGGGCATCACGGAGCCAAGTCATATTTGCACCTACGGGTGCTCCATTACAACAGAAGCTGCCCACTTTTCCATTCAACCCTGAATCCATATGGGTTCGTAGGTTTGGTCTCGTTGGCTACGAAGTGGTAAAGGAAACAACAATAAAGTTCACGAAATATTTTTGATTGACTACAATTTCATGTATGCTATTTATGTTTGTTTAATAATAAATTCATATTTATTTATGTCGTATTTCACTTTAGTAAGTTTATAATTGGAATAAAATTATTAATTATTGTAATTTTAATTAAAATATCACTCATTCTACCACACTTCTTTAACTGGACCACTTAACTAACCACTTTTCTTTAGTTATATCCATAACTAAAATAAGGCTTAAAAAAAAAATAACTTTTCTAATATAATAAAATTTTAACATTCCGGATTTTTAAATCTCATGACTATGTTACCACTCTTTTCCCTATCATCTATAGATTGACAAGATGAAATTTTCGGCTTTGAAATTCGAAACCGTGATAGGATATTGCAGCAGAGAAAAAACAAAAACATAGTCGGTATACATTTCAAACTCCTTGCTGAAATCTCTGCTTGCTCGAATCAACACCGAAATTGGATATTCTTTCGAGAGAAACACTGCATTCAATTGAATGTCCCGGCCACCTGGTCCTGCGGGCATCACTGGCAGGCCACAGGAACGAAAACAATACAGGGGAAATATCGATTCTTTTTTTCATGCTGGAAGATAAACGGAGTGTCTATTTTCATTTCCAGCAGACACAAACACTCTTTACTTTGAAATTATTCTCGGGGAGGGGGCATTTTTCACCAAGTTCCTTCAGCCTGCTTTTCTTGGAAATCCCTTTCTGACCGCAGAATAAAAGAGAGAAGAAATAAGTCCCTTATCGCCTTGAAAGATTTTGCTGTTCGAATAAAATCGAAAAATTACATTGTAGGCAAGGGTCTATCGAACATTTGGAGTGCTCTTTATAATTTAGGCACTCTGTCACTTTTTATTACTTCTCATAAATATATTTCTGATTCAGACGAACAGAATAATTCACTTAATATTTCAAGTATCATAGAGTTGATTTAGCCCAAAATACATTTAGTTTATTAATTATTTTAAACAGTTTTTATGAATACATTATTAGGAGGCTTTTTTAAAAAAAATAACACATTGCCACATTGTTGAATATTATTTTATCTGTTTTCTTTATCATATTAAATTCTGAGATGTTTTTATAGGTCATTTGATGTTATAAATATATTACAATGGTATGGGGTTAAAGCATAAGGTTTATGGAACGGGAGGCGTTTAGATGGGGCATGAATGGCCTAGTGTTTAGCGCTGTGGCGCTCGGTGTTACATGTTTTGGCCTCAAGTCTCGGCGGTACCATGGATGTTTGCAGAGGTTCCGAATCCACCTTAAACCATAGGTTCTGTTCTGATATGACTGTAGAGCGTCACGGAGCCAAGTCATACTGCTACCCACGGGTGCTGCATTACAATAGAAGCTGCCCCCTTTTCCATTCAACCATAAGGTTCGTGGGCTAGGTCTAGATGTCTACCAAGTGGGATAAAAAAGAACAATAAAGTTCACGAAATATTTTTGATTGACTACAATTTCATGTAAATTTTTATGTTTGTTTAATAATGACGTCATATTAATTTATGTCATATTTCATTTAAGTAATTTTATAATTTAAATAAAATTATTAATTATTGTTATTAAAATATCGCTCATTTCAGCCCCACATCTTTAACTGGTTGGATTTTATTTCCATTATTAGGCTAGTAATTCAAAACAAAAACTTTGTTTTAATAAAATTTTCGCATTCTGGATTTTTAAATTTTCTATTTGTGCTACCATTCTATACCCTATCATCCAAAGATTGCCAAGATGAAATTTTCCACTCTGAAATTCGAAACCGTGACAGGAAATTGTAGCAGAGAAAAAAACGAAAACATAGTCGGTATACATTTCAAACTCCTTGCTGAAATCCCGGCTTGCTCGAATCGACACCGAAATTGGATATTCCTTCGAGATTGGATATTCATAAACCACTACAAACATCCGTGGCACCACCTTAACTCGAACCCAAAACATGTGGCACCGATCGCTAGACACTCGCCCATTCATGCCTCATTATAAATCTATTGCAATGGCATGTGGTTAAAGCATTAGGTTTTGGAACGGGTGGCCTTCAAATGGGGCCTGAATGGCCGAGTGATTAGCGCTCTGGAGTTCGGTGCTACAAGTTTTGGGCTCAAGTTCCAGGGGTACCACGGATGTTTGTAGTGGTTCGGAATCCACCTTAAACAGTTGGTCCTCGTCTCATATGACTGTAGACGTCACAGAGGCAAGTCATATTGGTATCTACGAGTGGTCCATTACAACAGAAGCTGCCTCCTTTTCCATTCAAACGTGAGTCCATATAGGTTCGTGGGCTTGGTCTAGATGTCTACCAAGTGGGTTACGAAGCAACAACAAAGTTCACGAAATATTTTTTGATTGATTACAATCTTATGCATGCTATTTATGTTTGTTTACTAATGACTTCATATTTATTTATGTCGTATTTCATTTAAGTAATTTTATAATTGGAATAAGGGATGTGAATGGCGAGTGGCTAGCTTCCTGGCGCTCGGTACCATTGGTTTCGGGCTCGAGTCCCAGTGGTGCTATGAATATTTGTACTGGTTCGGAATCTACTTTGAACTGTAGATCGCGGTCTTACAGGATCGTAGAACGTTGCAGGGGTATTGATGCTTCGCGTCCGTAGCTTATCTTCAAGCTACGCGTACCTCCTGGTGAGTAACGTCGGTGCAGCGATTGCCTTAAGGCATAAAAGACAACTGTCTAAGTGTTTGCCAGCTGCATTAGAACAAAAAAAAATAATTGGAATGAAATTATTAATATTATTTTATTCTAATTAAAATATCACACATTAATAAAATTTTAATATTCCGGATTTTTAAACATTCTGCTTGTGTTACCACTGTTTTCCCTATCATGTAGAGATTGACAAGATGAAATTTTCAGCGTTGAAATTTGAAACCGTGATGATATTGTAGCAGAAAAAAAAAAAAAAAAACACAGTCGGTATACATTTCAAACTCCTTGTTGAAATCCCGTCTTGCTCGAATCAACGCCGAAATTGGATATTCTTTCGAGAGAAACACTGCATTCAATGGGATGTCCCGACCACCTGGTCTGGCGGCCATTTCTGGCTGGAAAAAGGAACGAAAACATTACAGGGAAAATATCGATTCTTTTTTTCAGACTGCAAGATAAACGGAGCGTTTATTTTCATTCCCAGCAGACGCAAAATCTCTTTACTGGAGAATTATTCTCGGGGAGGGGGCCTTTTTCACCAAGTTCCTCCAACCTGACTTTTTTTGGAAATCCCTTTTCTGACCTCAGAATAAAAGAGAGAACAAAATAAGTCCCTTATCGCCTTGAAAGATTTCGCTGTTCGAATAAAATCGAAAAATTACATTATATTCAAGGGTCTATCGAACATTTGGAAGTCTCTTTATAATTTAGGCACTCTGTCACTTTTTATTACTTCTCATAAATACATTTTGGATTCAGGCCAACAGAATAATTCAGTTGGTATTTCGAATATTATAGAGTTGATTTGGCCCAAAATTAATTCTACCTTTATTAATATTTTAAATAGTTTTTTACTAAGACGTTATTAGGAGACTTTTAAAAGAATGCAGAAGTAACTACATTGTTGAATATTGTTTTAACTGTTTCTTTATGACATATTAAAACCCAGCATGTTTATATAGGTTCTTTGATGTTATAAATCTATTGCAACGGTATGTGGTTAAAGCAGAAGTTTTTGGAACGGGAGGTGTTCAGAGGGGGCCTGAATGGCCGAGTGATTAGCGCTGTGGCTCTCTGTGCTTTATGTTTTGTGCTCAAGTCCCGGTGGTACCATGGATGTGTTTAGCGGTTCGGAATACACCTTAAACCGTAGGTCCCTGTCTCATATGACTAGAGCGTCACGGAGCCAAGTCATACTTGTACCTACGGGTGCTCCATTACAACAGAGACTACCTCCTTTTCTATTCAACCATGAATCCATATGGGTTCGTGGGCTTGATCTAGATGTCTACCAAGTGGGATAAGAAACAATAACGAAGTTCATGAAATATATTTGATTGACTACAATTTCATGTATGCTATTTATGTTTGTTTAATATCGACTTCATATTTATTGATGTCGTATTTCATTTAAGTAATTTTAAAATTGAAATAAAATAATTAATTTTAAAATTTCAAATTATTAGTTACTATTATTATTTGATTTTAATTAAAATATCACTCATTTTACCCCATTTCTTTAACTGGTTGGGTTTCATTGCCATAATGTTTATTTGTTTTATGTTTATTATATGTTTATTTATGTCGTATTGCATTTAAGTAATTTTTTAATCGGAAAAAAATTATTAATTTTAAAACTATTGTTATTATTATTTGATTTTAATTAAATTATTTTTCATCGCACCCCACTTTTTTAACTGGTTCGATTTTATTGCTAGAACTAGGCAAGTAAAATAAAACAAAATCTTTCTACTTTAATAAAATAACTTTCGGAATTTTTAAATTTCCTGTCTGAGCTACCACTTTTTTCCCTGTCCTCTTTAGATTGACAAGATTCCGCTTTGAAATTTGAAACCGTGATAGGAAATTTCAGCAGAAGAAAAAAAAAAAAAAAAAAAAAAAACGCAGTCGGTACACATTTCAAACTCCTTGCTGAAATCCCGGCTTGCACGAATCAACACCAAAATTGGATATTCTTTCGAGGGAAACACTGCATTCAATTGAATGTCCCGGCCACCTGGTCCAATGGGCATTTCTGGCAGGCCCCAGGAGCGAAAACAATGCAGGGGAAAATATCGATTCTTTTTTTCTTCAGACTGCAAGATAAACGGAGCGTTTATTTTCATTCCCAGCAGACACAAAAACTCTTTACTGGAAAATTATTCTCGGGGAGGGGGCATTTCTCACCAAGTTCCTCCAACCTGGCTTTTCTTGGAAATCCCTTTCTGACCGCAGAATAAAAGAAGAAAAAAAATAAGTCCCTTATCGCCTTGAAAGATTTTGCTGTCCGAATAAAATCGAAAAATTACATTATAGGTAAGAGTCTATCGAACATTTGGAGTTTTCTTTATAATTTAGGCACTCTTATAATCATTCATATAACACACTTTTTATTACTTCTCATAAATATATTTCGGATTCAGATCAACGGAGTAACTCAGGAATTATTTCGGGTATCATAGAGCTGACTCAGTTCAAAATACTTTTGATTTATTAATTTTTTTAAATAATTTTTATTAAGGTATCATTATGTAGCTTTTATAAGCATGCAATAGTAATCTCATCATACTTTTTTTATCTGTTTTTTTTATTTTTTTTTATCAAATATTAAATTCAGTGATATTTATATAAGTTATTTGATGTTACAAATCTATTACAATGGCATGTGGTTAATTTATAAGGTTTTGGAACTTGATGTTAGGTATGTTAGCCGATTTACCGGTTAGCACACATTAAGTTAATTAGACCGGGACCTACAGTTTAACGTGGATTCCGAACCCCTCCATACCCCCTCCAGGATTCTAACCTGGAGCCTATGGTACCAAAGGCCAGAGCGTTAGCCAATTGGCTATGAGGCCGCTTAGAATTTGAAGAATTCAGTTAAAATGGGACAAATACCATCCGAAGTTATCGATGTCCTTGTCAAATGCCACCAAATGCCATCGAAATCCATATGCAATGGATACCCCTCCTAAATTTTAAAACCATACCAAAATTGAGGATTTACAATCTAATTCCAGTGGTACAATGGAAGAAGGTTGTTTCACCACATGATTCTTTCTTTGAAAAAAAAAATTATCAGTTCCATGGGGAAAATATGAAATACAGCATTGCGTTGTTTTTGCTCCTATACAGTTTTGTAATGATGTGGGTGAGAAGTCTGACTTGGCTCTGCGACTCTCTACAGTCACTAGATACAAGGACCTACAGCTTAAAGTGAATTTCGAATTCCTACAAACATCCATGGCACTGCCGGGATTCGAACCAGATACCTGTGGTACCGAGTGCCGGAGCGCTAGTCACTCGACCATCAGGACCCCAAATTGTTAGAAAGAACATTAGGGCTGAGGTACAGTCTGGTGGCGGCTTTGTTGTAGATATTGTTTCACAAAACGAGAAAACTCGATAGCGTTTGGGATGTTCATGAGCCTCATGAGTCGGACTGACTGGTGCGAGTTTTTCCAAGTTTTCTGACATAGAATACGCAAATAAGGGGTAGTTCCTATAAAGGTAATTCCGGGATGCACTATCCATCTTCAGTGACATGGAGCTAAGTCAGACTTCTATCTACGGGTGTCCAATTACGTTCTTGGACTTGGTCTGGATGTTGATGTTGACCAAGTGGGATAAGAAACAACAACAACAACACGTCTAAGCCATCTCTCATCGACCTTCGTTCTGCTGTTCTTGGTATAAAATGATCATTTTTTCCAGGCTAACAGGGAACACGACACCCACCTGTATTCAACAACAACGAAAAAAAGCATATAGAAAAAATGAAGAAAAACTGCTTTAATAATAAACCAAGAAATAATTTAATAATGTTTATCTTCCAACCAAAATTTTTTTTTTTAAACTTTTGATTAATGTATTTAAAACATTCCAACTAAACAAACTATCAGTTTCCTGCCCAACAACCTTGTTTGAATTTAAGTTTGCTAGAAGAACATAAAAGTGTCTTGGAAAGAGGATAATTTATAAAATCTCCCGAGCCCTTATCGTGAAAAACAAAAGATCCTTTTTTTCCCGGATAACTCCGCGAGGGGGGAAAGAACTCCATTAATTTAAAGACAACGAGATTGTAATGGCTTTTCCTGGAAAAGAGGTATAATTAAGAAATTAACACCAGAGCACTTCACTTGTGAGTGTCTTTTATTCAGATAAAAATACCGATTTTGTTTCTCTCCTATTTTTTAATTTGTGTATAAACAAGATTTCGATCTCAAAAATAATGGTGAATTAACATGCATTTAACAGAAATGCAGTCTTCTTACTAAATCCTAAAGAGAGAAAAAAAAAGGGATTTAAGAAAAAATTATTATTTAGTGGAGAGCTTCTTTAAAGACGGCGTCATTCGAAAAATGCTGAGAAAACGTTAATATCAGACGTTGAGTGTCATTAATTTAAACAGTCTTAGTTCAAGTGCGTCCTCTTGCACGTAAATCTAAATATTTTTCCGCTTATTAACTCGTTATTTTAATTAACTGGAAGATTTGAGTTAATGGTCAAGTGTGGGAGGAAAAGTGTTTGCATATAATGTGAAAGTGTTTTATTATGGAATATTTTCTTTAGTGCTAACAATAGTCACGAAGAAAATAAATTTTTTTTTGTTAGCATGGAGTATTAAATGAATACGGGACTCGAACCAGAAACCTGTGGCACCGAGCTCTAGATACTGGGCCATTTATGCCCAGTTAAATGATTAATATAAAAATAATTAATAAAGCCAAAAAATAACTCATAGGTATTAAGAATTGCAGTAATAAATCGTTTCAGTGCTAAGATACATGCCATCAATGTTCAGCAAAAAAATTCCTCTTATTTATTGACGATAATAATAGGTTGGAGCAGACACGCACCTAGGCACTCTAGAGATTTTTTTATAGCCAAGCGTGTTCGAAAGTGTTATGCGAAGCGTAATGAAAACAGAACCATTAAGCTTCAACGAGTTTATTGCTACTTGTTAAATTGTTTGAGGACAATTATACTCCAAACACGCACTAAAGTCTGAAGCTTTGGGCAACTGAAAACGTGTAAGAAAATTATGTGAGGCCAGAAGGAAAAAAACGTGTGTACTTTTGCTTTATGATAGGCGGGAAAAAAACAGCGATACACTTGAGCAACGAGTTCACCAACATACGATTTTTTTAGACACAAGTTCATTACTAATTTTTTTTACCTAGAGTTATGGACCTGTATTTGGGAAACGAACATGTTTCGCTGACATCACAACCACTAATTCATTCATGTTCCCAAATCTTGTGCATATAATGAAAAGATAACAGTAAATTGTTGTTCAAAATATATTTTGTACTGGTTCATAATCGATGCCTAAAAAAAGGATGTCGGGATTCTTCTGCCAAGCTTTACAATTGTTGATTATCTCACTTCCTCCAAGTGTACACAATAAACAATTAGTATGAGAATGAGCCTCGTTACGAAAGCCTGCTTGTTAGCTCGGTTTATAAAAGCGCAGTTTCTATTGAAACTTTCTGTCTGGTGAAGGAGATGAAAGCGTAGCAAAAAGAAAAAATAGTGGAAAAAATTAAGTTAAGCAAAAGTCAAATAAAAGAAAAAATATATACCATGCGCTAGTCGATTCCGCCATCATGTTTTTTTTAGATTATCTTTAACATCTAAGTATGCATTTGGATTTACTTTGTTTGTATACAATATTTCCTTATTATATATACATTGTTATAAAGAAAACTTGAAATGATTTTTATGAAGGTGGAACGAATTAATTGGATTTCAATTAATTATAGTTGGGATAATTAATTTGAGATACGAGCAACAGCATGGAGTGAATTTAACTCACATCAGACGATACGTTGAAAGTTGTGTCGGAACTGAAGAAAACAGGGTTTTTTTTTTGTGAATTGCGCAGGCTCACAATAAAAAAAACTCTGTTCATTCTTGGGTCTGAACACAACTCAAACAGTTGTGTTCATTCTTGGGTCTGAACACAACTCAAAAAGTTGTACTGAAAAATCAGGAAAGTTGAAAGATGGTTCCCTTGCAGTGTACATACCGTACGGCCGCCGAAATGCAGATGAATAGAGTCTTCAATGAACTTTTTTCTAATAAGCACGTAATCTGAAAGTAGTTGTCAAATACGCATGTGCTAAAGTCTAAATAAGAGTCCATGACTGAAAATATTTGTGTAACTGCCAGTTCAGTCTTTTGCTTGTGGTTAAGAAATTAAATACCAGTTCAACATGAGATAGATATTCAGAAAATCCTTCGATACAAGAAAAAAAACCCAGCTCTGGATGCAATGTTTCCTTTTATATTACATGTCTTGTTTCATGATAGGCCAGAGAAAATAAACTGAAAGTTGTTTGCTGAAAGACGGCTCACCTGAAGTGCATGTTGAGCACGACCACCGTGACGCAGATGGGGAGGGTGACTGGGATCATGGTGAAGAGCAGGTATTTGAAGTCTTGGATGCCGCAGATGGATTCATACCTGAATCATCAATAGTCAGAAAGCTAACCAATTGGCCATCAGTCCGCTGAGATTGTATGAGTCAGGGCTAGTTCGATCTTTGGAGTTGGGGTTTGGAAATTAACTACTAGTTCAATACGAGACTGGTAATCAGAAAATCCTTTGATGCAAGGAAATAAAAAACCGGCGCTAGATGGTGTTTTTTTTTCTTACATGTTTTGTTTCATGATAGGTCATAGAAAATACATTAAAAGCTGTGTGGGATCTGTTATATGTATTCATATATAAGAAGAAGCTAGCTCACCTGAAGTGGACGTTGAGCACGACCACCGTGACGCAGATGGATAGGGTGACGAGGATCATGGTGAAGAGCAGGTACTTGCCGAGCAGGGGCACCACGAGCGAGGTGGGCGGGATGATCTCGGCCAGCAGCAGGAAGAAGACGGTGAGCGAGAGCAGGATGGAGATGGAGAGGGAGACCTTCTCCCCCGAGTCCGAGGGCAGGTAGAAGACGAGCACCGTCAGGAAGGACATGCCCATGCACGGAATAATGAGGTTGACCGTGTAGAAGAGCGTCTTGCGACGCATGCTGATGTTGAAGGTGATGTCGATGTAGGGCTCCTCGCAGCACGTGTAGAACTTCTCGTTGCGGATGGCGGGCACGTCGAGGATGTCCCACTCGACGCTCAGGTAGAACTCGCTCAGGTCGATGCCCAGCTCCACCCGGTTCGTGCCCTCCACCTCGTCCTTGTGCCGCAGGTCGACCTGCGGAATGGTTTCATTATGAGGATATTAATACTGAATGCGAAGAATTTACTACTGGAAACTGAAAGTGACAAAAAGAAATAAGACAGTACTTTAATGGAGTGGCTGGATAGAATTTTAAAATGTGAAATGATTCAAAATGTAAAAATAAGAAGTGATTTAGTAGATTAAAAATTTAATCTGAATAACATGTCCTTGTTTGTAAGAAATAGGAGAAGAGTGTGGAAAAACCTAAAATGTTTGAATGAGGACAAGGGATACAACGGGGTATCAAAATTTAGCATGGAATGCGAAAAATTTACAACAGGAAACTGAAAGTGGAAAAAAAAATAATAAGATAGTACTTCATTCTAGTCAGTACAGTACCTTCAAAACTGGATAGAATTTTAAAATGTAACTACACAATGTCTCACAATTTGAAAACAATAAGTGGGTTAATAAAATAAAAATTTATCCTTGATGACATGTTATTGATTGTAAAAAATGGGGGAAAATTGTGGACAAAAGGGAGGAGTATCACCGTGAACATGTCGAAGGGAAGGTTATTAAGCATTTGCAAGTTATTTCATGAGCTGTTTATGGTCTTAATTGTATTTATACAGTTTTTATCCTCTTTGATTTCAGGAAACTGGTGACTGATTGAGGAATTTTATTGTGGAACGTTTTATTTTGATGTTGAATGCATTTAAGTAATTTTTCAAGTTTTAGTTCTTAATAGAAAAATTTTATATTGAAGTAAATGATTAATGAATGTAAATGAATTTATGATTTGAAGGGTTTCCAAATTTGGAAGAACGGGCTTCTTCTACAGATGTTTCATTAAGTTGGTGCCTATCAATTAGGACTTGCATATGATATATTACTTTCATGGATTTCACCATGAATGGCTTCTTCACATTTTTTCATTAAAATAATGCATTTTAATTAGGACTGGTATACGATATAGTACTTTAATAGATTTCACCATGAATGACTTCTTCAAATTTTTCATTTAAATGGTGCATATCAATTAGGACTGGAATGTGACATATTAGTTTCATGGATTTCACCATGAATGGTTTCTTGACGTAATGTATAATGTATAAGCACATTGAACTAAAATACATCAAGTAACATCGAATGCTGACAACGATCATTAGTGTTGTAATTCGCTCTTTATTTTTAGAACATTAATAACTCTGCAAATTTAATGCGAACTGAGTATGAAAAAAGAGGCAAAAACTAACGAGTTAAAGGAACGACGATGTCACTCTAACTTGGGTAGATTTCGAACATTAATCCCTTGTGGCGATTTGTCATTTTCTTTCTTAAATAGTTTCTACCAAGAACTTATAATGATCGTGGAAGCTTAGATACTCGAAATCATTGAATGACCTTCAGTTATTAAAGTTTTATTTATTAATGGGGTTGATTCCAGAAGTGTGTGACAAAATGGTGAAGATAGTCGGTGCGCAAAGGAAGAATCCTTTGTAACATTTAATTAATCTATTTTCAATTTTTTTAAAAAAATTATTCGTTGAGACCTACAGCGAATCACGATTGTGGGAATTAATTTTCTGTGCTATATCTCAGAATATTATGTAATTAATGGCAACAGACTTATTATTTAAGAGACATGAAATAAGAAAATTAATGTTTAAAAAATGCTGAAATCTGCTCTGCAAATTTCAACTTATCATGTGTGAACATTCGAGAATGGATGAATAAACTCAGGAAAATGCCAATGTTTAATAATGCAAAAGATGTATAAAGCAATTGATTGGAATACTACAAGAATGGCCAAATTCAATAGCCACATGAATATAGCAATGTTGAATAGATCAAGAACTTCATGAAGAAGGAATTGTTCAAGAATCTCTAATTAGCATGAAGAATTCAAAAGAATTCAAAAGTAAGATAAACGTAGTCGTAAATGGAGAAAGAAGTATTCCCAATTCTACAAGAAACATAATCACATACAATACCCAAAAGAATATATCAAAGTTTGAAAATTCTAGGCATAAATGATGAAAGAAGTATTTCAAATACAATAGGAAGCACTATACAGCTCCATAGGCATGGAAAAATGCCAAAAGTGATAAATATGAAACTTCAAAAATAAGGAATTGATCAACGCATTACGAGTACTTATAGCCATTGGAAATACAAATGTTTAAAACCCAACCCAAAACATGAAAAGTGATTCAAAACCACTCTACAAAACACTTCAAGCAAAAGCCAAATTCTGCAGAAAATTCCTTAAGATTAGCGTTATTCATGAATCATTTCAAGAGTTCAGGGGCCCAAAGTACCATTTTCCGTCAAAATTTGTAATGGAATTTTATTTACTTGGCCCTCATTTTCGGATAACTTCAAGGACCCCTAACCAGGACAACATCATGTTCATACATGATAATAAGAAATGGAGAATTCTGGGGGAGGAAAGAGCTATTCAAAGTTTTCCATGAAAGACAACGGTGGCTCTATTTAAACGTTTGATAGGATACGGCTGCTTTCGTGACCACATCTACAGAATTGGAGTAATGGATTCCCCATACTGTGACTCTAGTTTTGTGTGACTCTAGTCGGTTTATGATTTTTGAACATTTAAATAATTGTAATGTACATTGTCGGTATGAGGACATAGTAAAAAAAATGAACTAATGGCTTAGGCACCAATGTTCGGCATTTGTAAAACAAATAAATAAATAAAATAATTCAAGAGAAATGAATAATACCAAAAACATGCTAATTAACTCCAACGTGTTGCAGTCTGCTTTAGAACTTTTCGTATTTATAAAAAAAATTGTACATTCCTACATCTTCAATGAAATAGAATAACACATAAATATTATCCATATTTTGAAATCTCAACATATTTTTCAAAATACGATCAGGTTATTTGCTGATAATCATTGATAAATTAATATTTAAAATGCAAGGAAATACAAAAACCAGAAAGTTGCAGAAATAATTAAACAATAAAAGAATTTAAGCATTTTTCATACATATGTTCAATAAAATAAAATTTTTTTGGAGTAATATGATTCAAATCATTATTTATTTTTGAATATCTATTGCTAGACATGTTAGACAGGACCTATATTAGAACCATCAACAACATATTTGTATGGAACATAGGACGAATAAACGTAAAAAAATGGAATTAAATTAAAATTATTATTTAGTTTTTGAAAACCTATTATTATTCATTTTGAAACAAATAATGAAGTAGTTCATGGGTTTTCAAACTTTTGCTAGACAGGACTTTTATTAAAATCATTAACAACATATTTGTATGGAAGATATAACGAATAAATGTAACAAAATATAATTAAATTCAAATAATTATTTAGAACACATTAATGTTTAGCATGAACTTATAGGTCATGTAGAGTTAGTTAGCTAAAGTCAGCTCGAAAGCAAACACTGAGGAATATATAAATTAGACTAATAAAAAACTAAGTCCTGCGAAAAAAAAATATTTGCCATAAAATAACTTTCCAATTTGTAAACTCCCAAAATGTGTCATAACAAACATTAAAACAGCTTCAAATTATTATTATTAATTTAAGAAACGAACTTATTTAATTAATATTTAATCTATTGCTGATTTAATGACCCCATTTTATAAATATAAAGCCACATGCTACTAAAAATAAAAACACCTTCACCAAACCTATTCCACCGATAAAATAACATTTACTCATACCCGAACGAGCGACCATTACGTGGTCTAAAAACCCTACGGCAATATTCCCTGCAAGACCCCAAACCTGTTTTACGTCACCATAAAATCCGAGCCATCCACCAGTTAAACACCCATCATGCCCGGGGTCGAAGGCGTAACGACACGGTACTTAACCACTGCCAATCTGCTAACTAATCTGGCCCCCTGATGTAATGCAGAGCAGTTAATTACCTTGAACCCATCGTAGGTCCAGGAGCCGAATTTCATGAGACAGGTCTGCTCGTCGAATGGGAAGTACTCGACGTCTATTTCGCAGGAGCTCTTGTAGATAGCCGGAGGTTTCCACTGGATGGTCCCCCTGTTGTCCAGTTGAGCTTTAGTCTCCAGAGTCACCTCGAAGTTCCCGTCCGCACTGCAAGGATTACAGAAATTAAAATCATAACTACACATATAGATATCAGTCACTTGAGAGAGAGGGTTAAAATTATAATGGTGATATCAGTGATTATCATAACCGTATATAGTTATCATGGATATCAGCCATTTGAAGGAGGTTTAAAATTTTAATGGTGTTATCAGTGATTATCATAACTACATATATAGATATCATGGTTATTAGTCATTTGAGGGAGGGTTAAAATTTTAATGGTGATATCAGTGATTATCATATATATATATATATATATATATATATATATATATGTATATATATATATATCATGGATATCAGTAATTTGAGAAAGGGTTAAAATTTTAATGGTGATATCAGTGATTATCATATATATATATATATATATATATATATATATGTATATATATATCATGGATATCAGTAATTTGAGAAAGGGTTAAAATTTTAATGGTGATATATATATATACAACAATATTTATTTATTAGACATATGTTAATGCATAGATAGAATATTCGTACAGATGCAATAAAAAAAAAAGAAAACAGTGAATAAAACATTTTTCCCAAATTTAAATGCAATTTTTTTATTAAATTAAAATTTGATCATTTCTGTAGGTCGGACATTTTTACTTGAAATCATTCGCCACCCCAATGATAGAAATGCAGAAATTTCAATGTTTTTTAGTTCACCAGAAAAACTCCATAGTTCACCAAAGTTTGAGAGGAATTCCTCTGCTTACTGGGCGGCTTGGTGGCAAAGTGGCTACCGCTCTGGCCTTTGGTATCACAGGCTTTCGGTTCAAATTCTGGCTGTGGCATGGATGTTTGTGAGTGGTTCGGAACCCACTTTAAACTGTAGGTTCCGATCTGTTTAACCTAAAGTGGGCACAAGATGACCGTAGAGCGACAAACCAAAGCAAAACGTATAGATGCATTTTTAACTAAGATAAAATTTTGCATAGAGTAAATGAAGGGGGCCAATATACAAAAAACACCCCTGTCTATAATGTTGCAGGCACCTTTTATATTGCATAGCTCAAATGCACTATTTATTTGATGTAGAATTTAATACTCGAAATCTCCAATGAAATAGAGATTTTAAGTGATGCTGTAAAATGATATTGCATGCTTCATTTGCTTGTTGGCCGCCTGTTGACTAGCGCTCTGGCCTTAGGTACCTCATACATCAGGCTCGATTCCTAGCGGTGGCTTGGATGTTTGTCAGTGGTTCGGAATCCACTTTAAGCCGTAGGTCCCAGTCTCATAGGACCATAGAGCATTACAGAGCCCCTCAGACTTTTCTCACCTACATCATTGCCAAACTGTAAAGGGTCAACTCAATTGTGGTGTAGTCGTAGTGGTTCGGAATCCACGTTAAACTGAAGGTACCGGTCTAATAACCCTAATTATTTGTTTGTTGAAAGAAAAGATCTGCCAAAGTTGCAGTGTGATAAAGTATTCACGGAATGCATTTCTGTACATTCACCAGTATCATGCGGGCCAACGGCCATACCATGCTGAATATACCGGTTCTCGTTAGATCACCGAAGCCAAGCATTATTGGGCGTGGTCAGTACTTGGGTGGGTGACCACCTGGGAACACCGCGTGCCGTTGGCATTCACACATTTGGGACCTGAATGGCCGAGTGTCTGTTCGGGTTCGAATCCCGGCGGTGCCATGGATGTTTGGAGTGGTTTGAAATCCACTTTAAGCCGTGGGTCCCGGTCTCCTATAACTGTAAGAGCGTCACGGAGCCCCAAAGTCAGACTTCTACCTACGGGTGCTCCATCGCAACAGAAGCTGCTTCCTTCCCCTTCAATCTTGAGTACGTACGGGCTCGTGGGCTTGGCCAGCCAAGTGGGATAAGAAACAACAAACAGTATCATGCATTATTAATTGCTGATCGTGTCCCAGCGATAGACGAACAGGCAACCAGGCCATATGCTGTGTTGGCTAATGACGAGCGTTATCATTCTGAGCATTATTTTGTACCATTGCATGGTGTATAGAGATATTGCTACTAGTGTAATTAAATCAATCCTTTAACCTCTCTGACTAAGGAAATGAAATCTTATTTTAGGTATCATAGAACAAAATTGGATTGTAAAATAAGAGTGCTTTTGCTAAGTTTTGAACGATTAATATTGCAGTATTTAATAAATTCATAGAGCTCTATGCATAATATTAATGAAGCAATATTTATTAAAGATTTATGTCATTGGATATTCAAATATAATGTGGAAAATGCATAATTATCATAATAAAGTATTATGTACATATTTAATATGTACATAATAATTTTATGTGCCTTTAATTCATTTATACTACCATTTTGTAGAAAACAGTATTAAAGTACAAAAAGAAAATATGATAAATAAAATAAAATCCCTAGACTTTTAATTCTACTTTGTAAAACTTTTTTTTATGTTTAAAAAGAAAATAATTTATTATTATTTTTCTTCCTATTTATTCAGAAATCAAAACGAAGGTTTAATTCATTGCTCAAAGATATAAATGCTCTAAATCTTATATATATTAAATCTTATAAATAGTTTATATCTTATTAGTGAAATGGTAATGAGCTTTAACCCGGAGCTATGTCTTTTTTCACCTTTTATTAGTGAATTTATTTATTAAAAGTAAAGTCGTCCATTTCTTTCCGGAAACATTTTTTTTTGGCAATTAAATAGTTCTGATTAAAAAATTTTTAATAGAAGATTAAAAAATTTGTAATTCTGTTAAGTCCACATTAGATGATTAAATAGTTGCCATGCAGTCAAGACTTATGAAATTCATGTTAATGTTGCAGGCACCTATCTTTTATATTGCATAGCTCAAATACACTATTTACTTGATGTTGAACTTAATAAGAACCAGGGAAATAGAAATTTCACGTGATGCTCTAAAATGACATTGTGTACTTCACTTGTTTGTTGAGAGGAAAGATCTGCCAAATGAAGAATTTAATACTCGAAATCGCCAATGAAATAGAGATTTCAAGTGATGATGTAAAATGATATTGTATGCTTCATTTGCTTGATGGTGGCCTGTTGGCCAGTTGACTAACGCTCTGGCCTTTGGTATCTCATACATCAGGCTCGATTCCTAGCGGTGGCTTGGATGTTTGTCAGTGGTTCGGAATCCACTTTAAGCCGTAGGTCCCGGTCTCATAGGACCATAGAGCGTCACAGAGCCCCTCATACTTCTTCTCACCTACATCATTGCCAAACTGTAAAGGATCAACTCAATTCTAGGCACAGTGATGTAGTGTGGTGAGGTGTAGTCGTAGTGGTGCGGAATCCACGTTAAACTGAAGGTACTGGTCTAATTACCCTAATTATTTGTTTGTTGAAAGAAAAGATCTGTCAAATTTGCCGTGTGACAAAGTCTTCACTGCATGCATTTCTATACATTCGTTAGTATTATTCATCATCAATTACTGATCCATAGCGATAGATAGACGAAGATGATAGACGAACAGGCAACCAATGCAGATGCCGCGTTGGCTGGTGACGAGAGTTCTCTTTCTGAGCATTATTTGGCATCATTGCGAGGTGCATAGACTACGAGGTGCTACTAATGTAATTAAATCTCTTCTGTAACCATTACCAGTTAAGGAAATGAAATCTTTTTTAGGTATCATAAAGCAAAATTGAATCTTAAAATGTGATGGCTTTTGCTAAGTTGTTGAGCAATTAACATTGCAATATTTAATAAATTCATGGAGTTCTATTCATAATGTTAATGAAGTAATATGTATTAAAATTTCCTGGCATTGGATAGTCAAAAATATTGTGCAAAATACACAATTATCATAATAAATTATCATGCACACATTTCATGGCACATGCATTACTTGCATGTAGATGAAACAAGTTATTTTATTACATTTCATTCATCTCGTACACTTCATTAAGTTAGCACTATTAATGCTGTAACGTATCGGCCTATGTTAGACCTATAACGGCTCAAGAAGAAGGTCACTTTAGGTTACATATATATAGATATTGGCATATACAGGTAGTTTGGCATATATTGGCAGTCTGGCGCTACTTTGCATATACAGAGTATATATATAATATACCCTGTATATGTAAATTAATTAAATTTATTAATGTAATACAAAGAAATTAAAATAAAATTTGATCACAAGAGCATGATTAAATTACAAGTACAGTTTACTCCAAGGTCGGATATTTTTCAGAGTTTTTGAGTCTACGAAGAATCTAATTGCCTGATATGTGGCAGATCTTAATTATCACATGGTGTGATACACGAAACAACAAGGAGTCCACTTTGAAAACAGACGGAATCTCCGACATATTCAATCACTTCAGAGAAAAAAAAAGGAAGACAACACTTCTGGTCTATTCGTCGCAGAACTCTCTCCCTTCTTCACCAAAAAAATCCTTTTAAGGCAATCCGTCAAGAGGAGGGAGGGGGACAGCTTCCCGCACTTCTCATTGAGGTACACATTTTTCATCTCGTGGTCTATCACTCATCACGATGGAACAACTCATGGTATAGTTTATATTCAAACTGTAGTTGGTTCGACCTGTGAAGGTCACACATACATTCGCTAAATTCTTGAATTTCATTATACATGTTACCGAATATCTGCTATCAGATTTGTGTGACAGGTTTTTCTCATTAGTACAAAACACTAATTGCAAGTAATATACCTTCCCACAATACTGATTGTCTGCTGTCAAATTTGACTGATGGGTTGTTAAAATAACATACATTCCTCTCTCCTGGGAATGAAATGCCAAAACTTTTCTTGTGGAAAAAATATGCTATAACGCATAGTACAAACAATGTTTTAATCAAATTTTCAATTGTACTTTAAATTAAATCATTTATTTTATTTAATTATTTATTTCTTATTTTATATTTATTTTATTAATTTATTACATTATTTTAAGTTAGTTGGTAATTATTGAATACACTCTAGGAAAAAAAAAATGAGCTCAGAGAAATATATTCTGTTTTTTAAAGTTTTAAAATTGTACTTTATAAAATTTTATTTATGTAAGATGTCCAATGCTAATACGTGAAATCTAAAAGTAGCTCCAGGTTAAAGCTCATTACCATTTCACTATATAAGGCAAACTATTTATAAGATTCAATATATATAAGCTGTATGCCTTTGAGCAATGAATTCAGCGTTCGTTTTGATGTCAGAATAAAGATAAAGAAAATAAATTTTTTTTTTAAACGTAAAATAAGAGTTATTAGTTTTACAAAGTTAAATTACAAGTCAGACATTTTATATTTTTATCATGTTCTTCTTTTTTTTTTTTTTGTAATTTAGTGCTGCTTTTTTACAAAATGGTATCATAAATGAATTAAAGGGGAAGAAAACATGAGTTTAATTTACTAAATTGGTAAAATCATCCTTCATTAAAACTTGTTCTCAAAGGCCAGCCCTATGAAAACTGTCGTTATTTGATTAAAAAAGATTATTTTCTGTGCAGTACGCATAATTAATCAATAACTTTCGCCGCTGGCGAACAAATAATGAGACACGGTTTACAAATATAGATGTGTGATCATAAAACGAGCGGTAGAAATCATCATGGGATGAAATTTGTTGATTAGAAAATTGCATGGCAAAAATCGTGACTGATTAAGACAAAAGAAACTGAACATCAGCCACTGTAAGCACATCGTATAAAAATTAGCAATAGCATCGTAATTTCAGCATCAATAAAAGTTAGTAACTTCTGATTTTCACCTCCAGGCTTCGTCCTCTCCTCACCTATACTTGCCCGGTATGGGCCTATACTGCTAATTATAATACTAAAATCTTGGAAGCTCAACAAAATATGACCATTAGACAAATAACGAATGCCAACTGGTTCATGAGAAATGCTGATATTCGCTGATATCTCCCAAAAAGTACTGGAAAAAACTTTCAGAAATATTCTTCAATAATATTGACAACCACCAACATCTGGCCATTCAAGAGATCGAACAATAGGAATATTCTGCTGTAACCTACCTAAATTCAATTTTAAAGTGTTGTACTTTTTCAATTCTCACGATTTTTTTAATCTCTGGGCATTGCCAATGTTTTCATGCTTTTATGTTTGTCATCACCGGAGATGAGGGGCCAGTGAGTTCCAATAATCTTCCACATCATCGTAAAAGTTCGTAAAAACAAAATTTCATGTTAGAGTAAGCTTAATAACAAATGTTTAATTGTGTGACTCCAATGGATATTTTTATTCACTGTTGTGTATGTTTGGTTTTTTTTATTTACTTGAATTTTTACTAGAAAAGTCGACCAACTTTGATGAAAACTAAAATGGTTCTTATTTAAATAAAATGATTAAATGTTTCAAATGAAAACGCACGAATTTAGTGCCAAATTTGTTCGGGATTCTGTCAAACTTATAAAAGTCTATTTTTTGTCAAATTTTCGATATTTACATTAGCGCATCATTTTATTGTTATAAAATGTTTTATGCCAAATATAAATCATTTACAGATTTTTTTAATTAGTCTATAAATACTTTTTATAGAATAATTTATTCAAATAATATGCTTCATCATTGGTTAAAAAAAAAATATGAAAAATTAGTGGTAAATTCAGAGTATCAAAGGAAGGCTTCATTCAGGTCAGATATACGCATTGAATTCAGCCTTCGTTTTGATTTCTGAATAAAGATGAAGAAATTATAAAAAAGAAAATATATATATTATAATATAATACATATATATACATATATGTTTTTGTAATTTGATACTGTTTTTTTACAAAATGGTATTATAAATAAATTAAAGGGGGGCGGAGGGAGCATGCGTCTAATTTACTAAATTGATAAAAGTATCCTTCATTAAAATTTGTTTTCAAAAGCCACCCCCGATGAAAACTGTCGTTATTTCATTAAAAAAGATTATTTTCTGTACAAATAATGAGACACGTTTTACAAATATAACTGTGTGATCATAAAACGAGCGGTAGAAATCATTATGGAATGAAATTCGTCGATTGGAAAATTGCATGGCAAAAATCGTGACCGATAAAGACAAAAGAAATTGAGCATCAGCCACTGTAAGCACATCGTATAAAAATTAGCAGTAGAATCGTTATTTCAACAAGAATTAAATCCATAAAAACAAAAATTTCATGCTACAGTAACCATAATATTTCCACAAATGTTTAATTGTATGATTCCAATGGATATTTTTATTCACTGTAGTGTATTTTTGGTTTTATTTATTTATTTAAATTATTATTAGAAAAAGTCGATAAAGTTTGATGAAAATTAGAATGTTTCTTAGTTAAATAAAACAATTAAATGTTTCAAATGGAAATATATTTGTAATGTCTGGGCCTAGTGTATTAGACCTATAACGGCTTCAAGAAGAGCGCCACTTTTAGGTTCATGGGAGCACTTTAATTTTTATTTACAAGCACTATATATATAGAAATAATGGGTCAGTATTTAAAGAAATTAAAAAGTAAAATTAAATTTGATCACAAGAGCATGATTAAATCGTAAATACAGTTCACTCGAAGGTCAGTGATTTTCAGAGTTCTCGAGTCAACGTCGAATCAAATTGCCTGGTCTGCGGCTGACCTTAATCATAACACAACGTGATACATGAAACCACAAAGGGTTCACTTTGGTAACAGGCCGAATCTCTGGGTTATTTAGTTACATCAGAAGAAAAAAGAAAAACAACACTTCTGGTAGGCAAGTGGCAAAATTCTCCTTTCTCTCCCCCAAAAAAAATTCTTTTTAGACAATCAGTCAAGAGGGGGAGGGGGCAGCTTCCCTCACTTCTCACTAGAGTAGACATTTCTCAATTCATGTTCTATCGCTAATCATGATGAAACAACTAATGACGTAGTTCAATATTTGTATTGTATTGTTGATTGTGATATATTCCTTCTGTAGTTGTTTCGATCTGTGAAGGTCACACAGACATTAGCTAATTTCCTGAGTCTCACTATAATTGATACCCAATAACTGCTATCAGATTTGAGTGGTAGGTTTTTCTCATTAGTACAAAACACTAATTGCTCGTAATATAACTACCCACAATACAAATTTGAGTGATGGGTTATTATATATTTGTCAAATAACATAATTAATCTCTTCTGGGAATGAAATGCCAAAACTCTTCCAGTGAGAAAAAGATGCAATAATTAATCACTTTTTGTAATAATAATTTAACATTACATTACAGTATTAATATTGCTGATGCTGATTTGGCAGGTTGCGAAGCAACTTGGCTGCGCAAGCAACCTTAGTATGAACATTACAATTTTGCAGTATTAATAACAGTATTTTTTTAAATATTTTTCTTGTTATTTTTAAAATTTTTACGTCTTCATAATGCTCTTTACGATGTTTATTTTATTTTGATACTGGTGTCAGAAGGGGAGAAAACGAAAAGGTTGGCATTTATGGTATGGTTTACTTCTGACTGTCGTTGGCCTCCTTCAAAACGTTCTATTAACTCTTATAATATTGCTATTACTAACTGGCGTCATTTGCTATCCTCCCGTGACATTCTTCAGCAGAATGGTACTTGATATTTTACACCTCGTTGTTGTATTCCTCCTTTAAGATCTTCTTTGGCTTACACTTAAACAAAATAATACCTAGTCTCACAAGCTAATTATTGATTTCTTGCTTGTAAAACCCTTGTTTGGTCAAATGACTCTTGAATAAAGTGCATTAAAGTTCTAGTGAGCAGGTGGCTCCTAACAGTATATGCTGTTGTCAATCTAACTCGAAAATTAGGGAGAGTTTGGCAGAAAATGCCATGAATAAATGTCAGCTTTCTAAAATAGCTTTCAAAACCTGAACTAATGTCTGGTTGAATAATTCCCTACATATAGTTTGAAGAAATAATCAATTCCGCTGAAATTTTAATAATTAAATAATTTTTATATACATATACATCCCATTTACCAACTTTCGACTCGACTAATTGCATTTTATTATTTTAAAGTGCATATCATAATTATTTATTTTTTTATCAAAGAATAGATGAAAGCTTCATGTTTCAAACATCTTTCCTGAAGCTTTACGTAAACTTCTATTTTTATTCTAATTAATACTTTTTTTTATTAAACAATATTTGTTCTGAAAAAAGAGCATTGTATTTTTTCGTATAACTATTTATCAGTAGCCCTGAATTTTTTATTTCAATCAGAAAAAAGTATACTTTCTATTGTTAACAATAGATTAAATTTCCTTTTTCAACTTGGGAAATGTTTTTCAATCGAATGTTTTTAAGACTTTTTTTTCACTCTGTTTGAAAAGTGTCTGTATTTTTTGTAACGAATGAGTTTCATGTGTAATAAATATTTATTTGATTTATTTTGAAAATGCTGAATGATTTTTCAAAATGTTTTCTTTCAATAGAGGGAAAAAATATCATACGATGTATTCTTGATTAAATTATTTTCAATTTTTAAGAAATTCATTTTTACGATCGAATTTGACAGAATAAATTGAATTTAGAAATGCACGAAATATTAAATATCTTTTAAACTATATTTTTCGTGATCCCAGTTATTGAAATAATGGGATGCTTATAATAAATTCATATTCTCATAAAATAGATACCAACTCTAATTATTTGAAATATATATTTCATGTTTTCTTTTACGTAATAATAATTTTTTTTATTGATCGTTTATAATGATTTAAATTTCTATGATAGAACATACAATGAAACATCTTATATCAATAATAACGCATTTATTGTCTGAAGCCTTTAATAGAAACTTTATTAATAATGACTCTGTTGACTAAATATAAATCAATAAATAGGAACCTATCGTAATTTTTATTGAAAAATATCTTTCATTTTACAAATTAAAGCTTATTTCGTAAAGGATACTATAAATATACAATCATTGTTTAATACAGAAGTGGTTACTCTATAAGAAAGAGATAATATATTTTCTTTCAGTTAATAATATCAGATATTTTATCATGCAATTTTCATTTCTATTTACGATGACGAAAACTGTGATGTTGCGCAGAAAGAGAGGTTTATGAAATAAAACACATGTTTGTGTTTATGATATATAACATATGTTTGAGATATATTGCGTATGCCCGCATGCAACCATCGGCGTGCTACTAGACTGTATATTTGTCTAGGATACTTGCCGTGGACGTTTGAACGTATTTAGTGGGTTTTCTGTTTTTTTTTTTTTTTTTTTGTTAAAAAAAGAAACAGATCCCTCGATTCCCCCAACCTAAAAAAACAAAGACAAGTGACAACATTTTATGGGCATAAAAGGAGAATCACTATTGTCTTAATTTCTTGCAAAGCAGAATTACCATATATTAAGAAGAATTTCATTTAATCAAACATATAGTATTAAATTAAAAGGAGCTTCTTTGTATCTCTTCAAACTATCTGGAATACCATACAGCCTGAATATTTACAGCATACCATACAGCCTGAATATTTACAGCATACCATACAGACTGAATATTTACAGCATACCAATACAGCCTGAATATTTACAGCATACCATACAGACTGAATATTTACAGCATACCATACAGCCTGAATATTTACAGCATACCATACAGCCTGAATATTTACAGCGTACCATACAGCCTGAATATTTACAGCGTACCATACAGCCTGAATATTTACAGCGTACCATACAGCCTGAATATTTACAGCATACCATACAGCCTGAATATTTACAGCATACCATACAGCCATATAGACATGAAATACCAAACCAGCCAGAAACTCTGGCATATTTTCCATACAGCACGAAAAGGTGGGACAATCACCTTTAAAACTTGGGTGATGATAGGAAAAACCTTGCCATTCCTATCATCACCCATTGTTGGACTATATCAGTGAAACACCATGTCACCATTATACGAAGGAAAAAAACATATGACAACATTATTGTTAGGGATGGAAAAGAGATATAAAGTTGAGAACCGCCACGATCTTATTTCTTGCAATGCAGAATTAGAAACTTCTAAAAATTAATTTTTATACATAGTTAACAATAATCTCATTAAATCAAAGACAAACAACATTAAATTATTTAACATTTTTTTTAAATATCACCTCAAACTTACTCGATGTCATATTGCAAATCAAAGCAGTCAAATGACAAGCAGGCATTTAACCCGAAGCCAAGTATTTTATTCCAGCCAGCAATGTATCGGATCAGAATACACGGAAATGATGCTAATTAATTCTCTACTTGAAGACTTCTCATTATACCTCGCTTTAACACTTAATTTATTAACGCACGAATCACTGAGCAAGATAACTAAACCAGCTATCTCGGTGAATATGTAAATGGGACGGTATTCTTCCTGCGCCCTTTGCTGTTATTAAGTTATTCGCCAGTTTTGACACCTTTGTAGAGCAGGGCGGGTTGCGGAACTGTTTGGCCATGAACAACTCGATCAAGTGACACGGCTCATTTAATTTATTTGTAAAGTGACCCATTGTTTGAACTTTGTTTTGAAAACAGATTTTGTCAGGCATAAATAAGCGAATGCAATTATTAGTTTCAAAACTAAATACCTTTAACATCAGTAAGTAATGAAACAAAAGCAAATTAGAATATTGGGTAATATGATAAGCACATAAAACAGTATAATTTCGCAAAAGGTAACAGATCGACATAGTGATATTTTGATTAATAGAAATATGACATTAGATATAGTTAAGCAATCTTTTGATAATTCAACTCTAAAATGTACATATACTCTGTAACATATTTATCACTAAATTAACGTAATTGTTTCTCAATAAAAATTATATTTTAAGAGATATATAGTTAATATCTCCATGTAATTGATGGTTTGGCTTGTCGCTCCATGGTCAGTTTTTGCACAATTTGGGCTGATTAAACCGGGACCTACATGGATGGGACCTACATGGACTAACATGGATTCCGAACGACTAACAAGCATCAATGTCACTGCCAGGATTCGAACCTGAAGCCTGTGGAACCAAATTCCAGAACTGTAGGCAATTGGCCATTAGGCCGCTTGCTCATTGTTGGACTATATTAGTGGAACACCAGCTCACCATTATACAAAATTAAAAAAAAACGCGTTAACATTATTGTTAAGGATGGAGGAAGGATAAAGCTGAAAATCATCACGATTTTATTTCTCGCAATACAGAGTTAGAAACCTCTCAAAATTAATTTTTATGCATAGTTAATACTAATCTTATTAAACCAAAGAGAGCATTAAATTATTTAGCACTTTTTTTTTTTTTTTTTTTTTTGAAATATCGCTTCAAACTTATTCTACGACAGACTGCAAATCAAAGCAGTCAAATGACAAGCAGTTATTTAACCCGAAGCCAAGTATTTTAATTCCAGCCAACACTGTATCGGATTAGAATACACGGAAATGATGCTAATTAATTCCCTACCTGAAGGCACCTCATTATGCCCCGCTTTAACACTTAATTTATTAACGCACGAATCACTGAGCGAGATAGCTGGTTTAGCTATCTCGATGAACATGTAAATTTGACGGAATTCTTCCTGCGCCCTTGCTGTTTATTAGGTTATTCGCCAGGTTTGACACCTTTGTTGAACAGTGCGGGTTGCGGAATTGTTTGGCCATGAATAACTCGATCAGGTGACACGGTTCATTTAATTTAGTTGTAAAGTGATCCGTTCTTTGTTAACAGTTTTGGAAACTGATTTTGTCAGGCATAAATAAGCGAATAAAGTTATTGTGTAGACATGTTCAAGATTAAATATTTTTAAGATCACTAAGTAATGAAACAAAGGAATATATATTGAATATACAGATATTGATACTGTGAATATTTAATTCTACGATAACTACACAAAAGAGTATAATTTTATAAAAGGTAACAGATATGCATATTGATATTTTGATTAATTAAAATATGGCATTAGATATATTTAAACAATATTTTGATAATATAGCCGTAAAATGTACATATACTCTTTAACATATCTAACAGCAAGTTAACATAAAGGTTTATCAATAAATTTAATATTTTAGGAGTTATATAGTTAATATCTCAATGTAATTTATGGTTTGGTTTGGATTGCCGCTCTACGGTCATTTTCTGCACACTTTGGTCTACTTAAACATTTAACATGGAATCCGAACCACGCACAAGCATCCATGCTACCGTCAGGATTCGAACTTGAAGCCAGTGGTCCCAATGACCAGAGTGCCAGCCAATTTGTCATTAGCCCGTTCGCCCATTGTTGGACTATATTAGTGGAACACAAGGTCACCATTATACGAATTAAAAAAAAATCTACTACAACACTATTGTTAAGGATGGAGAAGGTAGCTAAAGTTGAAAACCACCACGATCATATTTCATGCAATAGAGAATTAAAAATTTTTCAAAATTAATTTTTATATATGGTTAACACTAATCTTATTAAATAAGAGACAAACAACCTTAAATTATTTTTATTATTATGAAATATCGCCTCAAACTAACTCGATGTCATATTGCAAATCGAAGCAGTTAAATGACAAGCAGCTATTTAACCCGAAGCCAAGTATTTTAATTCCAACCAACACTGTATTTGGAAGCCAGGAATAGAATACACGGAAATGATGCTGATTAATTCTCTACCTGAAGGTACCTCATTATGCCTCGCTTTAACACTTAATTTATTAACACACGAATCACCGAACAAGATAGCCGGTCTAGCTATCTCGGTGAATATGTAAATTTGACGGAATTCTTCCTGCGCCCTTGCCGTTATTAGGTTATTCGCCAGGTTTGACACCTTTGTTCAGCAGTGCGGGTTGCGGAACTGTTTGGCCATGAATAACTCGATCCAGTGACACGGTTCGTTTAATTTATTTGTAAAGTGATCCGTTCTTTGTTTACAGTTTTGGAAACTGATTTTGTCAATAATTAATAAGAGAATGAATTTTTATGTACCGGTATTCAAAATTAAATACTTTTAAGATCAGAAAGTAACGAAATAAAAGAAAATTTGAATATCGGATACTATGATGGGTACATAAAAGTGTATAATTGTTTAAAAGGTAACAGATATGCATATTGATATTTCGATTATTAAAAATATGCCATTAGCTATGTATAAACAATGATAATGTATCTGTATATTATACATATGTTCTTTACCAAATTTATCCGCAAGTTAACTGCGGCCTGATGACCAATTGGCTAGTTCTCTGGCCGTTGGTTCCACAGGAGCCGTAGAGCGTAGACCCAAACCACAGACCGTAGAGCGACAAACGAAACCATGAATTACATACAGATATGTTATTATCTCTTAAAATATTAGTTTTATTGAGAAACAATTATGTTAACTTGCGGTTTGGTTTGGTTTGTCGCTCTACGGCGATCTTGTGCACACGAGAGCTAATTACATTGGGACCTACAGTTTAACGGGAATTCCGAAACACTAACAAGCATCAATGCTACCGTCAGGATTCGAACTTGATGGATGTGGTTGCAATGGCCAGAGTGTTAGCCAATTGGTCGTCAGGCCGCTCGTCCATTGTTGAATTATATTAGTGGAACACAAGTTCACCATTATACGAAATAAAAAAAAAAACACTAACAACACTATTGTTAAGAAGGAAGGAGGGAACTAAAGTTGAGTATACCACGATCTTATTTCTTGCAATACAGAATTATAACATTTTCAAAATTAATTGTTATACATAATTAACACTAATCTTATTAAATTAAAGACAAACAACATTAAATTCTTTAACATTTTCTTTGAAATATCACCTCAAACTTATTCGATGTCATATTGCAAATCAAAGCAGTCAAATGACAAGCAGCTATTTAACCCGAAGCCAAGTATTTTATTCCACCAGCACTGTATCGTCTGGCCGGATTAGAATACACGGAAACGATGCTAATTAATTCCCTACCTTAAGGCACCTCATTATGCCTCGCTTTAACACTTAATTTATTAACACACAAATCAACGAGCAAGATAGCCGATCTAGCTATCTCGGTGAATATGTAAATTGGGCGAAATTATTAGGTTATTCACCAGGTTTGACACCTTTGTTAAACAGCGTGGGTTGCGGAACTGTTTGGCCATGAATAACTCGATCAAGTGACACGGTTCATTTCATTTATTTGTAAAGTGATCCGTTCTTTGTTAACAGTTTTGAAAACTGATTTTGTCAGGCATAAATAAACGAATGCCGTTATTATGTACCGGCAGTCAAAATTAAATACTTTTAAGATGAGAAAGTAACGAAGCAAAAGAAAATTTGAATATTCGATGCTTTGATAAGTACATAAAAGAGTATAATTTTATAAATGTAACAGATACTGATATTTTGATTAATAAAAATATGGCATTAGGTATAGTTAAACAATCTTTTGAAAAATGTATATATGCTGTTTAACATATTTATTAGTATGTTAACATAATTGTTTCTCAATAAAAGAAATATTTTAAGAGATATATAGTTAATATCTCAATGTAATTTATGTTTTGGTTTGAATTGTCGGTCTACGGCATTTTATGCACACTTTGGGCTAATTAAACTGGAACCTACGGTTTAACGTGGATTCCAAACCACTCACAAGCATCAATGCTACCGTCAGGATTCGAACTTGAAGCGTCTGATACCAATGGACAGAGTGCTATCCAATTTGCCATTAGGCAGCTCATCCATTGTTGGATTATATTAGTGGAACACCAGGACACCGTTATACAAAATAAAAAAAAGAAACAACGGGCCACACGATTGTTGAGAAAGGAGCTGAAGTTGAGAATCCCCACTATCTTATAACTTGCAACACAGATTTAGAAACTTTTCAAAATTTATTTTTATACTTAATTAACACTAATATTATTAAATCAAAAACAAATAACAATAAATTCTTTAACATTTTCTTTGAAATATCACCTCAAACTTACTCGATGTCATATTGCAAATCAAAGCAGTTAAATGACAAATAGCTACTTAACAACAAGCTAAGTATTTCATTCCAGCCAGTACTGTATCGGATTAGAATACACGGAAACGATAATTAATTCTCTACCTGAAGGCACCTCATTATGCCTCGCTTTAACACTTAATTTATTAACACACGAATCACCGAACAAGATAGCCGGTCTAGCTATCTCGGTGAATATGTAAATTTGGAGCAATTCTTCTTGCGCCCTTGCTGTTATTAGGTTATTCGCCAGGTTTGACACCTTTGTTCAGCAGTGCGTTTTGCGGAACTGTTTGGCCATGAATAACTCGATCAGGTGACACAATTCATTTAATTTATTTGCAAAGTGATCCGTTCTTTGTTAACAGTTTTGAAAACTGATTTTGTCAGGCATAAATAAGTGAAAATAATTATTATGTACCGGCATTCGTAATTAAATACTTTTAAGGCCAGAAAGTAATGAAACAAATTAAAATTTGAATATTGGATAATGTGATATGTACATAAAATTGTATAATTTTATGAAAGTTAGTAGATATGCATACTTATATTTTGATTAATAAAAATATGTCGTTAGATATATTTAAACAAATAGATAGCTATTAGATATAAATTACATTCATATTTTAAGAGATAACTGAACGTAATTTATATCTTAATATTTTAAAATCTATTTGGTTTGGTTTGTAGCTCTATGGTCATTTTTTGCTCATTTTAGGCTAATTAGATTGGGACCTGCGGTTTAATGTGGATTTCGAACCACTCACAAGCATCCCTGGCATCCAGCCTGTAGCTTGTGGTACCAAAGGCCAGAGCGCTAGCCAACTGGTCAGCAGGCTGCATTTTAAAGTCTAGCAGAATATTGTTTTATAATTTCATTATATTTAATATTAAGGAAATATTTATCAGGATCTCGTATATAGGATTAAACATTTTAATTTTCCAAAAATTAATAATAAATAAATACTGACACGTTATTTAAGTTCACAAGTAAGTATTTTTAACTATTTGATGGCCGTAATAGTATTTGCTCAAAAATTGTTTTGTTCGAAAATTGCTGACACTACATACTGTATCGGTAGTTTGAACTAAATTGGACAATTTTTATATGTTGGGCTAATTTAAGGGCTGATGACTGAGTGACAAAAAACGGTGCCACAGGTTTCAGGTTCGAGTCCCAAAAGATAAATTCAAGTTTCAAAAGGTAAATCGTTGAATATCTTAAATGTCAGGGATTAGGGATCCATTTGGCAGATGTGGCCCGCAAGCCTCATACGTTCTATTTTGATGTTATATAAAGGTGTTATATAAAGCCATCATTAGACCTGTGCTCACCTATGGATCTCAGACTTGTACACTGACTAAATCGCAGGCAGAACAGTTGGCCATTTTTGGGCGAAAATCTCTTAGAAATATTTTTTTGTCGCTGTGGATGTGAATGGATTGTAGAGACAACGACATAATTTTGAATTATATAGGGTGTTTAATAAGGCAGATATCATTAAATTGCTTGCCGATGTCAAAAAGTAACTCAATGTCATTCCATCTCCATATCCATATGTATTAAACTAACAAAATATTAAATTAATAGCGTAGGCAAAGAGTAGTGTTACTCGTATCCGTAGCATATCTTCAAGCTACACATGCCGCCTGGGTAGTGCCCCCTGGCTAAATGAGTAACAGCCCTTGCCTATGGCGTAAAGATTAACTGTCTCTGTATTGCCAGCTGCATTAGAACAATATAGTGTAGGCAAAGAAAGCATTATATCCTGATAAATTATTTTAACAAATGTAATTTTATTACTTTTGTACTACATGATTATACTAGTTTCATTTCATAATTATTTGAACTGCTGTATTACACTCATGTCCATAAATTAAGGATAATTCAGAATGACACAGAAATTGAACTCTAAAATAAAAATTTCACCTGTAGAACTATCACACACATCTTGAAGAAGAATATGCAAATTACAGGAAACCACCAGATGGCACGGATAGTACGTCACAATGACGAGAGTGTAAGAGAGGGGTATATAAGGAATGGTGGCAAAGAAGTAAAATTGTTCACAAGCGCTTTAAAAGCCTTTCAGTGCAATAACCTCATAGTTATGGCACAAAGGAAGCATTTGGATGATTTTTTACGTGGTAGAATTATCGGACGACTGGAATGTGGACGTACCTAGCTGGAAGTATCCGAGGAACTTGGAATCGCCCAGAGTGTCATCTCTAGGCTTTGGCAACGATTCCAAGAAGATGGTAATGTGAGTAGATGTTACAGCACAGGTCACCTCCGAGTTACAACGCCGAATGAGGACCGGTATTTAGCAGTTACTGCCAAAAGAAACAGACGGAGAACAGCATCAGACCTGTCTCGTCAGCTCTCTTCAGCTACCGGTACGACAGTTTCAAGGCACACCGTGTACAGACGCTTAGGTAACATTGGTCTATATGCTCGTAGACCTGTCAGATGTGTTCCACTTACCGCAACTCACTGTCGCCTGCGATTAACCTGGAGTAGAGAGCATGCATTGTGGACACCGCAACAGTGTTCTTGTGTGATGTTTCCCGACGAGTCCAGGTTTAGTTTGCAGTCTGATTCTTGCCGGACTTTCATATGGAGAGCGCCAGGTACCCGTTACCACAAAGAGAACACCATTGAACGACACCGTTACGGTGGTGCAGGCTGGCTCGTTTGGGGAGGAATTATTCTTGGTTCCAGAACTAACCTGCATGTTCAGAGTGTAACGATGACAGGCCACATCTATCGGGATGTCATTCTGGAACAACATGCGCGTTTGTTTCGGGGCTCCATGGGTGCTGAATTTCTGTTTATGGATGACAACGCCCGTCCTCACCGTGCAAACATTGTAGACGAATGACTTCAATTGGAGGATATCACCCGTATGGATTGGCCAGCATACTCACCGGACTTGAATCCAATAGAGTATGTGTGGGATATGCGTGGCCGACGAATTGCAGCCCGTCAAGCCCTTCCCACCTGTTAACCGGCTGCTTCGGCCCAGGGCATTCAATCCTCTTGATGACCCGTGGTGTAATATTCCCCAAGATCAAGATTGATAATTTGATACTCAGCATGCCTAGGCTTTGTAAGGCCTGTATTGCATCGTCCGGGAGACATACTCGATATTAACCATCATACTAACCATGTTATACTGTTTTTTGTAAATAGGTTCTTTTTTGAAATTTGCTCCTGGGAGTAAAAATTGCAATTTTTATTAATTATGTCAAACATATAGCATCTTTTTTGCTCTTTACCTTTTGTTTAATAAATAGACTTTACAAATAAGTCAAATTTGTTTTGCTTCTGTCTCTTTCTTTGCCTGAACTTCATTATCCTTTCTTTACTTCATATAATACGAATTCATTAAACATCGTATTTTTAGAAATCTTACTACTGGCTATGCAGGGACTAACATTATCTATTTAAGTTTCACATTGGTAAAACATATATTAGGTATAGTGAACAATATTCAAAATATGTTACATAAACACTATTGAACATTTAAAAATAATTTTGTGAACTTAATTAAAACAAACTTTTATTAAAAGATTAATATCCTTTATTAGCCTCATAAAGTTAATATACTATTTAACTGATAAAGTTTAACATTTGGAAGTGTATATATTTTAACAAAAGTTTTCAATTGATATAGTAATAGCTTATTAAAATAATTCTTTATATATTATTACACTAGAAGAATTAATCAAAATAATTTTATGATTTTAATTCTTAATCCTTGTTTTTAAGACGATAGATATAGCATTATTTAATCAAAAAATGTAATTAAATACATAATATTACATATGTAGATCCGTCCTTACATATTTAAATATGGTTAGTTTAATCTAATTAAGTCCAAGCATTGAAGCATTTGTAATGATATGAGATTAACGTCTGTACTTCGGGAAAGTCCAATTAAAGTTTCACAGAAAGTTAAGCAGACTAGTTATTAAATGTACCATCTAGGATAACAACTTAATTAAAACATTTGAATACAGCAAATTAATCTTTCTATTGCTAATGCTTTTTTTTATTATAATACATTTATGAGATATTTGCAAAATGAATAATTTTTTGGAGAACTCATTGGTTTCTTCTCGTTAAAAAGTGATTGGTTTGTTGCTCTACGGACATTTTGTGCACACTTTTGGCTAATTAGACCAGGACCTACAGTTTAACGTGGATTCCGAACCACTCACAAATATTCATACCACCGGCAGGAATTGAACCTGAAGCCTGTGGCACCAAAGGCCAGATAAAAAGTGGGGAGGTCATAAATAAAATATTCTTCAGAAATTTCTATGTAGTTCCAGCAATTATTGAATAGAAAATTGGCAAGCCATCAAGTCCGACGAATTCATACAGAGTTGTGTAATAGAGGAGAAAGGTAATTTCGGAGAGGTTCTGATACAAATAAAAATAATTTAAATATTTGATAATTGAAAATTTTAATTGAATAATATCTAAAGAAAAATTAGTTTAAAAAATTCCACAGTAACTGTTCACCTTTTTTCAAAATTGCTTTATGATGCATATGTCTCACTAGCATCTCTAACAAATAACCGATAACACTGGTATAAACTTTTGTACCGGTTATTTATATATCTACAGATCTGGTTTGGTTTGCCGCTCTACGGTCATTTTTTGCACTCTTTGGGATATTTAGACAGGCATCTACATCTTGATGCTGATTCCTAACCACTCACAAGCATTCATGCCACTTCCAGGATTCAAACCTGTCGCCCGTGGCACCAAAGGCCAAAGCGCTAGCCAATTAGCCATCAGGCGACTACATATCCACAAAATAGCTGGTAGAACTATAATGCAGTTTTCATTGCAGTCGATGATAGAATCATTTATCATAGTTATCAAATTATAGACTATAACCGAACTTTATTATTTAACAAGCTTATCTTTTTTATTCCAAACATATAGAATAGAGACCATACATATACAGGTTGGCCATAAAATAAATTATACTAATGTTCACGTACAGACAGTGGAAGACATGGAAAATGATTTCGGCAAAAAAAGTATCAAAAGTCGCCGATAAAAGAGACTTTGATGCTGCTATCACGTACGCACTATGCAATTTGCATACTATACTATAGGTAGATTTTTCAAACTTCCTAGTGCTTACGTGACATCATAGCTCATACAATCCCTTTTAAAAGGGGGAGAGTTAACATTCAGTTAGCAGTTGTTTGGATGACTGTTGATTTATGTTTAAAATGTGTCCTATCTTAACTTGAGTGCTTTACTCATAAAGCTTTTTTTACACTAGAGAATGTAATGCTGCAGCGCTTTTTAGGGAATTTAGAAGGTTTCATAGTTTGTGTAAAATTCCAGTGTCTAAACTTGATGTTAGGTTTGGTTTGGTTTGTCGCTCTACGAACGCTCTGTGCACACATTAGGCTAAACAGACAGGGACCTACAGTTTAACGTGGATTCCGAACCACTAACAAACATCCACGCCACCGCCAGGGTAAGAACATGAAACCTGTGGTACCAAAGGCCAGAGAGCTAGGCAATTGACCATAAAGTCGCCAAAGATGTTAGGAATTCGATCTGGCAGAGGATAAAAAACAGCATAAGGCGATACAGTAAGAGAAGTTGTCACTACAGTGTTTAACGATACAGGGACTAGTAGTGGTCCTAGCGCTCGTTCCATCTAACGGATATGCTTATGCTATAGTCTGGAGAATGTTACCTTTAAATCCGTATAAGATTTGTTGTGTTCAATATTTGAAAGTGACAGACTATGAGAAGCTCCAGACTTTCGCTCTAAGTTTCTTGCCCGAATGGAAATCGACAGTCATTGGCCTTGGGAAAATATTGTAGGAAGGTAAGACTCCTTTTTACTTTAATACTCCCAGCTGGCGCATTTAGGCATCTAAACAGTCCACAGTGATCCATCGAGTGAAAGTACATTTCCCCAAAATAACCGCGTGGTGTGGATTCACTGCGAATTTCATAATAGGACCATATTTTTGAAAATATCACTCCTACATGCCTTACTAGGGAAAAACATCGGCAAATGCTGGACATTTTTGTCTGTTCTGAATTGCAGTAAAGTGGTTGGACACTACAATTTTAATGCATGATGGAGCACGACCACATATTCTTCGTAAAAATTCTTCGTAATAAGCTCTAAAATCCACATATGAATTACGAAATTTGAAAAATCTATCTAGACTGTTGAAATTCCATAGTGCATACTTGACAGCAGTTCCAAAATCTTCCCTATCGACGATATTTGGTACTTTCTTTGCAAAAACGTGCAGGATCTTTTAAGGGTATATTTTGGTAATAAGGAAGTTATCAGCCAATATTTTCCGGCGGAATGGCTACCCCCTACCCCAGACACATCCAACCCATGCGACTTTTGGTTGTGGAGGTACTATAATCCATCATGTTTGCTGATGGCGTTGCAAAGCTGAATTCCTTGAAAGAGAACATGAGACGAGCTGTTATAAACATCCAATGTAACAATTTAAGCGCAGCTTCAGAGAACGACATACACAGGAGGCAATATCTTGCACACGGTGAAGGTCAGCACATTGAAAGACCCTAATGTTGATTAACAAAAGATGATTTTCATGAGTTACATAGCGTAGTCATTCATTTCTGCATGTGCATTTTTTTTTATTATTCGAACATTATAATGAAACTTGACATAACCCATTTTACGTGCATTGTAATTATTTATTATTTTGTTTCCAATAGCTCCAAAATCCACATATGAATTACGAAATTTGAAAAATCTATCTAGACTGTTGAAATTCCATAGTGCATACTTGACAGCAGTTCCAAAATCTTCCCTATCGACGATATTTGGTACTTTCTTTGCAAAAACGTGCAGGATCTTTTAAGGGTATATTTTGGTAATAAGGAAGTTATCAGCCAATATTTTCCGGCGGAATGGCTACCCCCTACCCCAGACACATCCAACCCATGCGACTTTTGGTTGTGGAGGTACTATAATCCATCATGTTTGCTGATGGCGTTGCAAAGCTGAATTCCTTGAAAGAGAACATGAGACGAGCTGTTATAAACATCCAATGTAACAATTTAAGCGCAGCTTCAGAGAACGACATACACAGGATGCAATATCTTGCACACAGTGAAGGTCAGCACATTGAAAGACCCTAATTTTGATTAACAAAAGATGATTTTCATGAGTTACATAGCGTAGTCATTCATTTCTGCATGTGCATTTTTTTTTATTATTCGAACATTATAATGAAACTTGACATAACCTATTTTACGTGCATTGTAATTATTTATTATTTTGTTTCCAATAGCTCTAAAATCCACATATGAATTACGAAATTTGAAAAATCTATCTAGACTGTTGAAATTCCATAGTGCATACTTGACAGCAGTTCCAAAATCTCCCCTATCGACGATATTTGGTACTTTGTTTGCAAAACGTGTGCCTTTTACGTCTGAGTGTGAAATTTGGTTTCACTCTGTTCATTAGTTGTAGCTGCAGATGCTTTTCAACTGGGAAATTTATTTTATGGTCACCCTGCATAATAAAAAGTATAAAAATTTAGGGCCAGACGGGTTGGTTTCAAAACCTTTAACTTGAAGAAAACTTCCATTACCCCTCAAATGATGAGTTTATCGATGCACGTACACCCAACATTTATCTTTCGTAGCTCAGTTATATAGGCATTCTATGCTCAATTCACGAAAACAAATGTAGACGTAGTGGCTTGTGATTGTATGAATACTCTCCCAAATCAACAAATCTAAACAAATTTGAAGATGGCCATGCACATCGTAAACTCATTGTTTGGATATCAAGGAATTCATGTTGAAGGAAATGATATAAGCCTATGTGTTATGCACTCAAAATATAATAGGAAAATCGATATAACAAAAAAAAAATGCATCAGATGAGAGGAAAAGAAATACAAGAAGAGATTTAAAATTTTGACAACTGATGTGCACTGCAATGTAATGCGTAGTTATGGCAACGGATAATGAGTACTGACTTGTTATAGAGGACGATGTCTGGCCTCCATATATGATCAGACGGTACATGGAGCATGTCCACCCCTCCGTACTCCCTCGGATCCCAGGTGAGTTTGTAGTCGTTCCAATACTGTAGAAAAAGAAAAATTCACATCAATCAGTGCGCCACAGTTAAAATAATTAAGACATTCAACGATTCTGTTGTTGATAATTTAAAATAAATTTAATAAACAACATTGTTAAACATTAGAATGTCATTAAAACTGATAATATTCATTAACAAAAATTTAATGTAATTCAGTGATTTTTATCATTATTAATATAAAATGGATTTGAGGGTTAGACAGTAGTATCTTAATTGTCTTTGATGGAATACATATTAAAGAATGAAGTCTTATTTCTTTATGGAACATTTCTTTGATAGTAAATCAAAGAGATAGCTTAAAGAAAATTAGTATTAATTAAGGAAAATTATTAAATTGATAACGAATTAGTCTATTTGCAAATGGGAAAAAATTACTGCAAATAAAATAAAAAGTAGCGTTTATAATCTCATATCATTATTGGAAATGGTAATTATTCCCGACATGATTTTTCAATATATTGTTAATTTAAAAAGACTTTCTTTTAACGTTACTATTTGCATTTAACATCTGTATTTATTCTTTTAGAAATTTGCAGTAAAAAGGAATAAGTGTTTTTCACAAAGTTACTTTTTTTACCTTTTTAAAAAAAGCAAAAATCTCCCATTTTAATTAAATATAAACCACATAATATAAAAGAAATACTTGTTATGAATTCTAACATAATCAGTTTAGGATTTATATCAGAGAAACTTTGTAGAATTAGGAATTATTTAGTTTTACATAAATATATATGTTAATCATAATATAAAATAACTTACCTGTTCAACCCAAAGATTTGTTGTCATGATCTGGTTCTTGAGATTCTGAAATAAAAAATAAAAAATAAAAATCAGCATTGCATTTAAAAAAAATCTGAATATGTGGATTTGATTGTTTGTTATTTCTGAATATCTCTTCAATCTGGTAAAAATAAATTGTTAATAAAAATGTTATGAGTCAGGATATTTGGCGAGATTATTTTCTAGCGATGCTTATACGATGAAGAATCAAAAATTGCATGAATTTTTTTCGCCACATTCAAAGATTACATATTGAAGTGTTGTCTCTTATCTAATTAAGCAATAATCGTCTTCCATATTCGTAATAAAGCTTTCGATAGATACAGATACATTAAAAAATTATGTAAAAATAGTAGTAATAGAAATAAAAAGGATTCACTAATTTACAATACAATTGCAAACGTTAATACATGTTGTTGTGAGATTATTTTGGATGCTGTAGTACAGTGATTTCCGTCATGCAGTACACGGATATCCCTGGGTTAGGATAACGTCAAAATAACATTAGTAATGAGAGAAAAACAAAAAAAAAAAAAAGTAATATTAAGTAGTAAATTGAAGTAGTAATTGATTGATAATTGGTTGTTACTAACTCCGCCCATCATCAGCTGCTTGATGGCGAATTGGCTAGCTCTCAAGGTTCGAATCCTGGCGGCAGCTTGGATGTTTGTTAGTGGTTTGGAATCCAACGTTAAACTGTAGGTTTCGGTCTAATTAGCCTAAAGTGTGCAAAAAAATGACCGTAGAATGATAAACCAAACCAAACCACTCGTCATCAATCCTGTCACGTGATTAGATATGAAGTCTCTTCTGTTTAGATGCCCTTTTAATTTCTAAGGAAAATGCTTGAGCATGATGGCCGAGTGATTAGAGCTCTGGTGCGCTGTGCCACAGGCTTTGACTTTGACTTCCGGCGGTGCCATGGATGTTTGTAGGGTTTCGGAATCCTCTTTAAACCGTAGTTCCCGGTCTAATATGCCGTAGGGCTGGCAACTCGACCCTGTAAAATGAAACTTTCTCCTGTCTCGAAATCTGCCAACAGGCGGCCTCGGCGCACTATGGGGTGTAGTGGCAGGGAATTAGGTGATGAAAATGTTATTGTTTTGATGTAAGTTAATATTTTCAAAAAATGGGATAAATGTAAAATCCTAAATAAAAATCTATAATTATCATCAATTTAAATTGTTTAACTAATTGGCTAACTAACATTACAAAATCATGTTTTTGGGGAAAAGGGAGTTTTAGGAGTTATGAGAAAAAGGGAGAATTCAAAGGGAGTCACGAAGGAAGAAGCTTTATCAAAGGGGCGGAAGTAAAAAAAAAAAAAATGGTAGGAATGCACTCCACTGGTATATTAAATATACACCACTGATATTCGATTTCCTCTTATATTGGTAAACATCTAAACATTAATATTATAACAGTAAATTAATGCAAGAAATAAGCACAATCTTTCAAATTATCCACACGAAGAAATTCCAATGCGTTTAAATTTAGAAAGTATTCACAATTTAAGCAACAATGCCTCAGATACTTGCCAATACATGGGTTAAAATCGATCATTGCTTGGACGTATTACGAGAAAATAAAAGATCTCGGTTTCTGTAATAAATCGAATTAATTCTCCAATATCCTATTAGCTATCTAATCGCCAATAATGCTCTTGCCTTTGATACACAGGCTTCAGAATCAAATCCTGTCAGTGGCATGGATGCTTGTTGGTAGTTCAGAATCCAAGCTAAACTGTAAGTGTCGGTCTAATTAACCTAAAGTGCGCAAAAAAAAATTAAAAAAATGACTGTAGAGCAACAAACCAAACCGATATGCTGTAGTTCTTTCTACTCTTGCATTTTTAGAGTTGCCATTTTCGTAAATTTCGGAAAAATAAGTTAAAAAATTATTCATATCGTTTTTTTTTTAATTTCACGCTGTTTTTCTCTATTATTTTAGATAATGATCGGAATTTTTAATTGAGCTTTAAAGTTTTTTTTCATTAATTTCATTTTTATTTGTCACGCACCCCACACTAGGAAGACATTATATACACACATAATAAAAATTTGCTTACACTGGAAACCCTTTAAATAAATAACAGAACCCTCACCATCTTAATTTTAATAAATTACCATGAATTAAGCCACAAAGTCAGGAAACACGAAAGACGGAATACCGAAACTTGAGGAGAAATAATGCATGAAGGTAGTTAGCGGCCAAAGAAATAAATTTTTAATAAGAACTCATTTTAAGTTTCGGCAGCGATAATATTTTTCCTTGGAATGCTTTCTCTGCCAATTAATTATAATTGGCATTGTTGATTAAGACGAACAAGATATTAAACAACTGCCATAACTTAATTAAAATTCTTTCAATGAGTATCTCAGGTTGGTGAATTCTAATTAAGTAGAAATAACTTCAGACAATTTATGCTGCTGAGGTCATTTAGATTCACCCTAAAGAAATGTATCTTTTTCAATTCAGGGTAGTGTTTTGACAGATATGATGCCAAAATAACTTTTAATTATCTTGGAAGTGGTTAAAATTTGTAATATTTTACGTGGGCTATCGCAATGTTTTAAACTTTCATATATTTTCTTTTGAAATCCTTCTTTTTTATGATTTTGCCATTGAAATCCTCCTTTTTTGTGATTTTGCCATTGAAATCCTTCTTTCTTGTAATTTTACCGTTGAAATCATCCTTTCTTGTAATTTTACCGTTGAAATCATCCTTTCTTGTAATTTTATCGTTGAAAATCATTCTTTCTTGTAATTTTACCGTTGAAATCATCCTTTCTTGTAATTTTATCGTTGAAATCCTCCTTGTAATTTTGCCGTTGAAATCATCTTGTAATTTTGCCATTGAAATCCTCCTTTCTTGTAATTTACCGTTGAAATCATCCTTTCTTGTAATTTTGCCGTTGAAATCATCCTTTCTTGTAATTTTATCGTTGAAATCATCCTTGTAATTTTGACGTTGAAATCATCTTGTAATTTTGCCATTGAAATCCTCCTTTCTTGTAATTTTTCCATTGAAATCATCCTTTCTTGTAATTTTACCGTTGAAATCATCCTTTCTTGTAATTTTACCGTTGAAATCATCCTTTCTTGTAATTTTATCGTTGAAAATCATTCTTTCTTGTAATTTTACCGTTGAAATCATCCTTTCTTGTAATTTTATCGTTGAAATCCTCCTTGTAATTTTGACGTTGAAATCATCTTGTAATTTTGCCATTGAAATCCTCCTTTCTTGTAATTTTTCCATTGAAATCATCCTTTCTTGTAATTTTACCGTTGAAATCATCCTTTCTTGTAATTTTACCGTTGAAATCATCCTTTCTTGTAATTTTATCGTTGAAAATCATTCTTTCTTGTAATTTTACCATTGAAATCATCCTTTCTTGTAATTTTATCGTTGAAATCCTCCTTGTAATTTTGACGTTGAAATCATCTTGTAATTTTGCCATTGAAATCCTCCTTTCTTGAATTTTTACCATTGAAATCATCCTTTCTTGTAATTTTACCATTGAAATCATCCTTTCTTGTAATTTTACCGTTGAAATCATCCTTTTTTGTAATTTTGCCGTTGAAATCATCCTTTCTTGTAATTTTTCCATTGAAATCATCCTTTCTTGTAATTTTACCGTTGAAATCATCCTTTCTTGTAATTTTACCATTGAAATCATCCTTTCTTGTAATTTTACCGTTGAAATCATCCTTTCTTGTAATTTTACCGTTGAAATCATCCTTTTTTGTAATTTTGCCGTTGAAATCATCCTTTCTTGTAATTTTATCGTTGAAATCATCCTTGTAATTTTGCCATTGAAATCATCTTGTATTCTTACCATTGAAATAAACTTTTTTTGTACTTTTGACATTGATATCATCCTTTCTTGTAGTTTTACCATTGAAGTCATCCTTTCTGGAAATTTTATCTTTGAAATCATCCTTTCTTGAAATTTTACCGTTGAAAATATCCTTCCATATAATTTTGCCATTGAAATAATCCTTCCATATCATTTTACCATTTTTTTACAAAATTTCAGCAAATAGCATGAAAAGTTCATACTTCACACAGAGTGTTTGGAACAAAAATTATCAAAAAAAAGTTTTAAAGAAAGCACAAAAGTATGGTAGATTTTGCAGATGATACATAGCAGGATATCAAGTGTTTTCAGAATGTGCTAAAAATATTTTGTTCAGAAGGAATTGTTGCCGTTGAATACTTCTCAACAGACTTAATTGTGTGAGAATGCATTTCATAGCATACATAATAATTTTTTTTTATATCAATAAGCGGGATGATATAAATAAAATTTAATTTTACTCGAATAAAGTTTAAGAGATGGTACTCTTGTATTAACAATAAAATAGAGCGTACATAAGGATTGGCAGTTTGAAGTCAACATATTCGTTACTAGTGTATACTTGAGCAAACGGATTGGTCTTTGCCCCGCTGATTTATATGATACTGGTAGCTTTGTTTGCTAGCGTTCCACTGAAAAAAATATTCAATAGGGCTCTGTGGATGTTTGAGTCGAAACATTTGTATAAACAGGGTTTATACTTTTCACAGAAACATAAAAATTCATTTACTTGCTATGTTAAATAAATATAGAATGTTTTCAGCAATTTTATTGAGTATGTGCAATTCATTTATATCGTTGCCTGTACCTTGATGTAGCCTGTCAGATTGGCAATTTATATTTCAATAAGTAGTTATAGCACCCATCTATTTACTATAAGTAGTTTAATCCATTTGGAATAAATTTATGCAAGTATTTCGAGATTTTGTATTTTAACATAAACGATGGTAGCTTGTCAATTTTTTGACGGCTATCTATACTATTGACGAGAAAATAAAAAAAAGTTCTAAACACAACGTTTTTCAAATAAACGCTCCAGTTTTTAAAACTCTAAATAAATGCAAACATAATGTTTTTAAACATTTATTGTTCTTGTTATATTCCTAAATAAATCGCTTTTTGGAATTTTCCAAGTAAAGATATCAAATGTATACTATAAGTATTATTAGATATTATGTTGCGGGATTTGTCCAATGTATTTTACTGTTTCTTAATTTTTTGTCAGATAGAATTTAGCTTTGTGTCGTTGTATAATTTGTATTTATAAATATATTAATATGAATATAAAAAATTTGTGATTGTCTTCCTGAGGGAGTATTGGTGGAAGAAAAGTCAACGGTGATGTAGCGCCAATTCTTATACGAAAAGAACAGGCGATATTAGCATCAAATTCTTCTTCTTAATTGGCGCAACAGCCCCATAGTGGGCCAAGGCCGAATGCCAACTGGCAGATTTCTAGAGAAGATGTTTTCTTTTTACGATGTAAGGTTGTTAGTCCTATGCTCAATTATCATATTAGACCTGATTTAATGGTTTAAAGGGATTCCGTACTACTGCAAAAATTCATGACATCATCAGGACTCCCAGAAACCTGCTGCTCTAAACGCCAGAGCGCTAGTCATTCTGCCATTAGGCACCCAACATCAAATTCTGCTCCTTCCAAATAAGGGATTACTCTATTTCATTATTGTCCTATGTGTAATATCTGTTTATTAATTGTTTTATTTTTATTTTAAAAAACTGATCGGAAATCGAATTTAAACGATCGGAAATAATATTAAATTTTTGCAGCTGTTTAACATGTTTAATTATTATACTCCATTTAGTGCAAGAGGAACTACACTCGAGCCCAAGATATACCTCTTGGTAGAATTCGCTTCGAATTGCAATACAAAAATGTGAATGCAGTATAGGGAACTGCATGAATTGCACCTTAGGTAATGAATCTACTACTATAATAGCGGTAAATGATCTCATGCAAAATTCTCTGGCCTTCGAAAACAACATACTGCTCAAATTATAAAAATTATATTCAACATTTATTTGACATAAAATGAGGTGCAGGATTGAGTTTACCATAATCTTCAAGACTTGGATAAAGTAATTCAGGATCAATAAAACACAACAAAGTTTTTAAAAATGAAAAATCCATATTTCAACTCGACAGAATTAACATAGTTATAAATCACAGTAGAGAGATTTACGAGAACCCACCATTCTTTCCGAGATTGAAAGTTACAAATGAGGTAGGCTCTCAAAAAGGGCCCACTTTACATTAATCATCTTGAGAAAATAATAGAGAAGCTGTCAAAATCACCAGACTCTTTTTCGTGCATGCCCTGTTTCGAGAACTGGATAGGGCACACTCGGAATTCTCTCTCCATATATAATTTGAAATGAAACTGAAGTTCTCAAAGATTTGTTTTCCTATAGCAATCCACACAATAATTCATTGTAGGACAAAGAAACAGAGGTCATTCTCGCTTTAAAATTATATGCGTTTATGAGATAAAAGTAAAGAAGACACTGAAGACATTTAATGTATTATTTTTAATACAACTTAAAAAATTGTATTGGGTATTCAACATAATTCGTGCAGTTTTCTAAACGACATATTTTTACTAGATGAGTCAAACTGACAGTTACTTCATACCAAACAACGATGCATTGTTGATTAGTATAACTAATCGTAGACTAGTTATACTGGTAGACAAGCAATATAAAAAGACTAGTTGATTAGTATAACATTTCGTTAAAATGTAACAAAACCCATAGTTTTTCGAGTATTGAGCTTATTGAGTGTTGTGCCGAAATAAGAACATGTGCTGTAAATTTTACTTTTCCGTTTTAAGTTGAAGAACAATTCAGCTGAAGTACTTCGAATACTTATGGAAGCTTTCGGTGAGCAATCACTAGCTGAAAGTACCTGCCAAAAATGATTTAAATGTTTCAAATAAAGTGATTTTGGTAACGGAGTTCAAGAAACTACTCTGCCGCAAAAAATGATGAGAATCTGAAATGTGGTAAAATCATTACTGGGAAAACAATATCGACTGCAATGGATCAAACAATACAATATTGATAAACAATATCAACTGCAGTCGAACATTATAAGAAAAATGGCGGGAAAATAGGAGGAAAGACAATGATTTTTCAACATGACTATGTTAGGCAATATGTTACAAATGAAGCCAATAATTCATTTGAAATGCTTCCATAGAAAGTTATATTCCTCTCGTTACATTCTATCGAAATTGTTTCTTTTGATTACCACTTGTTTCGATCGATGACGCATGATCTTTCTGAACAGCACTTCCGTTCTTATGAAGAAGTCAAAAATTGGTTTGATTGAGGATAGATTTAAAAGACGAGACTATTTTTCTATGAATAATTCGTCTTTTTCCAGAGAAACATTTAAACGTAGGATCAAGCGATAGGTACAACTTTGATTGATGCATTAATTAAATTTGTTATTGAAATAAATGTCTTTTTTAAAGAAAGAACCAAAAGAATTGAGTTTAACACCGAATATCTTCATATTCAAATTAATTTCGGAATCGTAATAATCTGGAAAATAGGAGATTGGATTTCCTGACTTAGAGAGCTTGGTTCAAAACCCGACTAGTATGCCGAATCGCCCATCCCTGACATCGCTAGGAAGCCCACTCTCACGTAGGCCTGAGCCTATGTGAGGGATGGGTTTCCTTATTATATGGATGGATTTGGGAGGATGGACTTCCTTAGTATATAGATGGGATTCAGGAGGATGGGTTTCCTTACTATATGGATCGGATTCGGGAAGATGGGCTACCTTAACACCATTTTGGAAGTATCTGTTTTAAATGGGGCTGCAAAATGTTAATTCAATGTAGCATATTCCCTGTGTTGCATCTAATTAATGCTGAATCTACTGCATATCTACCGTTGCTGATGCAGATTCAGAGCTGACAAGGGATAGTTCGCTATTATGGGGGCCTTCAGGAGTTTGCACAGCTTGACCTCCCTCCTCAAGCCCAACGGATGGATATTTTGAGTTACGAATTTATAGCTCTCACCTAAACCAACTCTTATAAATTTGTAATACAAGGAAATTTTTCAGATCAGCATCGCTTGCCGGACTTTATACCAAGATCACTTACTTCGGAAGTTCAATGCGGAAGTTCACCATTTCACTCAAGACTAGGATTAATTAAATAAAAACGTCCGCAAAAACTTTTTATTGATGGCATTAAATAAAATTGTTTAATGGTTTTTTTTTATTTTTTTATGGCATTTAATAGAAATGCGATTCAATAAATAATGTGATAAAAATAAAAGTTTAATTTGAAATATCAAGGATTCCAAATATTATCATCATTCAATAAAAACAGAATTAAATAATAATAATTATTTTAATAAATATAATTATAAAAATATATAATTATAATTTAGAAAAATATAATGCTTATAAAACACAAAAGTAGTTTATAAAAGTATAAAAATACAACACAAATATATAATTATTTTTTATAAAAACAAATGGTGATATAAAAATAAATCTAGAAAGAAAAAAAAAGTTCAGATAAGGTTAGTGAAAGCAATCCTAGTTTGAGTATTTACTTTTATTAATTGTGAATTTTGAAAAATAAGCTTGAACAAAATCTTTTTTTCTTAAAAAAAAAAATAAACCAATGGATTCTACGCTCAACCTTTTTTTATTAGAGCTGGGTTTTTTTTTTTTTTATCTAAATAGCTCGAAGCTTCAACTAGGGTTTCGTGTTTTCTTGCAAACTCTGATTTATGAATGAGTTTTTATCTAGACTTTTTTTCCTTTTAGCTTGACTCTAGAGCTAATTTTTCATTGTGAGACTGAGAAAAAAAAATATATTCGTGTCTCTGAGGAGGAAGCAGAAATTATCTTTCGTACTTCTGACAAAACGGAAATATTCATAAAAAGCTTACATGCATTTCCGAAAGTATTTTTAACGTACAATTTTAAAATAAAATAGTAAGAAGTAAAAATATAAAAAAAATCTGGTGAATATTAGAAAAAAAATGCAATTTATTAGCATTTTTGAAATTAATTGAGACAACATTACACTTTTTCAAAGAGTTTAAAATAAATACTTTTATTGGAGCTAACTACAAATTTAATATGATGCAGCCTATTAGAAATTTAGTAAATGATTAAACACTATTTCTAAATATCATTTGCTTATTATAAATAGCAATATTTAAAAAGTTAGAAATGTTTTAATAAATTTCAGCTATAGAATTACATTTAAAAACAATTTAAAGCATTCATTAAAAATTAGAATTGCATTAAAAGTTATCACAATTTATCACATTCACAAATCGAAATATTTAAAACTTCTAACACTTTTAAATAATTGATAAATTTTTTAATATAGGTAAAATTGCAGGAGGAAATAAGTGTAGGACAGTAATATGCCGAAATAATTGCATGAAATTTCACAGGAGAACTTCTGGCCATTCAAAAGGCACTTGAGGCTTATCTGAGTATACCTCTATCACAACAAATTAATGGAATTAATATCATCACTGACTCAAGTTCTGCCTCACAGATTCTTAATAAATAAATAAATTTTAAATCCACTGACGGAAAAAAATCCTAACACCAAGAAAGACTTGTTTTAGATAAACGAAATTTGGTAGGCGTGTTTATACATCTGAAAGATGGCATCGATTCAATTTTCGCGCTTTTCGCATAAGTGTAGCGCTAGTAGCGCCGCTGGGAACATGTAAATTAGGTTTGCTTTAAATGAGTGCTGTAAAGTTCGTGAGCGTTATTGAGCTTTGAACTTAGACGTATTGAGTTGATGTTAGCCAAGAATGTTTTAAGAAGACGAAGAAGCCATTACCAACAGCTCCCCGATTTTGAACGAGGGCGTATAATAGGGCTACGAGAATGTGGATTTTCTTTCCTCGATATTGCAGAAAAAATTGGCCGGAATGTGTCCATTGTGCATGATTGTTGGTAGCAGTGGTCAAGGGATGGTGCTTCCTCATTCAGTGGCCGGATTCAGTGCGGCCACGGGGCACAACTGAGAGGGAAGACTGCCGTATTCGGCGTACAGATGTGGCGCATCATACTGCATCTGCGGCAGAAATTGGTACCAACAGATGCACAACGATGCAGTACAAGATGCAGTGCAGTTGGTAGTGGTGACAACAGTGAAGTTGGTACCACAGTGACACAACGGACTGCTAGAAATCGGTTACTTCAAGGACAGCTCTGAGCCAGGCGCCCTGTAGCGTGCATTCCACTGACTCCAAGCCATTGCCGTTTGAGATACCATTGACGTAAAGACAGAGCTCATTGGAGGACAGGAGTGGAGATCTCTTGTGTTTTCGGATAAAAAGCAGGTTCTCCCTTGATTCCAGTGATGACCGTGTGTTGGAAAGAAGGGGGCCAGGGGAACGCCTACAATTTACTGTGACAGTAGGAGCACTCTCGTGGTTATCTCAAACACACTGACTGCAAAACTGTACGACAATCTGGTAATTCAACCTGTAGTGTTGCTATTCCTGAACAGCATTCAAGGGGGAGTATTCCAACAAGATAACGCTCGCCCTCATATCACTGCTGTAATGCAATGTGCTCTACAGAGTGTCAACATGTTACCTCGGTCTACGAGATCACCAGATCTGTCTCCAATTGAGCACGTATGGGATATCATTGGACTACAACAAAAGCATCATCCACAGCCAGTACTGTCCGTCCCGGTATTGACAAAACAAGTACAAGAAGCATGGAACTCCATAACACAAAATGACATTCGGCACCTGTATGACACAATGCATGCACGTTTACAGGCTTGCATTCAAAATTCTGGAGATTACACTGGTTGTTAATGCAACAGCATTTTACATTTGAAATGCATTTTCGTGATCTTAAATTAACCTGCGATCTTTAAAATTTATTCAATTAAACAGGCTAACTAGACAAATGCTTTGTTCGAATTTCATTACTCTACAACAGTTTTTTCTTGGCGTTGGGATTTTTTTCCGTCAGTGTATGATACTGAACGTATATCTCTTTTAGAACAAATCCACTGCTTGCAAAGAATGTGTATCCTGCAATGCATTCCTTCTCATAAGGTTTAGAATTTGATGAAATTGCAGATTCTTTGACGAATAATGCTAGAAGTCTGGATCAGATGAAAATGCCTTGGCAAAATATAAGCTCATAATTCCTTCTAAAATTAAAACTAAATACCAAATTACAGAGTTAAATGTTGACAGAAAAACAGATGCTACTTTCACAAGATTAAGGATGAAGTATTTCTGCTGATGGCGTTAAAAAATAGCAAAATTGTGGTAACTGCCCTGATGTCGAGCTTACTCTTCATCATGTCTTTGATTGCCCAGCTGTTGCAGCCGACATGCATTGTCTGGATCATCCCTAGGAAGAGGATTTATACTCCGAGCTGGCAATTAACATAATCTATATTATTCGCGAGTACCACGATATTTGATTTCTTGTACTCTTCATGGGATACGACAACGACAACATTAGCAAAAAAAAAACATTTAGGAATTATAAAAATTTGCTTTTAATAGTCAATAAAAGGTGAGTTCATTAAATAGAAAAATTAAATTCCATTTATTATGAGTAATTATCTTTTAATTTTCGTTATAATTACATGGAAACATAAATAGCATAGGAGTAAAATAGTTTTGTCTGCCAAAAATTTCTTCGCCAAATCCATTTAATCGCCAACAATATTCAGAAAATCTCATTTTCTACACACAAAAAAAAATCGTTAAATCAAGTAGAAGATGAATTTTAGTTGCCAAAATCGGTGCCGCTGTACATTACATCTGAACCATTATTCGTGATTTATGTAAACGAAACCAATTACTTTTGACATAAAAATACTTCTGTATTGAATGCTATTTAGCTTCTTGTGCCAAAACTTATACAAGTTTAAGCGAACATTTTAACGTTCTACAGACGTGCTTCCACTGTGGTGTTATCGATAATTTAACGAAGCCATCCATTCTAACGTTTAGTAGAAAAATAAGAATAGATTCTCATCATCTAAATATGCACTTCATCAAATTATCGACTATTTATTATTCAAGAGTTAAAAAATGAGCAGTCTTATGTAATAGAATATGCATCAATTTTAAAGGCAAGGTTAATTAAGCTTCTTTAATTTAAAAGAATATTAATTAGTTTCGTTACATAAATTTTATGTACGATACTGATTTTTATAAAATCTTATGGAAACTAAAATATTGATGGCAACAGGTCGCCTCCATAGGTATGGTTGTTTTTAAAATAACTAAAGATTATTCAAAACAACCTACAAAAGCGAATTGAGTAGAGAAAGGGTGGCTAATAATAATAAAGCTTGCCTTGCGGACCAAATAGAATGGGGGCATCTGGAATGAGCAAAGCTAAAGTGCGCAACCACTGAGGGGTTCCATATAGTTACTGCTTTTCAGAAGCGCGGAGACTCAATGGTAATTGTGATTGCGCGGACAAGATTCTCGTAACGAAGGTAGGTTACCCTTATGGGAGTTTTTGGATTTTTCTTTTATATGACAAGTAAATGCGGAGCTATTTGTGAGGTTCGAGTTCCCAGCGGTGACATGGATGTTTGAAGTGGTTATGAATCCACTTTAAACCGTAGGTCCCTGTCTAATATGATCGTAGAGCGTTGTCTGGAGGTTTATTCAGTCTTCAGCCCTCGTGGTTCCTCGCTAAAAGTGAAGCTGCATATTATCATTAGCTATACCAGTCGCCTGCGATGAAGTCTTTTGGACCTGTGTAGGTTTTCCTGCACCAGGGGTATTAGTTACAACTACAACACCATTTCTCTCATACAATATAAAAACCTGAGAAATTACTTGTGCTAAGTCCTAGAGAAAAGTCAGTTGCCTGGTGATCTGACCTTTATTGCGGGTTCGAATTCTGGACGCGACATGGATGTTTGTGAGGGGTTCGGAACCAATTTAAACTGTAGCTACCGGTCTAATTAACCCAAAGTCGGCAAAAAATGACAGTAGAGAGACAAACCAAACCAAACAAAGGCATGTTAGTGAAATATGAGCACGAATTCTCCGATGTAGCATATCTTGCATCGATTGCAGAAAATAATGCAATAATTAAAACCATTGATTAGAAACCAAAAGTCATTACATTCAAACTGAGAAATGATTAAACAAACTCAGTAAAAGATTTGGAAAATGATGCACCAAACAACTGCAGGATTCAATAAAGGAAATTAATTTGTGTCGCATATTATTTGGTTAGAGAGCCATTGCGATCATTTGAGCTTTATTCAGAAATTGAATTGTTGAAATTAATAATTCTATAATAACTGTAGCGATCAAAATGAATCGCAGTGAATGGGGTAAATGAGTTATTAGAATTTAATAACTGGATTATTATTAATGCAGCTTTCAAATGACAACCGTTATGTTTAAGCTATAGAAATTAATACAAAAAAATAAACATCTTTTTAACAGCAATATTTAAAAATCTTTCTTTTTATTTTAAATTAAGAAAACATCTAGATATCTTTAAAAGGCCCTTAGATACAATGCTGCAACAGAGGCACTGCCCCGGATGGGCATCAAGTGAGGAGAAAAAAATATATATTGTATTTATTTTGTATATCGGAGATTATATTCTAAAAAATAATTAAACTATAACCGGGTGGAGTAGCGTGAGACTTCTTCCATTGGGTTTCTTATGTCTATGTGCCACAACGACAAAAAGAAGCTGCTTTTTTTTCCCTTTATCATAACTCGTTTACACAGGGTTCATGGACTAGGTCTAGATGTTGCTGTCCACCAAGTGGGATAAGAAAAAACAACAACACAATTAAACTTCGCTGACTTTGTGTACATTTTAACTTTTTGAACCGAAAAAAATTATCTGATTAGAAATAAAGTTTATTTCTAATTAAATAAAAAATAACTGCGAATAACACATACTACATAGTGTGACCCTAGGTGTAACTGTAGCTGAGGGTGAACGAGCATTATCAAAACAGAAATTAATAAACTATTTGCGCAATAGTATTGGTCAGGAAAGACTGGCCAGTTTAGATTTGCTCTCATATGAGAATAATTGATCTCCAAAAATTAATTTTGTCAAAATAATTAATCAGCTTGCTTCTTAGATAGTTAGAAAACAGAGATTTTTGTAATACAAGTATACTAAATATTTTGCAAGAAAAACCTTCATTTTATTGTATATATTTCATATTAAGCTCTGTATTACGATATTTAACTTATATACTTTTTCACTGAACAGCATTAAACAGTAATAAAAAAGTAACATCAACGAGGTATTTATTAAAACAATTTTAATTTGATTAAAGTGTATAAAGCTATTTTAATTATTACTAAGCATAACTAGAAAATAAAGGTTAAGATTGGAAGAAACAATGCAGAGGTTAGTTTTGTCGCTCTACTGTCATTTTGCGGACACTTTAGGCTAATTAGATCGGGACTTACTGTTTAACAAGGATACCTAACCACTCTCAAACATCCAAGCCACTGCCAGGATTCGAACCTGAAGCAGCAAAGGCCACAGCGTTAACAATTGGTAATCAGGCCGCTACAATGCAGAGGGTGGAGGACCCTATTATCATCTGTTGCCCAAGGATTGTCCAAGTCTCTAATTACGGAGAGCCCTTAAAATGGGTAGATGTATTAATATATGCCCAGAGTAATGCATTGTATGTTTTAAAAACTTTCTACCCCACTCGTGGCTCAGTGGTAATGCAAGCCGCTGGTGAGCATTAGGGAGGAGGTTCCATCCGCTGGCCGCTTTGTTGTACACACTGTTTCCAAAAATGAGGAGCCCCGATGGAATTCGTGATGTTCACCACCTTGTCTCGTTAGTGGCACTACCTGGTGGGAGTTTTCAGGGTTTTCTTCCCTACGATACGCAAATACGGGGTAGTTCCCTCTAAAAGTCCTGGAATGCACTGCCCGTTCCTTCTTCAGCGTCACGGAGCTAAGTCAGACTTTTACCTACTGTTGCTCCATCACAACAGAAGCTATTCACGGGGTGTCCGTCTCGCAATACCGGACACCGGATTAGTCCCAACGGTCATATGTTACGGTTCCCATTTTTATTTTAATAAAAGTTTTTAAAAGTAGTAATAAATATGTTAATTACATTTGCTTTATAATGTAAGTTTAGACGGGTTATCTCCCTCTAAAAGTCCTACTGGAAGGCACTGCCCTCTTTGTTCAGTGTCAATTCAGTCTTTTATCTCGGGTGCTCCATCAGGACAGAAGCTGCCACCTCCACCCTCCTTCCATGAAACCCCACGGATTCTTGGACTTGGTCTAGATATTGCTGTCGGCCAAGTGTGATAAGAAACAACAACAACAAAATCGTTCTCAGATAAACTTACTCTCCTTTTACTATAAACATTTTCTTAAACATAACACACAATTAAGAGTCAATATAACACAGTAAACGCAGAAATTAAATACCGAATATATAAATTATAACTGAATAAAAATATGTAACAAGTAGCAGGCATCGATATACAAGTACCTATATGAACTACTTCAGGTAATTTGTAAAATCAGACAGATTTAGGCCACGGTTGAAGTGAAATTTAATTTCTTTCAGAATTTGGAAATTTTCCAAGCTTCCTTTGATTCAGACAATCTTTTAAAGTGCATTTACTGCAGTACATTTCTTCTTTCATGTATTGAGGTGAAACTAGACATGTGTTTACCGCAGAAAATAGAATTATGAATTATTAATGTACTTGAAACAATAAGTCATGTCCATAAAAGCGCAGCCGTAAAATTTTCTGAACAGAAGCAAAATTCTTATTTAGTTATTTTGTAAAACAAATAGTGAAAAGTAAAATGAAAAACTAAACTCATAATGTTACGAAATTTTCTTATAAATATGTACATAATTGATTAAATGTATCTATTTTTTAAAATTTGAATTGATTTATGAGCTTGATTTCAAGAAGATACTTTTGTTTATTAGAAATGCCCCAACCACAAGTTGCATAATAGCAAAGTGATATAATATCGTAACATTGGCAGAATGGCCTGATAACCAAATGGCAAGTGCTTTGGTCATTGGTACCGAAGGCTTCAGATTCGAATCCTGGCGGTGGCATGGATGTTTGCGAATGGTTCAGAATCAACATTAAACGGTAGGTCCCAGTCTATTTAGCCTAAAGTGTGCACAAGATGATCTTAAGTAAAAGTTAAGTGAAAAGTAAAATGAAAAACTAAACAATGTTACCAAATTTTCTTATAAATATGTACATAATTGATTAAATGTATTTATTTTTAAAAATTTAAATTGCTTTATGAGATTTATTTGATGAAGAAGATACTTTTGTTTCTTAGCAATACCACAAGTTGCATAATAACAAAGTGATATAATATCGTAACATTACAAAGAGCGATCTGAGGGCCAAATGGCTAGCGCTTTGGCCATTGGTACCGAAGGCTTCAGATTCGAATCCTGGCTGTGGCATGGATGTTTGTGAGTGGTTCAGAATCCATATTAAACTGTACGTTCCGTTCTATTTAGCCTAAAGAGTGCACAAGATGATCGTAGAGTGACAAACCAAACCATTGGCAAAGACTTTATACTCCAGTTGATGCTGTAGCGAAAAATCTGGCTAAGTTTCTAGAAAATGACAGTATTTATCAAAAGGCATTTTCAGATCTTTCAAGAATTCCTTGACATTTTAAAATATGAGATATTCTCAGCATACATAATAAGTAAGTAATTTGATAATTGCTGAATAACTGAATAATTAATCATTTGATGATTATTTATTTATTTATTAGCAATTATCATGCTTTGGATTCGTCATCGTTTGCCATTAATTTAATAATGTTAGTCAATTTAAATGTGTAGTTTTATTTAAACTCTCACATAACTCATATTATACATAACTTTAGCTGTTACTAACTAACTTTTTAAGTACATAACTTTATATGTATTTACGCCTAACATATCTTTATATGTATAAAGATGCATATATTCTAAAGATAAATACTCATATCTCCTAATAATACTCTCTCATATATATATATACATACAAGCACGTAAATATATATATATATATATTGCTATGAACTAGTTTGTAATCGTCAAAACTCTTAAGAATTGCTATTTATGCATCCCAATAAAATTTGTGAAATATAATTTTTTTAATATTTTTAACGTATATGCACGTAATACTTAATATCATGCACGTAATGCTTATTTAAAAAAAAGGAAGACATTTTATTGATATAACTTTTATTTTTCAGAATCTGACGTCAGGTTTTGCAATGAAGTAAAAATTTCGTAAAACAAATTTAATCGAATTTCCTAAGAAAACTGAATATGTAAATACTGTATATAACAATATACATATATTATTTCAAATGTTTTTTGAATATATTTACAATTGTATTATTTTCTACAACCTATTAAATAAATTTGCGAGTTCATAGTTTAAAAATTAAATTATAAAGAGGTGCCCTTTTTTCTATTAGGATTTATTTTTTCGTCTAGGATACGAATATAAATATCAAAACTATTCTAATTAAATAAAACCAATATTTTGGCTAACGAATTTGCAATAAATAAAATTAACAATTTCAGATTCTCTAGAGGATTAAAATTTCTTTGTTTTCCTTTATCTAAATACAATAAATGTTTTGTAATTTTTTGAATAAATAAGTTCACTTTTTTAAATTTGTTTTCATAATTTATGTGTTTTTAAAATGATAAAGTCTTGAAGCTTTTATATTTGTGTGTTTAATTATATTTTATTTTTTTAGAAAATGGTGCTCTATTGTTAGATTTATTTATTCATTTTATTTTTTTATTTTTCATTCCCTTTATTTGTGTTTATTTTTTATTTTGTCATGATGTTTACAACTTTTAATGCAAATATTTATACTTATTGTTCTTGTTTCTCAATACAGCTGTAAATGAATTAGAAAAGCTATAAGCGATGTAATTTTTTTTTAAATTAAAAAAAAAAAGTTCAAATGAAATTATTTATGAAAAGATATTTTGTAACATTTATTTTTATTATTTTAAGAAATATTGGTTAGTATAATGCAATTTATATAAAATTCAAATGATTTTGTTACTGTTTCATTCACACTTTAAATTTATACTGTTATGATTATTTTGGAGCCTTAAGGAAAGAAAGAAGTTTACTTCTACATGCATTGTTCATAGAAATTTGAGAATAATGCTATTATGTTGAACATATTTTCCTGAAAATTATTATAGCTTTTTTCTTACAGGAAGAGTTTTGGCATTTCATTCGCAGGTGAGAGGAATGTATATTATTTGACAAGTATATAATAACAATCCATCACTCAAATTTGACAGCAAAGAAGTAGTACTGTGGGGTGTATATTACATACAATTAGTGTTTCGTACTCTAGAACAACCTGTCATACAAATCTGATAGCAGAGATTCAGTGCCATGGATAATGAGACCTCATAAAATTAGCGATTGTCTGTGAGACCTTCACAAATCAAAACAATTACAGATGGAATATGGACTACAGCATAAATTGTCGCTTCATGTTTGGTTATAGATCATGGGCCGGGAAACTGACTACTCCAAAGAGAAGTGAGGGAAGCTGACCCCCTCATCCCTTCTTGACTGATTTTCTTAAAGGGAGGTTTTTTGAAGAAGAAAAGAGAGTTCTGCAACGAGTCGACAAGGAATGTGGTTTTTCTCTTTTTCTCTGAAGTGACAGAACAGGCCGATGTTTCCGTGTGTTTCCAAAATGAGCCCTTTGTGATTTCGTGTACCAAGCTGGGAGATAATTAAGGTCTGCCGGATACCACGTGTTTGGATTCGTCGTAGATTCGAGAAATCTGAAAATATACGTCCTTGTAGTAAACTGCAATTGTGAATCAATTTAAAACTTCAATTCTCATTTTTTAAAATAATAATTTGTATTAACTCAGAGTTCTGTACATATATATATAATGATTGTAAATAAAAATTAAAGTGTGTCCCATGAACCTGAAAGTGGCCTTCTTCCTGAAGCAGTTATAAGCGTAGTACAGGCCGAGTCGTTACAATATATATCTGAATTTCTTTGCACCTTCCTTGATATTTACTTAACAAAAATGCAACATTTCTTTGAAAAACAAACAACCTAGGGTCATACATCTCAGTATGTTAATAAAAAAAATATTAACTAACAGTAACACAGAAAAAGGATCACCTTTTATTCAGTGAACATGACCTTTCTTTAAAAAATAATTTAAATTCCTTCAGTTAATAAATGTGCACATTATACCTCTCAGTAAGAATTCCATCCTTTATTCTATACAAACTTTTAATAACTTTAAATTTATAATGAGCATTAAAAACGCGTAAGAAAAATATCTATTTCATAGCCCCTTATTCAATTTTATCCTAACAAAATGGTAAGTTTTTCCAGCAGATGTTACCAAACACAAGTCAGTTTCCAGAGAATACAAGAATTGGCTTAAAAAAAGCCTGAATCGTTTTTAATGTCAGTAAAACTTAAATTACGAATCACATATTTAAGAAGAAGGCATGATTATAAAAGGATTGTGACTAGAAAACTTTACAAAAAAAGGAGGAGAAATTGAGAAATCCATACCAGATATTTGAAATTAATGTGGAAAAGAAAACAAAGTCTTCGGTCATGAGCAATTGCTTGAAACAAAATCACTTCTTAAAAACACGGAGCTTCAAGATTTTTTTTATTATACATCATATTTATTTAAGCATGGGCATCGTTGATTTATATTTGATGCGATATAATAAAACGAAAAATTGGAATTAAAAAGTATTAAATATCTAACTCATAACTCTTATTATTTATTTTTTTGCAACGAATTGTTTCGATTTTCAAAGTAGAAACCACAGGCTGTTGCCAACATCCTCTTAGATATTTTATAAGTCCTTATTCAAGATTCAGTTACTTGAAGAAACAAGAATTGCTAAACCTCTTTCCAATTCTCTTCTTACTAAAACTTTGTTTTCTCTTTCTAATGCAGCTGGCAATCACATAGACAGCTTGGTCTTGGATGCCTTAAGGCAAGCGCTGCACAGAAGTTACTCACTTTGCATTACGCAGGGGGCGCGTGTAACTTGAAGATAAGCCACGGAGTCGGAGTAACAATCCCCCGCAACGCTTTACGATCATATTAGACCAGGACCTACGGTTTAAAGTGGATTCCGAACCACTACAAACATCCATAGCACCGCCGGGACTCGAACCCGAAACCTGTGGTTCCGAGCGCCAGAGCGCTAGCCACTCGGCCATTCAGACACTCTTACAAACTTCTTACTAAAACTAAATAATGAAATAAATCTTTGATTCGGAAGTAGGAAGAATTGTTAAAGAATGATTTTTATGAAATATTGTGACAAAAAAATCTTACAAAAGAAATTGGAGAAATTTATTGAAAATTGAAATTATTATATTTGATAATCATTGATATTTGATATTAATATAGAAAAGAAAACAAAATCTTCAGTCTAAATAATTGCTTTAAACAAAATAAATTCTTAAAAACATGGTAGTCCCAACATTTTGTATTATTTATTTAAACATTGAGCTACGTTGATTTATATTTGACATGATATAATAAAACGAAAAATGGGAATTAAAAGAGTATTAAATGTATGATTCATAATTCTTATTATTTATTTTTCTGCAGCAAACTATTTCGACTTCCACAGTTGTTGCCAACATTCTCTTAGATATAAGTAATTATACAAGATTCAGTTACTTGAGGAAACAAGAATTGGTGAACCTCTTCTTACTAAAACTAAATAATGAAATAAATCTATGATTCGGAAGAAGCATAACAGTTAAAAATAGGATGACTTTTATGAAAATTAAATTACGAATCACATATTTGGGAAGAAGGCAGGATTGTTAAAGGGTGATTTTTATGAAATATTGTGACAAGAAAAGTTTACAAGAGAAATTGAGAAATTTATACAAGATACTTGAAATAGAAAAGAAAACAAAGTATTTGGTCATGAGTAATTGCTTCAAACAAAATCAATTCTTAAAATCATGGTGATTCCAACATTGCTTATTATACATTATATTTATTTAAGAATGGGCATCGTTGATTTATATTTGATATGATATAATAAAAGGAAAAATTGGACTTAAATATCTAATTCAAAACCCTTATCATTTATTTTTCTGAAACAAACTGTTTCAATTTTCGACAGCTGTTGCTAACATCCTCTTAGATATGAGTCATTAGAGAGTTTTTGCATACCGTACGTTAGTTACCGTAGGACGTCCGTTAGTCTTTTTCTCCCTAGCGCGCTTGCTCAGTTTCCTATGAGCATGCGAGCTAGGGAGAAAAAAGCTAACGGACGTCCTACGGTAACTAACGTACGGTATGCAAAAACTCTCTATTATACAAGATTCCGTTACTTTAGGAAACAAGAATTGGTGAACCTCTTTCCAATTCTTTTAATACTAAAACTATATGATGAAATAAATCTATGACTCGGAAGAAGTATGACCGTTAAAAATAGGATGACTTTTATGAAACTTAAATTACGAATCACATATTTGGGAAGAAGCCATGATTGATAAAGAATGATTTTTATGAAATATTGTGACAAGAAAATCTTACAAGAGAAATTGGAGAAATTTATACGAGATACTTGAAATTAATATAGAAAAGAAAACAAAGTTTTCAGTCATGAGTAATTGCTTCAAAAAAAAAATCAATTCTTAAAAACATGGTGGGCCCAACATCTTTTATTATACATTACGATACAAAATGTATGGTTGATTTATATTTGATATGATATAATAAAAGGAAAAATGGGAATTAAAAAAGTATTAAATATCTGATTCATAACACTTATTGTTTATTTTTCTGCAACAAATTGTTTCGATTTTCCCAGTAAAACCCACAGCTGTGGCCAACATCCTCTTTGATATAAGTCATTATACAAGATTCGGTTACTTGTGGAAACAAGAATTGGTGAACCTCTTTCCAATTCTCTTCTTACTAAAACTATATAATGAAATAAATCTATGACTCAGAAGAAGTATTACAGTTAAAAATAGGATGACTTTTATGAAAATTAAATTACGGATGACATATTTAGGAAGGCATGATTGCTAAAGGATGATTTTTATGAAACATTGTCAAAGGAAAATTCTGCAAAAAGAATTGAGAAATTCATACCAGATAGTTGAAATTAATATAGAAAAGAAAATAAAGTTTTCAGTCATGAGTAGTTGCTTCAAACAAAATCAATTCGTAAAAACAGGGCGTACCAACATTTTTTATTATTTATTTAAACATGGGGAGTGTTGATTTATATTTGATATGATGTAATAAAAGGAAAAATTGGACTTAAAAAGCATTAAATATCCGATTCAAAACCCTTATTATTTATTTTTATGCAACAAAGTTGTTTCAAGTTTCCTAGTAGAAACCACAGCTGTTACCAACATCCTCTTAGATATAAGTCGTTATACAAGATTCAGTTACTTGAGGAAATAAGAATTGGTGAACCTCTTTTCCAATTCTCTTCTTACTAAAACTAAATAATGAAATAAATCTATGATTCGGAAAAAGTATGTCCGTTAAAAATAGGATGACGACTTTTATGAAACTAGAAGATTGTTTTTGTAACAAATAAGAAGCAAAATAGGGAAACTCAAACCGGAGATTTGAGTTTCATATCGGTAAGCTCTTTATGTGTAAAGGAAACGTTTCTTTCTAAAGACTTGGCACATAAATGATGCTTTTTAACAAGAATAATTCTTTAGATTGTTCAAAGAATATTTCCGAAGTTGAGCATAAGTATTTTGACCTTTTTTAAAAGAAACACCAGCACTCTTTTTTTATTTTTTAATAGTATTAGGTACTTAAAAAGAAATTAAGACGATTCCAGGTTTAAGAAAACCATTAAAAATAATATCAAAAGCATTTTGTAATGTTCTTATCGAGACTGATATAATATCTGTAATTTTAGAAAAAGAGTAATTTAAATCGCCTTTGAAAAAGAGTCGGGGTTTTTTTTTTTTCAAAATTTCATTGTCTTTTCCTTATAAAATGTTTCAATAACCTTTTTTATTTAAAATTTTTATGATTGAGCTTATAACTTTTCTTATGTTTGTCTAAATAGCCGCAGACTTATTGACATATTGAACTTATTTCATATCATTGAATGAAGGTTCTTTTAAAGTGCATTGATTTTAAATAAAATTGGCAGTATGTACAAAATAATTGAAGATATTTTTCGGTAGAATTAACTTCGTTTAAAAATTTAAAATAAAATTAAGTACACTTCAAAATGATTCATCTTTTTTATGTGTGCCCAACTAGTCGCAGACATATTAACGTATTGAATTTATTGAATAAAGGTTCTTTTACAGTGCACTGATTTTAAATAAAATTGACAATGCGCACAAAATAATTGAAGGTATTTCTCTGTTGAATTAGCTTTGTTTAAAAATTTAAAATTAAATTAAGTACAGTTCAAAATGTTTCTGCTTTTTTATGTGTGTCCAACTAGTCGCAGACTTATTAACATATTGAATTTATTTCATATCATTGAATGAAGGTTCTTTTAAAACGAATTGATTTTAAATAAAATTGACAATGTGTACAAAACAGTTGAGGATAATTTTCTTTGAAACTTCGTTTAAAAATTTAAAATAAAATTAAGTTCAATTCAAAATGATTAATAGCGTACATGGCTTAACATTGACGTGTTCTTGGAAATAGCAGCATGAATTCATTATTCAATTCATTTCCACATCAATTTATCAGTTACTTATTTGTGTAATGTTTTAACCTTATAATACGAAACTGTTATGTATAAACATAATAAATTTATGATTCATTGGGAAATAATTATTATATTATTACTTAATGAAAGGGGCTATTGAAGCACATTGATTTTAAATAAAATAGTCAATATGTATAAAATAATTGAAAATATTTTTCTGTTGAATTAACTTCGTTTAATAATTTAAAATAAAATTAAGTATAGTTCAAAATGATCAATAACGTGCCTGGCTTAACATTGACTTATTCTATGAGTTAAAAAAATTAATTCATTAGAAAACTCAGTTAGACATCAGTGTATTAGTCACTTTTTTGTGGAATAATTTAATCTTATAATAGGAAACCGTTATTTTCCTACATAATAAATTTATGATTCATTGGCAAATAATTACTATATTCTTTTAATTGAATATTTTGCAAGAGTAATTCAAACAAAGTAGTAAATTTGTGTTTATTCTAAAGAGAGATTTCTTTTATGAGCATAGAATGATATGTTATTGGATAAAGTAAATTTAATAAGAGGACATATCTTAAACATATAAAGAAAATGTATGCATACATGATAAAAAAAATTATACAAATGTTCAGAGTTACTGCAGAGGCAGCAAAACATTTAAAAGTTAATCTTTTGGTAATATTTGATAGACTTAAAGGTAATCTTACTAAATTAATTACTCGATTTCCAATATTTTTATTGTGCTATAACATATGTTTCATCACATTGTAATTCATTTAAATATTTTTATTATATTATATGAAATTATATCATGTTCATCCATGATAAAATATGATATAAATAACAGAGTATATTGCTATAGAAAAATAGCAGAGTTAATGGGGATTAAAATTAATATTTTGAAACTATTCGAGAGGCTTAAAAGTAATCTTTCACAATTAATTATTCAATTTTTAGTATTAACGACGTTTCATGTTATCTTACATTGAACTACTTAAAGATTAAATACATCGAATGTTTGTTTTCAGTCCTAGATATATTTTGCTTGAAAGCCTTTCATTCAAAATTATTACCTAATCTTGGTAATTAAACCGTGAGAAAAATCACGAGAACTCTCAGAGACTCAAGTCTGATTCACTGAGGCGTAAGTCATAATTAGCTTAACAGCTTAATTCAATTCAAAGTTGATACTTCTTAACGAGGATCATATAAGATGGAAGATTCACTTCCTCTCCGGTTACCACTTCATGGATTAATATTTTTCATTTCACTCATCAGCTTCCCTGATTTTACTCCAGCATCATTTCCTGGTTTTACTCATGGCAATACAAAAATTAAGCCTTTATCCGAAAAACCGATTTCCTTATTTGTTTGTAGTATAACTAATACATTTAATGTTGGTTTCCTGATTTCTTAAATATTGAACACACTTAAAGAAAATAAAAATATAATTTTTTACATAATATTTTTTATTTATATTTATATACCAGACATATTCTATTCAAATATTGGTGAAGTTCTACTTTAGAAAAAAAAGTTCCACTCGTGATTTAATGGGGTGTAGTACGGATTATTAACCCCTTTTTTGTTTTATGGGCCCCCTTTTACCAGTAAGATGAAGGAATCGAACTCTTTGTTCTTGCAGATAAGCAGTGCCGTGGATATTTATATTACAAGCAATTAGTGTTTTGTGTTTTGTTCTAATGAGAACAACTTGCCACTCAAGTCTGACAGCAGATAATCAGTGTCAGGATAATGATACATCAAGAAATCAGCGATTGTCTGTTCGACCTTCAGAAGTCGAAATAGCTACAGATGGGATATCGACTACGTGATGAGTTGTTGCATCGTGATGGGTTTTAGACCATGGGCTGAGGAGGTGTTCATTCCAATGAAAAGGGAGAGAAGCTGACCACAGCTCTTGGCGGTTTTCTTAAAGGGAAGCTTGTAGAGAAGGAAGAGAGGATTCTGCGACGAATAGGCAAGAAGTGTAGTGTTTCTCTTTCTCTGTTAAGTGACTGAATAGGCCGTATATTCCGCCTATTCAAAGTGAGCCTCTTATGGTTTCGTATATTACATTGTAAGATAAGTAAAGTCGATCGCAGGCCGGCGGCATTAGATTCGTCGTAAACTCGAGAACTCTGAAACACTCCGTCCTTGGAGTGAATTGCACTTGTAAATCAAATTATAACTTTCATTTCTTTGTAAATAATAATTTGTTATAACCCAGAATTCTGTACATATATATAATGCTTGTAAATAAAAATTGAAATGTTCTAATAAACAGGAAAATGACACTCTTCTTGAAGCCTTTATAGGCCTAGCTTAGACCGAGACGTTACAACAAATTGAAGTTCGTGAAGTTCTATAGTCTTTTACTGATGTTTTCCCCAACAGTTTACAAGGTTGGTTCCATGTCATCAAATTTCCCATTGGTTCTTGCACGTATAAAATTTATTAACTTTTTCTTCAGGGAATTAGAATTTTTCAGCATTTCTTTTCCTTTTGATTGGTTCTCAAATGACCAATCAGGATCTCGAAGAATTGTTGCTAATGACATGAACATATTATACTCCCAAATTTCAAAGATTTTACCAAAGTTCTTCGTTAAATGTTATAGTCATTATTAATGTATTTTTATTTCATTTTTTATTTAAATTTTGAAACAGTTATTTTACAATTTCTTTCATTTAATTATATTTACTTTTGTATGTATACTTTACATATTTTGTTTCTTTACACTCAAGACTTGTGTAACCTCATATTAATTAAATTACGTAAAACTTCAGTTTGTGTGCGTAGCTATTATGGCTCTTTATAATACATGAAAAACCTGTATATAGCCCTCATTAACCTCATACGTGCCCATCAATGTCGTAAAAAATCAATCTTTCATACAATTACAACTAAGCCCAGCCATTATAAGTTACATATCCCAAAACTCAAATTTATAACAATTTAAGGCAATTTTTTAAAAATAAAATAAGTACGCTATACTGAAAATAAAAACATTTAAGCTTATGCTATGTAAATTTAAAACTTTAATACCTTTATTTTTTTGTCTTAAGTTTCATCAACAAAAAAATAAAATTCAGAGGCTTATTTCAAGAGCTTTGGTTAATACTTAAATATGGAAAGGCGTTTATTTTAACGTTTCCTGAGAATAGAAAAAAAAATGCAAAAAAGGTATCACCTACCGTCTTGGGGATTAAATAATAATAATAAAAAAAGGCAAAAAGAATCTTCTGCTGATATTTTCACCAACGTTGGAGTTTAACTTAATCAAATTGCCCACTGGTTCTTGCACGCTTAAAATCGATTAACTTTCTCTGCAGGGAATTAGAATTTTTTCGCCATTTTTTCCCCTTCACATTGGTTCGTGAAACTTAATTTATCTCAGATGCTTGAAGCTTCAAAGCTAGAAAAAAGTAGAAGACGAACGTTTTAATTTTAATTTTAATTTGAGATTAAAATTTTGAATAAAAAAAGAATTCTCGATGCAGTTTCGTAATACATATTTTTTTACTTTCTAACATCTTGCCTTTTGAATTATCATTACGTTTGGAGTTGGATTTTCTTTTTTGAGAAGTGCTGTCGGTTATATTCTTTTTTTTCTATCTTTTAATTTTTTCAAAAGTTCTTGGTAAGCCAGTTATCAATTACTTCGCCTCGAATATGTGTTTTCATTTTTTATTTAATACGACAGAAAGATTGAAATTCAGAACCTAAGGAAAATAAAAAAAGTGAAAAGAAATTAATTAATGACTTCATAACTCATATTTTTGATATTTTCCTTTATGCCATGTTTCAAATCAGCAAAGTATTAATAAAACTTTCAGCTTCGAAACAGTGCCATAATTCGAGCGAATCTTATTTATAACGTCTTGGACCAATTTGCAAATTGATAAGGAAAAAGAAAACAAAGTATCAACTAATAAATCATGCATCTTTTTTGAAGATTTGCTATTGTCCAAACTGTTTTTGTCAGTTTGTTTTACTCTAAAAAAATGCCCCGTTTCTAAGAACCACACCGATTAGAGGTGATACAGAATATTGTTATAACAAGCCACACTGGCGGATTCTTAGTAAAATTGGCCAGAAATAAAGAGAATTTGAAGTCAAAGTTGACATTGCTTTCTGAAGATCCTAGATATTTTGAACATTTGGGATAATGAATAATTTTGATTTTTGTATTCTCTCATATCTGTTGGTGATAAATGCTGGAAAATGACAAAATGCATCGAACTAATGCATCACTTGGGCAAAATAAAAGGAATAAAGAAATACAAGCTTTTATTAAAGGACAAAAAAATTCGTCATTAAATCACACAATTTTTATTTCGTTTTTTTCTTTAAACTTTTAAGTAATTATTTTTTTATTTTCTTTCTTTTAATTTGTTTCCTTTACATTTTCAGGACTTCACACTCTAGACTTCAGTAAAATATATCATTATATTAATTAAATTGAGTAAAATTTCAGTTTGTGTACTTAACTATTAAGGCCCTTTAAAGAATGCTCTATGAAAAACCAATATGGGGCTCTCATTAATCTCATGCTTGCCCATGTTTGTTGTAAAAAATCAATCTTTCTAAAATTTACAACAAAACCTAATCATTATAACTTACATATACCAAAACTCAAATTTATAATTATTCAAAGCAATATTTTTTTATAAGAAAATAAATCGACGTTAAATGTTACAATTTTTATTAGTGTATTTTTATATAATTTTTTTATTGAAATTTTTAAACAATTATGTTATATTTTTTTTCTTTTAATTGTATTTCCTTAACATATTTTGTGATCTCACATTCAAGAACTTTTGTAGAATATGTTATTATATTGATTAAATTTTGTAAAATTGCAATTTCTGTAACCTATTATAGCTCTTTAAAATATATGAAAAACTTGTATGTGCCTCTCATTAACCTCATGCTTGCCCATCACTGTTGTAATAAATCAATCTTTCATAGATTTACAATTAAGCCTTGTCATTAAAACTTACATATCCCAAAACTCAAATTTATAATAATTCGAAGCAATATTTTTTTTAATAAAATAAATACGCTACAATGAAAATAAAATAACTTAAGTCTATGCTATGTAAATTTAAAATTTTAATGCCTTTATTTCTTTTCTCATAAACCTTATCAACAAAAGAAACAAAATTCAGAGGCTTATTTCAAGAGCTTTGGTTAATACTTAAATATGGAAAGGCGTTTATTTTAGCGTTTCCTGAGAAAGAAATTTTTTTAAAAAAAAGGTATCACCTACCGTCTTGGGGATTAAATAATAATAAGAAAAAAAGGCAAAAAGAATCTTGTGCTTATATTTTCACCAACGTTGGAGTTTAACTTAATCAAATTGTCCACTGGTTCTTGAACGCTTAAAATCGATTAACTTTCTCTGCAGGGAATTAAAATTTTTCGCCATTTTTTCCTTCACATTGGTTCGTAAAACTCAATTTATCTCAGACGCATGAAGCTTCAAAGTTAGAAAAGCTAGAAGACGAACATTTTAATTTTAATTTTAATTTAAGATTAAAATTGTGTATAAAAAATGAATTCTAGATGCTGTTTCGTAATAAATATATATATTTTTTTACTTTCTAACATTTTTCCTTTTGAATTATCATTACATTTGGAGTTGGAATTTTTTTTTTCTAGTAGTGCTGTCGATTATATGTTTTTTCTTTCTTTTAATTTTTTAAAAGTTCTTGGTAAGCATGTTATCAGTTACTTTCTCTCGAATACGTGATTTAATTTTTTATTTAATACGACGGAAGAAGTGAAATCAACCTAACCTAACAGAACCTACGGAAAATGAAAAAAAGTTAAAAGAAATTAATTAATGACTTCCTACTCTTATTTCTGACATCTTTCTTTAAGCCATGTTTCAAATCAGTAAAATATTAACAAAGATTTCATCACTTTAAAAGCACCATACTTCGAGGGAACCTTATTTATAATAACTTGTACTATTTTACAAATTAATAAGGAAAACGAAAACATGCAAAGAATCAAAAAATAAACCGTGTAGTTTTTTTTTTTTTTTTTTTTTTTTGAAATCTGCTGCTTTTCAAATTGTTTTGGTCAATTCGTTTTACTATAAAAATTCTCACATTTCTATGAACCACAACAATTAGAGAATGTGGTACAGAATATTGTTATAACAAGCCAACATGGCAAATTCTTATTGCAACAAGTTGAACACAAATGAAGTGATTTTGAAGTCAAAGTTGGCATTGCTTTTTGAAGATCCTAAATTTTTTGAACATTTGGGTTAATGAATAATTTTGATTTTTGTATTCAATCATATCTGTTGGTGATAAATACTGGAAAATGATAAAATGCATCGAGTTAATGTATCACTTGTGTAAAATGAAACAAATGTAGAAATACAAGCGTATTATATAAGACAAAAAAAAATTCGTCGTTAAATATTATAATTTTCATTAGTGTATTTTTAATTCATTTTTTCATTACAATTTTTAAACAATTATTTTATATTTTCTTTCTTTCAATTATATTTCCTTTAAAAGAACATATTTTATGACTTCACACTTAACACTTGATTAGAATATATTATTATATTAATTAAATTATGCAAAATTTCAATATGTGAATTTAACTATTATGGCTCCTTATTATATATAAAAAAACATGTATATGGCTTTCAATAACCTCATGCTTGCCCATCCCTGTTATAAAAAACCTAGAACCTACGAAGCCTAGTCATTTTAACTTACATATACAAAAACTCAAATTTATAATAATTTAAAGCATTTTTTTTAATAAAATAAGAACGCTATACTGAAAAAAATAATTTAGGCATTTCATGCCTTTTTTTTAACTTAAGCTTTATCGACAACAGAAACAAAATTCCGAGGCTTATTTCAAGAGCTTTGGTTAATGCTTAAATATGTAAAGGCGTTTATTTTAACGTTTCCTAAGAGTAGAGAAACAAATGCAAAAATGGTATCACCTTTATCTTGGGGATTAAATAATAATAATAAAAAAAGGCAAAAAGAATCTTCTGCTGATATTTTCACCAACGTTGGAGTTTAACTTAATCAAATTGCCCATTGGTTCTTGCACGCTTAAAATCGATTAACTTTCTCTGCAGGGAATTAGAATTTTTCGCCATTTCCCCCCCCTTCACATTGGTTCGTAAAATTTAATTTATCTCAGACGCTTGAAGCTTCAATGTTGAAAAAGCAAGAAGACGAACGTTTTAATTTTAATTTTAATTTAAGATTAAAATTTTGTATAAAAAAAGGAATTCTAGACGAAGTTTCGTAATACATATTTTTTTATTTTCTAACATTTTGCCTTTTGAATTATCATTACATTTGGAGTTGGATTTTTCTTCAGAAGTGCTGTCGATTATATTTTTTCTTTTTTTTTAAAAATTTTTCAAAAGTTCTTGTTAAGACGGTTATCAATTACTCCGTCTCGAATATGCGGTATAACTTTTTATTTAATGCTACAGAAGGAATAAAATTCAGAACCTAAGGAAAATGAAAAAAAGTGAAAAGAAATTAATTACTGATTTCTTAATTCTCATTTCTGACATTTTCCTTTAGGCCATGTTTCGAATCAGTAAAGGATTAATAAAACTTTCAACATCCTAAAAGTGCCACACTTTGGGTGAATCTTATTTATAACAAGTTGCACCATTTTGCAAATTAATAAGTAAAAAGAAAGTATGTAAAGAATCAACCAATATGCATTGTAGTTTTTTTTTAATTTGCTATTTTTCAAACTGTTTTGGTCAATTTGTTTTGTTATGAAAATGACCTCATTTTTAAGAACGACAATAATTAGACAAGGTGGTACAGACTATTGCTATAACAAGCCAAATTGGCCAATCATTGGTAAAGGTGGTCACAAATGAAGTGATTTTTAAGTCAAAGATGGCATTGCTTTTTGAAGGTCCAAGATATTTTGAACATTTGGTCCTAGATATATGAAATTTTTTTTTAGAATTACAAGTTATTTCTGTTATGTTATTTAACAAATTTTACAAAAATTAAGTTGTTATGGAACAATCTCATAAGTATATAATAATTAGAAAATAATAATTATTTTTCAAACTATTTTATTTAAAAAATACCTGTGTTTTTATGAACCGCACAAGCTAGACAAGGTGGAAAAGCATATTGCTACAGCAAGTCAAATTGGCGAATTCTTGGTAAAGGTGGTCACAAAGGAAATGATTTTGAAGTCAAAGTGGGATTGTTTTTTGAAGGTCCTAGATATTTTGAACATTTGGTCCTAGTTATTTGAACATTTGGTAGAATGAATAATTTTGATTTTTGTATGCGCTCATATCTGTTAGTGATAAATGCTGGAAAATGACAAAATACATCGAGTTAATGCAAAGCTTGTGAAAAATGAAACTCTTCAGGAAATACAAGCTTTTTATATAGGACAAAAAAAATTCGTTGTTAAAATAATATAATTTTTATTAGTATATTTTTAATTTCATTTTTTCATTTAAATTTTTAAACAGTTATTTTATATTTTATTTCTTTTAATTATACTTTCTTTACATATTGTATGACTTCACACTCAAGAAATGCTGTAGAATATATCATTATATATTCATAATTATTTATTATTTATATTGATTAAATTCAGTGAAATTTCAGCTTGTGTACTTAACTGTTACGGCTCTTTATAATATATGAAAAACCTGTATGTGGCTCTCATTAACCTCATGCTTGCCCATCACTGTTCTAATTAGTTAATATTTCATACATTTACAACTAAACCTAGTCATTATAACTTACATATCCCGAAACTCAAATGGTATGTAAATTTTAAACTTTAATACCTTTTTTTTTTTAACTTAAGCTTTATCAACAAAAGAAACAAAATTCAGAAGCTTATTTCAAAAGCTTTGGTTAATACTTAAATATGGAAAGGCGTTTATTTTAGCATTTTCTGAGAGTAGAGAAAAAAATACACACACCCACAAAAAAAATGCAAAAAAGGTGTCACCTACCGTCTTGGGGATTAAATAATAATAATAATAAAAAGGCAAAAAGAATCTTCTGCTGATATTTTCACCAACGTTGGAGTTTAACTTAATCAAATTGCCCATTGGTTCTTGCACGCTTAAAATCGATTAACTTTCTCTGCATTGAATTAGAATATTTCGCCATTTTTTTCTCCTTCACATTGGTTCGTAAAACTTAATTTATCTCAGACGCTTGAAGCTTCACAGTTAGAAAGGCGAGAAGACGAACGTTTTAATTTTAATTTTAATTTAAGATTAAAATTTTGTATAAAAAAAGTCATTCTAGATGCAGTTTCGTAATACATATTTTTTACTTTCTAACATCTTCCCTTTTGAATTATCATTACATTTGGAGTCGGATTTTTTTAAAAAAGGGCTGTTGATTATATTTTTTTTGTGTTACTTTTTCAGAAGTTTTTGGTAAGCCTGTTATCAATTACTTCGTTTCGAATATGTGATTTAATTTTTTATTTAATACGACAGAAGGAATAAAATTCAGAACCTGAGGAAAATGAAAAAAAAAGTGAAAAGAAATTAATTAATGACTTCATAACTCTTATTTCTGACATATTCCTTTAGGCCATTTTTCAAATCAGTAAAGTATTAATAAAACTTTCAACATCCTAAAAGTGCAATACTTTGAGTGATTCTTATTTATAACATCTTGTACCATTTTGCAAATTAATAAATAATAAGAAACATGTAAAGAATTAACTAATAAACCATGCATCGTTTTTTTAATTTGCTATTTTTCAAACAGTTTTGGTCAATTTGCTTTACTATAAAAATTCCCCTACTTCTAAGAACCACGTCAATTAGACAAGGTGGTACAAAATATTGTTATAGCAAGTCAAACAAGCGAATCCTTGGTAAAGTTGGCCACAAATGAAGTGATTTTCAGGTCAAAGTTGGTATTGCTTTTTGAAAGTCCTAGATATTTTGAACATTTGGGATAATGAATAATTTTATTACCGTTCATATCTGCTATATGCTGAAAAATGACAAAATACATCGAGTTAATGCATCACTTGTGCAAAATGAAACGAATAATTAAATACGAGCTTTTCATAAAGGACAACAAAAAATCGTCGTTAAATGTTACAATTTTTATTAGTATATTTTTATATTATTTTTTTATTTTAATTTTTAAGCAATTATTTTATATTTTCTTTCTTTTAATTATATTTCCTGTACTTACTTTATGACTTGACACTCAAGACTGCTGTAGAATATATCATTATATTAATTAAACTGAGTAAAATTTCAGCTTGTGTACTTAACTGTTACGGCTCTTAATAATATATGAAAAACCTGTATGTGGCTCTCATTAACCTCATGCCTAACCTTCACTGTTGTATTTGATCAATCTTTCATACATTTACTACTAAGCCTAGTCATTATAACTTACATATCCCAAAACTCAAATGGTATGTAAATTTAAAACTTTAATACCTTTATTTTTTTAACTTAAGCTTTATCAACAAAAGAAACAAAATTCAGAAGCTTATTTCAAAAGCTTTGGTGAATACTTAAATATGGAAAGGCGTTTATTTTAGCATTTCCTGAGAGTAGAGAAAAAAAATACACACAAAAAATAAAATGCAAAAAAGGTATCACCTACCATCTTGGGGATTAAAGTATAATAATAAAAGAAAGGCAAAATAATCTTCTGCTGAAACTCCAGCGTTGGTGAAAATATAACTTAATCAAATTGCCCACTGGTTCTTGCACGCTTAAAATCGATTAACTTTCTCTGCAGGGAATTAGAATTTTTCGCCATTTTTTTACCCCTTCACATCGGTTCGTAAAACTTAATTTATCTCAGACGCTTGAAGCTTCAAAGTGAGAAAAGCGAGAAGACGAAGGTTTTAATTTTAATTTCAATTTAAGATTAAAATTTTGTATAAAAAATGTCCTTCTAGACGCCGTTTCGCAATACATATTTTTTTACTTTCTAACCTCTTGCCTTTTGAATTATCATTACATTTGGAGTTGAATTTTTTTTTTAGAAGTATTGTCGATTATTTCATATTCTTTTTTTACTTTCTTTTAATTTTCAAAAGTTCTGGGTAAGCCTGTTATCAATTACTTCGCCTCGTATTTGCGATTTAACTTTTTATTTAATACGACAGAAGGAATGAAATTCAGAACCTAAGGAAAATGAAAAAAAGTGAAAAGAAATTAATTAATGACTTCCTAACTCTCATTTCTGACATTTTCCTTTAGGCCATGTTTCGAATCAGTAAAGTGTTAATGAAACTTCCAACATCCAAAAAGTACCATACTTCGAGTTCATTTTATTTATAACTTCTTGTACCATATTACAAATTAATAAGGAAAAAGGAAATTTGTAAAGAATCAACCAATAAACCATGAAGTTTTTTTTTTTTTTAATTTGCTATTTTACAAACAGTTTTGGTCAATTTGTTTTACTATAAAAATGCCCCTATTTCTAAGAACCACGCTAATTAGACAAAGTGTACAGCATATTGTTACAACAAGCTAAACTGGCGAATTTTTGGTAAAGTTGGCCACAAATGAAGTGATTTTGAAGTAATTCGTTTGCAATTCACTGCACTTACTTTTGTAACAATTTTCTTAGCGCAATTTAGCGAAAAGAATTTTTGATGCCAAATCCCAGCGGCCCTTATTCTGAGATTTTGCCAAAAAAAATTATTTCAAAAACAACTAAAACCCTGCCCCGTAGCCCAGTGGTTCAGTGGCGGTCTGATGCTCGATTCCAGTGGCAGTATTGTTGTAGCCACGAAGAGACGCGATTGTTGCGTGTAAAGAATCTCGCATCGATAGTCGGGCTGCATAGTGGGAGTTTACCGGATTTTCTCCCATACAACATGAGGTGTAGTTACCCCTAAAAATCCTCCTATCTGTTGGCTGTTCAGGGGGTACATAAGTTATATATGAGAGCCATATATGTTAAATAAAAGAAAAAAAAACTATAACCATGCCTCAAGGACTTGTTTAGAATTTTAGCTTATATTTTTATATTGGATTTATTTTAATGCCTTGAATTCCAAACTTCAGCTTTTTGGATACGGAAACAGATATTTAACTTTTATTTGCTTTCGTTTTTTTATAAAACATGCTTACTTTTTCATTCGTATAATAAGTTACATTATTAGAGGTGAATTTCTATTTAATATATTAGCGAAGTTTAATTTAAAGGGATATAATAAAATCCCCTTAATTAGAATAAAGTTACCATATTCCTAAATTTAAATCTTGCTAACAAAATTATTTCATTTCAAAAACATTTCCTTTTAGAAGACTTTAATTTTCAATAGAAATTAAATTTAATGTTTGAAGTTACTTGACAAATCTTGAATTCTAAATTAATTTGTTTGTTGAAAAAAACCTTTTCAGAAATAAATTAAGTTCTGCAAGGAAAGTAGAAGATGCGTTCAAATGAGAACGTTTTAAATTTATATGTAGAATCATTTAAACGATATATACTTAAAACTAGTTTAATAAAAATAGGAACTAAAATTATCTATTTCTTATTTTATCTTTTGGAAGAGTTGAAGAAATGTAGAGATTTCGATATAACGTCTGATTCATTCAAAGAAGGAATCTCAAAATATAAGAAAGCATTAATTTCTTTAACTGTTGCAAAAAATTTAAAAATTCATATTTGCATTACGTACGAACAAACCGTTAATAAATTTCTAGGTATTTATCAAATAAGCATTCTTTAGAAACGTTATATCTGTATAATCTGAATCGTTTATGTAATGTGTCTCTAATTTATTAAAAAAATTATCTGGACGAAGTTAAATTTAGTATATTTCATCAGTTACTTTCAGAACCTTAGTTTGTTTTAGTTTCATTATATTTCATTATTTACTTTTAATGTGCTGCTTTTTAAATTAACTTAATTGTTGAGTGTATACAACCAAATAACAAAATCAATTAAAGAGGTAAAATATTTTTGAGCTTAATTTTGTATTTTTTTTATATGTGGGAATTTTACCCCTTACAAGGGTTTGATTGAACTAAAAAATAATTGTACAATTTTCATTCAGTATTTATATAGAAACAACTATTATAAGATTGAAGGATAGTTATAAAATTGACTATTATCTCAACATATTTTTGATAAACCTTAACTTTTAGCTATGATGCTTTTTAGAATGTTTCGTCAACTACTAAAGCACAAAAATAACTCATTTTTCTGATTATTGAAAATTTTTATATTGAGAAATTTTTTTTAATTTTTCTCATTATTAAAAAAAAAAAAAAAAAAAAAAAAAAAAAAAAAAAAAAAAAAAATGGTAAAATTTCAAAATAGCGGCCTTCGGGCTTGGCGTCAAAATTTTATGGCGCTAATGTCCGCCAAGTAACGGGTTACGATTGTAAGTAAAGTGAACTGTAAACAGTAAAGATTATCACGTTTGGCAACTTATAGACAAAAAAGAAACCAAATTTCAGAGGCCTCTATTTTACGATTTGGCCAAAACATTAATCAGATGAATATAATACTCTAAGCTTAATAAAATTTACTATGTGTTGAGTTTGAAATATAAATTTTAATAACTTTTTTGATTAATATTTTAATTATAGGACAGTTTTTGTTAGACTGGGTTTTTATAAAAAACACATTTAAAGATTTAACAAATTTTTTTGTAATTAATTTTTTAAATTAAAGTTTATGTGAATTCTTAGAAAAAAAATTTCAAAATTGATTTCAATTCCTTTCAGATTAATTCTTTAAAGATTTCGTACAACCTAAAAGATTCTAAACGACATTAATTTTCTTTTTTAAAAATAAAAATTAGTTCCAAGATCTATATAAAAAAAAATATATATATATTTTTCAAATTATTTTATTTATTAATCTTCAACAACAATTAATTGGAATTTAAATAACAACTGTTAATTGGAGTTTTTATGCAGTATTTAAGTAAAAATCATTACTGTTTAAAATTAAAAACATTATGTATATATATATGTCAATGTAAAATAACATTGACAAAAATAGTTTAATTAGATTTCATATTAGGAGATTTTATCGCATGTTTTAAAAGTAAAGATTTAACATTTTTTTAAAAAGAAGTTGATGTACAATAAAATCTCTCAAATGTAAATTTCGTATTAAAAAAAGAATAAATTATTTTTTATATAATAAATATTTCCCCTCCGGAATCACTACCTTATTTAAATGCACACAATAATGGTCAAAAAATAAATAAGAAATAGTTAAAAGATTCTAAAATATTTAAAAATAAAAAATAAAAGTGGGAAATAGTTACCTACGAGTTTATTTGGTAATTGTCTTTTGGAGGATTTCCAACAAAATAACGAAGTAAGAAAAGATTTCCTCTTCTTAAAAAGAAGAATCTGACAAGGTGAAAATTAAAACTGAAAAGTCTAATATTTGAAGAACGAGATTAAAATAACGTTTGGAGTTGAGTTGAGTTGAGTTGAATTGAAATAAGAGCACACTTCTCTGAATCTTTAATTTGAATTTTTCACTTGTTCACTCTTAAATTTTGAATTCACTCTTAATTTTTCAATTTTTCACTCTTAAGTTTCAGTTGGTAATTGAATATAAATGATTAAAGTTTATGTTTTAAAATTATTTTTGTTCAAATTGTTCTAAATCTAATTCTAAGCCAAAAAATAAAAAAAAAGAATTTAGAACACACAAAGGGAAATAAATTATTCTAAAAATACCCTGTATTTGAAATAGGAAATTCTAAAATTGTCCTTCATTCTCAATTTTTATTATTTTAGTCTCTAAATTAAAATAAACTTGGAATATATATAAATTATTTTAAAAATATCCTGCCTTTAGGGATTTTTTTTTTTTTTTTTTTTTGAATAGAATTTTCCCTTTTCAATTTATTTTTAGTTAATTTAGAAAATATTTTTTTAGAAAACGATTTTGAAAAAGGTTAAAATTATTTTTTAGAATATATAAATTAAAGTAAATTTTTCGAAAATAGAGTAATATGTATTTACACCTTAATTTTGTTATTTAATTTTATTTTAAAATTGCACATTTAAAATTTTAATTTTATTTTTTTATTTTTAAAATTCTACTAGAGCTAAAAAGTACAATAATTTTTTAAATTGAATAATTGTTTTGACGAAAAGATATAATCTTGAGATGGATTTTTTCAGTAAGAAAACTTTATATAAAAATTATTAATATTCTTTTAGGAATATTATAAAATATAGCCTTTTAATAAGAATTTGAAATTTTTTTAAAAATTAAACATTTTGCAAATATATTGAGGATTTTAGAAATGATTTGAAAGACGAATAAAATTTTCATTTGATAAATATATTTAACTATGTTTAAATATATTGGTAACTTAATTCGTTCATTTAATATTCGATCACTTATTACTTGTTCAATTAATATTCGTTCCATTAATACCCGTTCACTTAATATTCGTTTATTTAATTTGTTACCTTAATACTCGTTCACTAAATATTTGTTCACTTAATTCATTCCCTTAATACTCGCTCACTTAATTCATTCCTTTAATACTCATTCACTTAATTCGCTCACTTAATATTTTTTCTTGCATACAGTATATTTTTAAATTTATTAACTAACTATTAGGTAATTCGTGCTGGCCTTTTTTAAAAAAAGTATTTACTACTATAAAAAAATTAATACACCTGTCATACTGCCCATCATTATATTTTCTCCATTCATCCTATTTTTTTTTTTTTTAAATTTTGCCAAAAAAAAAAAAAAAAAAAAATGGCTTATCTTTTACAGCTGTCCACGAATTAAAAGTCAATTTTTTGACTTTTCAAAAGAGTGGGAAATAATAATTATGAATATGGAATATGGAAGCAAATTATATTAAGAATATTTTTCAATAATATTATGTTTTGATACCATTTTAAAGCATATTCTATTAAGAATTCTCAAAAATTATTTTCAAAAATTTAACGATGTTGCCATCCGAAAAATAATCATTATCAATACGGCATAAGGAAGTAAATTACATTAGGAATACTTTCCACTCATATTATGTTTTGAAACCATTTTTAGACACATTCTATTAAAAATTCTGAAAAATTATTTTCAAAAACGTTAACATGTTGCCATTTGGGAAATAATAATTATGAATGCGGAATATGGAAGTAAATTACGTTAAGAATACTTTTCAATAATACTATGTTTTGAAACTAATTTAAGACATATAGTATTCTATTAAGAATTCTGAAAAATTGTTTTCAAAAAATTAAACATGTTGCCATCCGAAAAACAATCATTAGAAAAGCTGGAATAGTTGAACCATTTCCACGAATTACAAGTCAAATTTTGACTTTTTCAAAAGAGTGGAAACTAATAATTATAAATAAGGAATATGGAAACAAATTACATCAAGAACACTCTTTAATAATATTAATATTTTCAAACTATTTTAAGATATATTCTATTATGAATTCTCAAAAATCATTTCCGAAAAATTAAACATGTTGCAACCCGAAATAATTATTAGGAAAACTGGAATAGTGGAACAATTTTCACGAATTACAAGTCAACTTTTGACTTTTACAAAAGAGTGAAAAATAATAATCATGAATATGGAATATGAAAGCAAATTACATCAATAATACTATGTTTTGAAACCATTTCATGACATATTCTATAAAAAAATTTCAAAAATCGTTTTCAAAAATTAAACATGTTGCCATCCGGAAAATAACAATTGCGAACGTGGAATAGCGAAGCAATTTATATTCAGAATACCTTTCGATAACACTAAGCTGCAAAACCTAACTGTATAT